>ML682003.1:3528238-3750978 GCA_007922195.1 Podocnemis expansa | reverse complement strand
CCCGTGTGCACGACCTGTGTTAACGGAGTGTGAGATCACTGAGCAGGGACCGTGTGTTTATCCAGCTCCTGTGTCAGTTAGCCGCCAGTACTGACTTGGACCATTAGCTTCTACCGTTACATTAAGTAGCAGTTAAATGCTAGCTACAGCCCAATGTGGGCACCACTGATATAGTAAATAAGTCCAGCTTGAGGCAATGGGGTCTCTGGCCAGCTTTTCATGTTGGTGGCATTGGTTAGATTTAGCACATGCACACAGTGCTATCCTGCTGATGAATTTGCAGCTTGTTTTGTTGAGTGCCTAAGCAGCTGTGATTTATTAACCTTTTGATGTGTTATGGGGAACTGTAAAAGATTTTTTTGTGTCCTCTGGGCACTGAGCCACAGTGCTCTGAAGTATAGTCTTAAACGTCACACTTTGTGTACACAGACACTGTACTTGTAGCACGCAGGGATGGGGAAGTTCCAGCTATTGAAATCCAGCTCACTCAGGGCCTGTGTGGGATGAGGAAAGGCCCTTCTGTTCGGCCGTAAACACTTTGATTTATATGGCGTTTTAATGGACATCGGGGGGGCCATGTCTCTGACCCACCATGCACTCTGTAAAGCTTGGTTCTGCAAAGAGCATTGCTGTGCTTCTGCAGGGGAAACTGCCCTCCAGTTCACAGCGCTGGCTGGGGTCTGTGGCAGTAGATCTGTTGCTGGCAAACCCCATAAAGCAGTTGGCCAGAGTCAGAAGATGAGTGTATCCCATGAGATTGTGAATGGCGGAGAGAGCTGCCGCTGCTGGTTCACGGGCACCCAGTGCTAATTCCTCAGTGATTGGTTGCTTTCTCCCCTTATTGCTAGATTGCATTAAACTTTGCCCTGCCGCTGACTCTTCTGGAGACGATAGATGGGAGTATATTTTAAATTAATTTTACTGCATTTTTGTAATATTTTTGTTTTAAATAGATTTATAAGCAGCTTGGGGGCTATTTCTACCAATTTATGAAGATAATTTTCACTCTCTTGATAAGGTTAAATTTACACCTGCTATTTCCATATTAATTCACATTGCTAAGTGGATCTAATTTTCTTCCGTTCTTTCTAGCTAGTGAGCATGGCCTTTCCTAATGCAATTTCCCCCTCACTAAATCACTGATCAGGAGTCATGATCGAGTTAAATTAACTTAAATTAATTTACTTAATAAGAGCTCCAGATCATTGTGAATGAGATTACGATTTATTGAGTCTCCTTTTCACTCCTCCCCCTAATCTCTTTCTGGTTTGCAGGGGTGAGTTTTGGAAAGGCTGTAGTTTCTCTCTTGAATTTTGTTTTTCCTGTCCGTGTCACGTTCGGTCATTGTCTAAATCATGCAGGGACGGCTCAACTCCGTTCAGCTCCTCTGGCCATAGGTGGGCTTGACAAGTGGCTTGAAGAACTGGTGGTTATGTCAGTGCCACACTAGACTCATAAGCCCTAATTAGCAACCTTTTGAAGTGGATAGATCTTTGGGTAATTTTGTTGTTTTGATTTCACCCTGGTTTCTAGCCTGATTGTTACTAGGTGACTTGCCAGGGGTGTGTCTGATTTAGTCCCGCAAACAGTAGAAGTGCTTTTAGATTTCCCACATGTTGTTCAGAGGAGCAGGGAGTCTTTTCCTTTTTCATTTGAGAACACGTTAGTGTTGCGGAACCTGCTAGAGAGGAAACAGATTCCTTTGCTGGAGACGGAGGGCAGTGAAGTGTTAGGCTGGAGTTTGCCTTGGTTGGAGGTAGAGATAGCAATGGGGAAATGCCTCCTCTCGTTAAAAGATGGGACTCTTTCCCTTGCCTGCCCCCACTGTCCCTGAAATAACAATCTTCTGTGCACGTCTGGGGAAAAGACTGAGGGAGGTCTCAAAACAGTCTGTTACTCTGCTGCAAGGGGGTTTTAGGCTGGATGTTAGACAAAACTTGCTAACTTCAAGAGGGGCTTTTCAGGCTAGTAGAGAAAGGTGTAATGCAGTCAGTGGCTGGAAGTTGAAAGTAGACAAAATGAAACTGGAAATAAAGCGTCAGTTTTGAATCGAGAGGATAACTCACCATTTGAACAGTTTACCAAGGGTGCTGGGTTCTCCATCTTTGGCAGTCGCACACACACACGCAGACACGTTCTATAGCCTCTATTATACAGAAGCGGGAGGTTAGGCTTGCTTGTCACAGTGGGCTGTCTTGGCCTTGGAGCTCTGACCCCTGCCTAACCCACAGGCAGAGCGTTTTTCTGCGTATCTGGGCTGTCGTGGCTGCCTGTGCTGGGCATAGTAAGTGATGAAATGGAGCCATAATTATTATTGGAGTGCACTGTGGTGCTCCTGATGTTAATTTATATTACAGTTGTGCCTAGGAGCCAGCCATAGAGCAGGGCTGTTGTGCTCTGTGTAGGCACAGAACAAAATGACAGTTCCTGCCCCAAAACGCCTACCCTGTAATGTGTTGAATGAGACAACAGGTGGCTACAGACAGGGACATACAAGAAAACAGGCACAAACTGTTGGTCAGCCTGACTGGTGTGGGTCGCAGCACACCAGCTGCCTGACCATTGTCAAGGTTTTAGTAGGCATCGTGGCAAAGGAGAGTTTTAAGGACTTCTGGAAACTGTTATAATGCAGTTGTGACTCTATCTAGCTTTGTCTGGTTCCCGTCATTGGAGGGCTTTAGAAGTGGTTAGCCAAATGCCTGCCAGGTGGTCCAGGTTTATAGGGTCCTGCCTCAGTGTGGGAGATGGACTTGGTGACCTCTCAAAGTCCCTTCCAGCCCTACGTTTCTATGATTCTAAAACAGTTTTTGTGATGTGCTGTCCACATGCCTATATTTAAAAAATAAAAAAGGGCCCTGTACCTGAGAGCTTCTGGACTAGGTGCAATGGAACAGACCAGGTGGGGGAGACAAGCAAATGGGAATTAAGGAGGTGGAGAAATGGTGCCGCTAGCATCTCTTAGCACAGTGAGCATTAGTCTTGGCTTTTCTCCTGCCTCCGTTATAGGTCTGGCAGAGCTTTGAACTTGGGACTGGGCAAGCAAGGGAAGGAGCAAGTGCTTTGCAACTCGTTTCTTTCTACATGTGTGAGTTGTCTGTGTATACCCTGTCACTCATTTGGATGCACAAGCTTTGAAGTTTATCTGGAGGATGGTCTTAAAGAGCTCGTGCTGTGTGCGAAGAACTAAAGCTAGGAAGAGAGAATGTTTGCCAGTGTAGGATTAAATTCTGGTTTTTTTCCTCCTGCTGTTCTATTCTCTGAAGAAGAGCAGTGCAGTCCAGTGGGGTGAGCGGCAGACAGCTAGTCACACCTTCTCACAGGGGACTCCTCCTAGCTTAGGACAAGCCACTTCATTTTGGTGCCTCAGTTTACCCCTTGATAAAAAGGGTGGGTGATTGATACTGAGCTGCCTTACAGAGTCTTGAGGATTGCTGACAGCTGAAGGCTTTGAGTTTGTGGGGTTTTTTTTACAGTGGCTCATGGGGGTACAGTGCTCTCTGTCTGTCCTGGTATCATCGTTTCATTGCTCTCTCAGTATATTTGTTGGTCAGCAGATTTCTCCTAGTACCTGGCTGCCTTCTCCTGCTGATTTAGCCGAGGTCTGTGACATCATAATTCATTGTGACTGTGACTAATGAGGTCATAGGCATGCTTGAGAGAGAAGGCATTGCCTCTGTGGTGCATGTAACCATTGCACTCCCAGAGGCTGGTGCCTTAACTTTAGATCAGCCATTGATACCATCCTCCCTCTATTGGTGTGCTCGTTCTCTCAAGTGGCACTGTGCTTTTTTTATTTTTCCCTACTTGGGTGCTCGGGATGCTCTTCTAACTCCGATCAGCCAGCCGCCTTCCTCTCTTGGTTCAGATCCCGCATGTGCAGCGTTGCCTACAAAAAAGGCATGTTCCTCCCTGTCCTGTCCTCTCTTAAATTGAGTCACCATGTCATCTTTGTACTTTCTGTCATCCCCTTCTGGTGTATGTTGTATCCGCTCTTGCTGGTCAAGTTCATCATTTAGATTTTAGGATCTCCTGATGGGCGTTTTATGTGTGAAAAACTTGCCCAAGGTATCATAGTAGGTCAGTGGCAGAACTGGGAATCAAACCTGTGCTCTGCCCACTGGACAACACTGCTCCTGTAATGCCAAATGCCAATGATGGAGGCCAACTGGTGGTTATGGGGCAGGGCACTTCTGTGACTGTGCTGCTTTGGTTGCTGTGATCTGCTAGAGAAAGGTGGTGGTCTTATTCCAGCTAATTCCTTGCAGTCCCGCCAGGATAACCATTTGAAAGGGTGACATTTTTCCAGCATTCCCTGTGTGCTCATTTGGATCTTGGCAGAGAGGTGTTTTCCTTTGAGATTTTCTTCACCACTTGATGACCTACTTTTTGCTGACATTTCTCCAGTCCAGTTACGAGGCGTGAAATAGTAGTTTGCTTTTTTGAGCTGTTTGTTACCGCCCTGTTTGAAAGGTCAGCTTATCCTTTGCTGTGACGGAGGTAAATGGCTATTTCACACTTGTGCAGAGTGGTGAGTGGAACTTCCAAGACACTGGAGATTAATCGGTGGCCAAGTTGTTGTTTCGTTGTATGAGCTGTATTTTTTTTCCTTCTGTCAGCTGGGGTGTGCTTATTAACTCTTGGCATATTAGTTCCTAACTTAGCCCTCAGGCAGCTGAGACTCAAGTGAGTTGAATTCATGTTTCAGACCACTGAGACTACTCATACATTCTGCTGTCATACTTGCCTACACCTGGGGTCACAAACATGCAACCCCTCAAGCTATTTCCTGTGGCGCTCAGTGACACGATCATTTCCAATATTTGCAATATAGTTGTATGGAAAGGTTTCAGCATGCAGCCCTCAAGCTACTGTACTAATCCTCATGTGGCCCTCTGCTAGTCCTCACGAGGCCCTTGTGGTGATTAGAGTTTGAGACTCCTTACCTACACTGTTTCCCCATGCTGATTGCGCTTTCTAATTTTCGCAGAATGGAGAACCATAAAGGGAGCAGTGTTACCTGGTGGGTGGATCTAGCTCTCAGGAGTCCTACGGCTGGCCTGCTTCATGACCTTGAGTAAGTCCCTGCCCCTCTCTGCCATGGTTTCCCCATCTGTCAAATGGGGCTAATGGTGACCTCCTCTTAAAGCTCCTTGAGATCTACTGATGAAGTGTGCTAGGTAAGAGCATGGTGGTGGCATCTTGCCTTGAAACCAAATGTCATACCTGACTTGCATGAGCATTTCAGAACATAAAACTCAAACCTCACCAGCCTGTTGGCTGCTTTTACTTGTCTTCCTTGATAGACGAGATACTGTGTCTAATATAGAGTTTTTTCTCTGATGGTGTTGCTTTGCATTGCAAAGATTAACGACTTTGTCCTTCCAACCTTTGTGTAAGAGCTGTCAGGATTAGGGACTTTATTGATGAGGAAACGGAGGCACAGAGGGGTTAAATGAGTTGCCCAAGGTCATACAATGGATCTGTGACAGATTTGGAAAAAGAGCTAAGCTTTCTCAACTACCAATCGTGTGATTTAGCTGTAAGAAGTAAAATTTTCAAAGTCATCTAAGTGACTTAAAATCCTAAATATCATTAAAAGTCAGTGGAACTTAAGTACCTAAGTTACTTGGGTAAAAGGCTCAAAACCACTTAAGACCATTCTAGATTTCTAACCCCCTGTTGGCTGAGTGAATTTGCCATAAAAACCTACAACTGATTGCTTTTGCCTAAGCTTCCAGTTACAGATAGTAGGTAACTCCAGTGGTACCACGCTGGATGCGCTTTAAGCTTTATCTTACTCTTTAGCGTTAAAGGTAACTTTTTCTTTTATCTGCGTTGTCAGCTTTGGGTTATGCTCTGATCCCTAGTGCAGCATGGAATGACTGGTGAGTTAGCTCTGGCACTCTTTGGAGGTCACTGGGCTGTGGGATGATATATGATGAACTCTTATCGAGACATGAGTGGCTGAGATAATGTTCTTTTTAAAAAGTGTCTTAGTGTCCAGAATATTATAATAATAATAATAATAATAGGTGGTTCATTATTTTTCTGCCAGAAAAATAATGAAAAGCTGTTGGGACTGTTAGAAAGTGAGGAAAACCTTAGAAAATGGGTGTTGATAAAAAGTTTCTAAATCCGTGGTCCCCAAATTGTGCAACATGCCAACATATGGAGGGGGGCATGTTGTAGGGCTTGGTTCAACTCCCATTAGGGGTGGGGTGGGGGAGAGAACACCATACTTCCAGCCTCACTCTGTCCCCAGACAAGCTCCACCTCCAGCCTCATTCAGAGCCTTGTCCTGTCCTGCTTCCAGGTGCATGCCAGCCCCACGTGGGAAAGGCAGTGTCATGCTTAACCCCTCTCCACCCCTAGAGCACCTCCTGGATTCTCAGGTGAAACGTAAAACAGTGCTCTATGTCACTGCCATTTTGTCACTGTAGAGAGGAACTTGAATCCTAACGCAGTGGCACAGTTTGATAAGAGGCAGACATGTTACATCATGCTGAATTTCTCAGTCTGGAGGTTGATTCTTGCGATCATGGATTGCATCTCTTGAGCATGTGTTTCTGGATCAGAATGCACTGTAGATAGATGGGCTCTCCAGGTGCTCTGGAGCAGCAGCGTCAAAGCTGTCACCTCTACTGTTGCAGCGAAGTGTAGCAAAGTGTTAACCTAAGGCTGCTTCCATTGACAACCAGTGTGTGTGCTGATGGGATTGGGAGGGGGTAAGCTTTAGTTGAAGTTACATATATTGTCAAGAGATGTGTGTCCGTCCGTCCCCAGCAGAGGACAGTCTCTTCTCTTTAGTCCTCCACAGCTCAATACAGCAGTGTTTGGTTTTTTTTTTTTTTAAACTTTTGTGACCCAGTTGAAAAAAATCATCTATGCCGACAACCCAACATTTACAACTTTGAGCAAGGTATTCCAGTCTGGCGGTGGCAGCAGCAGGGGAGAGTCTGTGGCCCAGTCCTGGGTCCCAACCCATGGTTTGAAAACCACTGCTCTACAGTGTGCGAATCTGTGCCTGAGCCCAGACCAAAAATCTGTCACTGGACTCCTGTGAATCAGTCCACCGTGCTCACCAGCTAATCTAACATGCTGCGCTTTTGAGAAGAGTGTAGTAGTTGTAGTGTTTACTCAGGGACAATGAAACAAGTGAACCAAGGCTTCTTTTCTCTGAATTCTCCTGCGTGTTGTCAATTTTAAACAAGGTTATGGGTTCAAGAAAGTGTTTCATATCCTACATGAATGATCAGAAACTGCTTTCAGTGGAGTTATCAAGATTAGGGATGGCTTGGAATATTATTTTTGCTGTATTTTTTTTAAATCCGAGCATTGGCAAATCTGAGATCCCTATATATTTCAAATTCCAAAGGCATGCCTGTGTTAGTCTAGTTCAGCAAAAGAAGCAAGGAGTGCAGTGGCACTTTAACACTAACAGATTTACTTATCGTATGAGCTTTTGTGGGAGAAAATCCCTCTTCAGGTGTTTTGAAGATGGGGGAACTTACAGAATGGGAGGAAAACAAATGCATTCTGGAAGTTCCCCCATTTTCAAGGCGTTTGATGAAGTGAGATTTTCTCCCATGAAAGCTCATTCGATAAATACATCTGTTTGTCTTTAAGTGCCACTGGACTCCTTGCTTGTTTTCCATTTCAGTGGGACAAAACCAATTGCATACCTAAATTTCTGGCATTGGCTAGAGAAAGCAGCAGCAGCACTTGCATTTTTATAGGGGTCAGCTATTTATTCTGCATTTGACTTGGAAGAAGTAGAGTGAATGTGATTATTTTTGTGTGTTTGTTTGCATTGGATTCGCTCTTTTCTGATGCTAGTGCTGGCTTTTCTCTGTCGTTTTATGGTGACTCCCCTGCTGACTTTGGTCTGTATTATGGACTGAGAACTGTGCAACCAAAAGTTGGAGGATTCATAGTTCATTTTATTTTATCAAGATATGTTAGTACAGTGATTGCCGCAGCTTTTATCCCCTTCTCTCTTTCCCCACCCCAAAAGCTTTGAGTGCATTAATCTGAAAAGGAGTTGAAATGTGACTAATGTCCTTAAAGTTCTTGTCAATTTTTTTCTTTCCAAATTCATTTGACATGAAAGTGAGAAGTAAACAGAAGCCCTGTGTTTAAGCAGATAACTTGGAAAGCCTTTTCCATCACATTTAAAAATGGCCATGTCATGGATTCTGCGAATTGGCGGGTTCTATTTTGTTTTAGTTTTTTTTTGTCTGGGTGGTATATTTTCTTTTAATCATCTCTACGTGGCTTTATGAGGTTTAAGGATAAGATTTTTTTGAAGGGATGTTAAACCATTCTCAAAAATGACATCTCATTACAGTGAAATTCATCTGCTGAGATTGGAGATGTTACAGACGGGGGAAACTATGGCTTCACTTTAAAAATATGATTCTTTTTCTATAGGAAGGAGTTTTTAATCTTTTTAATGAGGCTGGTATGAGATACACAACCACTTATTGTTTCTGAGAAGTCCTGACATCTGGCCTAACATAATCCGTTTTCTGTTAGCTACTAGTTAGAGGCTTTAAAAAACAATGTAGCCTCTTTTTGGCAAAGCTGTGCTTTAATCTTTCACATGCTCTGTGATTCCCCTCCTCCAAAATTCTCCATCCTGCCCCCAAATGGAGTTGGTATCTAAGTGCTTGTCTTAACTTTCTCTAGCCTGCTGCCAAGTTTTGAACTCCTGTGCATTTACTTTGAGATGTGAGATGTTGAAATAGTAACGTGGTATATTATATGCCACAAATACCCACCTAAAAATAAAAAAGGAGTCTGGTGGCACTTTTAAAGATGAACAGATTTATTGCTTGAGCTTCCGGAGGAGAAAATCCCACTTAAAATGCCACCAGACTCATTTGTTTTGCTGGACTATACTAATACGGCTACTCCTTTGAAAATATGCATCTGTTCCTCTCCCATGAAGGTCCAAAGAAGGTATCCGGGTCAGTCTGTTTCAGCGCAAAAAAAAAAAAAAAAAAAAAAAAACCACGAGGAGTCCTGTGGCACTTCAAGACTAATTTATTTATAAATTGAAAGAAATTTAAATAAACAAATTTAAATAAGTAATTTTAAACAAATTTGTTAATCTGTAAGTACCACAGGACTCCTTGTTTGTTTTGCTGAACTAGACTAACACGACTGCCCCTTTGGAAGGAGCCTTGGGACACTTTTAAAGACTAACAAATTTACTTATCACATGAGCTTTCATGGGAGAAAATCACACTTTGTCAGATGCTATATTAAGGTGGGGTATTTACAGAATGAGAGGAAAAGAAGTGCAGTGAAGTTTCCCTTCACCTCACACCCTGCTCCAGAAACAATGAGCTATGAGGATTAGCCATCATTGCACAAAACAAATGGGATGGACAGAGAGAAGACAGGGACATGTCACATTTTGGGTTGTTTCTAAGAAGTCAGGGAGAATGTTACCAGTTCTGGTTGCAATCCTCATTTTTCAGGCACTGCTCTGAAGATGTATCCACGGGGCATGCATAAAACTCTTTCTTGCTTAAGACAGGTTTCTGGTGATGCTTTGCCCATGGCCTCCAGACTGCTAGTTTGCACTAATTCTGCAGTGCTTGGAGAGAGAGGAAAGCCATCTCCCCTCCTCCCTGATCTTTGATTTCCTCCTGCTTTAAAGACAGCCAAAGTAATTGAGCTTTACTTTGGAGGAACTAATGAAAACAAAATAAAAATGGGATTCAGAGGTTAACTACCAGCTTTAAATGCATATGAAAATGCTTAAGAATAATGGGATTTTCTTTTTTTAATTTTGGTTAATGGAGTAGTAGATTTTTGAATTGATTCTATTTAAAATAAAGCTGTCAGTTTCAAACCTGGGGAGGCAATTATGGATTATTTAGTTGACAGGGTATTGTGTTAATCTCAGATCATTCCTTCCATGTACATCCTTCTTTCCCTAGAGCGTGTTATGTGCAGGGGAGAGTGGTTGGTGCTAATGGACCACGTCCCAGTTTGTAAAGCCTCCGCTTTCCTATATTCTTTCTTGGAGACCTTGTGTGCACATCACGTACTGGATATGTGTCAGTATGTTTCTGTTGGTGATCTGCCTTGGCTGCAGCATGGGGAGGTTTTCTCTTAACCTAATGAGGGTAAAACTGATAATCCATTGCCCCTATTAGGAAATGTAGTTGTATGGGTTGATTTTCAAATGTAGGTACTTAAAAGTACGTGTCTAAATAAGTTGCCTGATCCTTTTCCTGATAGTTGATGGAACTGCAGATTTGCAGCCACTCTGAAAATCCAGCTTATTGAGCTGCTTAATTATGGAATCAGATTCCTGACATACGGCACTTGGCTCTGAAGGTGGTTTGGCTTGTTTGTGGAGAGCTAGACAAAATGTAATACCCTGAAGCAGCCTGGAAAGCTGTCTAATGACTGAGGTGGCATTATGTGGTGATCTAAATAGAGAGCACAGCTCCTCAAACCTTTGAAATCAAGATAGTGCCATTCTGTTTGGTACTGGCTGGGCACGGTATGAAACTGTGAAACCCCAGCAAAATACAGATGTCTCATAAACAGGCAGTTTCCATCACTAGGCTCTTCCCAAGTGGCTGAGCTGCTGTCGAGAGCATCCCACCATGCAAAACCCCAGTCTGGCTCTGCCTGTCTTCTGGGAGACTCTGATCTTGTTTCACTCTCGGCTAGTGGTTCTCAGCCTCTTGTGGGTCACAACACACTTGACAGCATATTGTGACTCTACAGGACACAGCAGCCCAGTCCCTCCAGGCCAAATCCAGCCATCTCACCGGCTCTCCATGACATACTTACTGCTGTGTGGCAACACAGTAATGTGTCCTGACGCAGTGGCTGAGAACCATTGCTCTAGCCAGCAGGTTCCCAGTGTGGCTGGAGATGAATGGAGAAACAAACCAGTCTGTAAGCTGGTTAATGCAGAACCTGCTGTTCTGTCTGTTGTTCCAGTTTCCTGTCTGAATGTTTGTTCTTGTAAAAATTCACTATGAACATGTGTGCATTTGTGGGGTGGAATGGTGTGAAGGTGACCAAGGAAACAGCCTTTGGTGGGTAGTGTGACTCAGAAGACAGGGCACTCAGTGTGGAGAGAGGAGACCTGGATTCTAGTTCTAGTTCTGCCACTCACCTGCTGGGTGATGTTGGGCATGTCACACCTGTGTGCTGTGCCTCAGTTTCCCCTCCCTTTTGTAGCCTATAGATCTAGCCTGCTTGCTCGCACATGAATACTTTTCCTCATATGCATCATTTAAGCATAGAGTTAAGTTTCTTTGTAAGTTTGTTTTTTTGAGGATAACCAAATCATAGACTCATTTATTTAGAAATGCTGGAATGCAAGAGCCTGCAGACCACATCTTGCATGAAAGCTAAGCATGCATGTATTTGGGGCCTTTGACCCTGAGAGAGAAAATCTTCCATATATGTTTATGACTTTAGCACCTTAATAGTCAGTAGGTATAAAAATAGGGGACAGGGGTACCAGATTATGCCCAGACAGACTTCACAAAGTCTACCATGAAACCCCTTAAAAGGGAGAACAATAACAATACATGTGAAGAACACAGTGTCTAGAAAGAAGGGAAGTGTATCTGCAGTGTATCTTTAATACGCATGAACTTGCCATCATACAGAAGAAGCATACCCCAAGAATCTGGGGGTAACAAAGCCAAGTTTAGACTTGGAAGGAGAGCCCAAATTACTTAGGGTATAGAAGGGCAAACAGCATTGCCAGGGTGTGTTTACCATCTTCTCTTTCTTCGATCACCTTCTTTCTTAGTTTTCTTTGTTTTAAGCTACTTAAGCGTTAGCAACAGTCTTGGTTTCATAGCTCTTAGCTCTACCTATGCCCATTCACACCAGAGTTGAGGAACAAGACATCTCTCTCAGTTGGGTCAACAAAAAAAGGTGCACACCTATTAATTCAAAGCAATAAAAAATGGGAATGCAGAAATAGAAATATATCTATATCTCACGGGGCTGCATTTAAATCATTGTTTGCTTTTATTTCTTTATCATGTATTCATTTAATTTGATTGATCCATATATCCATTTACCTTAACTTCTATTCATCTATCATTTTATGTTGTTTTAAAAAAAATCTTTAAAATATACATACTTAGTCATTGGCGATGAATATTATTGTCATGCATCCCAGGGGTCCTTGCGAAACCCCCTGTAGCCCGATTCTGGGACTAAGAACCTCACTGACTTCTCATTAAATCCACTGGCAAGCCTTTAACGCTATCTGATTTAATAGATAACCAAAAATCAGGCAACACTCCCTATGTTTGCGCTGTTTGTTTAGATTTTCGTCACAGACCATCTCCTACTATGTGGATCAGCCGAATCTAGCACATGGGCTCCAGGTTGCAGGTGGGGCCATAGGTGTGTTGCCCTCTTTGTTCTTCCATCTGTTCATTTGGGCTTTTGTACCGCACTCACCAGGGCAGTCAACATCTCAGCTGCTGGCAGCATAAGCAAAAGCAAGAATTAAAGGTTTATTGCTTTTCTAGGATAAACATTTCTGTTTAATATTTGTTAGATTTTTATATGAGCCATCTAATGATGTGAGGATGTAAAGTATATTAAGTACCCAGTAATCACATGGTAGATATTTTGCAAGGAATTTATGCATGCACTTAACTCTCACACTGGACAGAATGAGGCTATGTCTATAATGATGTTGGCAGTTCGCTGCTGTCAATTGATTTATTTGGTTTGATTGAGTAGAAGTGAAGACCCGCTCAATCTATCTGGAAGTCGATCTAATAAAACAACCTCCAAAAAAAGAGTAGTGTAGTGTTGACAACTGCACATTTCCCGTTGGTGCAGCATAGTGGAGACAGCATGTAGAAGAAAATTTAGGATGTCTATGTGAGTTCCTCAAACTACTCTGTATAGCTTGTGTAAGTCTGTCAACTGCTGCTGAATTTGCCGGTAAGTGCAGACAAGGCCTAAATCCGTGCTACTCAAAGAGCAGAGGTGTACCAGCTGTTAGACTTTCTGATTGACTATCCCATTTTTTAAATGTGGTAGAATTAAAAAACCTAGGGTTAATTCTAATGACACTCCTGCAGTCCCCTCAGATGTAATGAATCAGTAAACTGGAGTACATAGCGGTATACTAAATGATAAAGTGGAGAAGAGATGGTAAATAAATGGCCTGTTGGACTGATTGACCTATAAAATGACTTCAGGTGAAAACATTGAACTAAACTGGTAATAATTAGGAAGTCAGGCAGGCTCATCAGTGCCCATACTGGTGATGCTTGTGTGTTTAATTTTTAGTGGCACAGGATTTTGTATTTTAGTACAAGGGACACTTGACCAACCAGACTAGCAGAGAAATGGAACAAAGAAAAACAATAAGTGGAAAGTATATTTGAAAAATAAAAAAAGCCAAACAAAAAAGGAGAGATGGAGGAAAATTTCAGTGCAGTGCAGTTTAGTTCAGTACAGTACAGTAAGACTTTATTGGTGTGGCAAGCTATCCAAGTGTTACCGAAGAGTAAGGAAAAGCCAGATGCGGAAGGTTTCTGTTGAGGAGTAGTGTGGTGTTATCCTCAGTTTATCATGATTATCCATTACTGGCCTAGAGCTAGGAAGCCCAGTGCCATCTCTGCTGCATCTCATCTTTCTCTCAGGGTCAGGATGTGACAGTTGTATCTTTATTACTGTGGGTCTTGGTGAAAGCTTGATCGGCTTTCTGGTTTTGTAGGACGATGGGATTCTATGCTGAAGATACTAGATTGGGGCTTTAGAAATACCTACGTAGTATATGTTGAACAAGACAACTAGCAGGCAGATGTCAGGAAAATAGCCATCAAAAAGAAAGGGCAATTCATGGAATAGTCTTCAACAAGGAGTCTTGCATATGATTTAAAAATGGCTTTTACTGAGGTGAGTGAGAGCCTGCTTTTCCAAATTCCTGGCTATACAGCCTGCATGCATGAACTTCCCAAGGGAAATACTAGTCATCATGGCCTGAACTTTCGACTTTGGCAACCAACTTTAAGCTCCAAGGCTTCAGTTCTCAGAGATACTGACCTTCTGCACATCCCATCAACTTGAACTGGTGTTAAGGGGTATTCTGCACCTCTGTCTGTCTGTGCCTTGTTGTGGCAGGACATGCTCTGATAATCCACCTGGTCTTCCAGTCTGGCAATTAGGGACAGGGCTAATAACCCTGTCCTGCATTATTTTTTTTTAAGACAACATTTATTATGGAAACAACAGTGGAGAACTCGACCATTACTGTGTGTGACAGCCTTCAGGAGTCAACCACACAGACTGCCTGTGGTGAAAGCTGAAAGGAGGGCACTGGCATGAAGGCTGATGTGCTCAGTTACCTGAAAAGAACACGGTGAAGAGCTGTGGAAGTTGAGCTGACAAGCCTGGCCAGAGCTGGATAACCACTGAAAGACTTGACATGCCAGGGGGTAATGGGGAACTAACTAACTGCGCCTCTGAAAATCAGGTTCATGGGAGGCACACACAATTATTGGGGGTGTTTTGAAAAATTGGGGCCTTGATTCTAGCAGTTGAAGTGGCAACTCATGCCCTTTGGAATAGGTCTGAGGCCAAGTTGGTGTAAGAACGCCACTCAAGAGTGTGAAAAATCTGCACTCTCGAGCCAGCAGTTATTGTGGTGACCGAACCCTTGTGTAGCTAGGACTGTAGCGAGGAGACTTCTATTGATGGTGAAGTAGATTGATTAGGCTGATTTGAGAAACCTCCCATTACCGCAGATAGGATCTTTACTACTGCGGTGTAGATGCACCAGTGCAGAGTGTCAAGTGTAGGCCTGCCCTGAAGTCCTCTTACTAATTGTCTGCAGTGTGTTGGTGATGTGACCTTTGCTATGAGTGTGTGGGAACACACAAACCCTCTGCAAAGTCTATTAATTAAATCCTGATCTCCAGTAACAGGATGGTGAAATTTTAGGCTTCCAGAGAAGGGTACCCGGAAAATGTTGGAAGCCACACCACTCCCCCAAACTGGGTGTTTTCTAAGAGGCCGCACTGCTATACAGAAGAAATTTTTCCTACATGCTTAGATTTCATGGTGGGACGTTGTGTACCTGAAACAGTCTGTACTTCTTCATGTTCTCATTTGTGACAATGCTGTTACCATCCGAGGATAGAAAAATGAGGCAATTGCAAAGACTGTTCTTTATTTTATGCTTCCCAGTCAGTTACAATAGCTACAGCCTGTTGTGTACAGTCATATGGTGATACCTCATTTTTACCAAGTTGCCAGGATGTTGACTTACATTCTGTATGTTGTCCCTATGTAGATTTTCTCTTTTTTATACGAATGAATCCCCCCCCCCCCCCAATCCTTATAGATAATGACAACTGCCTGTAAACTTAGCCTAGAATTCTAGTTCTCAGTTTGTTCCCTTTACACGATAGATTCTGCATCTCAGCTTCCCAGGTCATTAGGCCACAATCTGCACTTCTTCTGAGTTCTTCATCTCACATGCAGTTTTCTGTCACTACCTGTGCCTCTGACGATTGTGCGTTTGTTTTGCAGTGTTTCCTAGAGATCTCACCTGAGAGAGGGGCTCCATTGCATTAGACATTATACAAACACACAAAACAGTGGGCTGTCTGTGGAGAGCTCACACTTGATGGAGGCAAGTCTAACAAAGTGCAGGAGATAGAAGATATTATTCCTATTTTACAGAGGGGGAACTGTAGCACAGAAAGTGCAGGTGGCTTGCCCAGGGTCTCTGGCTGAGCCAGGAATTGCACCCGGAGCTTTCAAGTTTTAATCCAGTGCCTGGAGTGCCCTATTATTGGCTGTGCAAGAAATCAGAGGTTAAATGGACTTTGTCAAGACAGAGGTGTCTTCCTGTGTTTCTGTCCCCTCCACACTCCCAGGCACCCAGACTCCATCTGTGCCTTTGAAAATATACTCCTAATATGGCCAGTGCATCCAGCCTTTGGCACCCAGATTTCTACTGCAGCTGAGCATTTTAGGAGGATGTGACTTAAGTGGGAATATAGCTTGCAAAACTGCTCCTGTAGTTTGTGTATTTTAAACACTTGTTACATGGAATTTTTAAACCCTTGGAAGCAGTCATAGAAATACTATAATCCCACTTAATAGCATAAGAAATTTAAGATATTTATACAATTAAGGGAAATTGTATTTGAAATCTGTTGTTTAACCTAAGAGTGGCAGCTGAATATGTGTGATGTATTTAATTTCTGCCCAGACTGGGAAATTAACAGTGACAAGGGGGTTTTGCATGTTCTTTGTTAAAACAACAGTAACTTTCTGGCTTTCGGTCAGTTCCAGAAGTTTTGCACAATTGCTGGCGCAGAAGATGGTAAAAAGTCCTGAAATAGTGCAATAAAACAAAACCAGTTGAAAGGCAGATCAGTGCCCTCTAGTAATGACCCTAATCAAATCTTATTAGCTACCAAACACAGGAAAGCAGTGGGACCTTCCTCTAAGCCCCACTATGGTCTGTTGCACTGAGCCACATCCAACTGTTGCCAGCATCTGGGCTCTACCTTACTTCGTTGCCAACATGTTACAGATGAGTGACAGTGGAAGTCTCAGGCCTCGAAAAAGAGCTAACCGGTTTCTGGGGGCAGTAAGGTCAGACCACTTGGCAAGTACTTGAGTTTAATTTTCAACTGATTAATTCTTTCCAGTCTAGATAAACATTTAGCTCTCTTTCGGGCTAAAAGATGGATCCATCTGTTTCTTTCTGACATGAGAAAAATTTTATCAAAACCCTGGAAATATTCCTGAATTTGTGGTTGTAAAAGAGCAATTCGGAAATGGCCTACGGCAGGAAGCAAAAATCTTTCTCATCACCATAGCATTGACTGATAGTTTGGGTTGATGCAAACCAGAGTCTTATAAATCACACTGAAATAGATTGAATGTAGAGAAGGTGAAGGCTGATTGAATATTTCTTCATAGTTTGGTTAATGAATATTTCTTCATAGTTTGGTTAATCAGAAGTCCAATGAAAGCACAGTTATTTCAGAGGCTATTAAGGAAGATAAGACTCTGGATTAAAAGCCTGTTTATTGGGGGGGGGAAAGAACATGTGACTGATGCCCTGGGGGATGGAGAGGTAGTTCTGGGAAGAAGGGCAAACAGTTGGTCCTTTCCTTGTGCAAACTCACTGAAACCGTGGTAGTGTGTCTACACTCAGAGAGCACCTACTCTCCACTAATGTCCTGGCTACTTTAGAAGAATTGTCCTAAAACTTTTGTGGTCATGCCCCCCAACCCCCCCGACCTAGTTACCTTCCCTCTCCCTCCCAGGATCTGCAGTTGGGAGCTGGGGTCTGAGCTGTGGCTAGGTCTGGGGTGGGGACTGCACCTGTGGGGTTGGGATTGAGGGGCCCAGGCCATGGTTGAGAGTTGGGCCTACACAAGACTGTGGCTTGCGATGCAGCCAGGAGTGGACCTGGGGCCCAGGCTGCAGCTGGGAGCTGGGGTCACCCAAGAACAGGGCACAAGACTCAGGCATGGGGCTGGGGCTGGGGCTGGGGCTGCAGCTGGGGGTAGGGCTAGAGGAGAGATGGGCGCAGAGAGTGGCTGAATGGCAAATTATTCTCTGCCCTTGGGGGCCAGACCCAGGCCCCACCACACTCTGCAGGCCCTTTGCCTCTGCTTTAAAATCTCATCAAGTCACAGGATACAGGCAACCCTATGAATGCTAACTTCCTGTTGAACGTGCTTATGCCCTTTAATCTGAGCTCTTGTTCATGAGCTGCTCGTGTTTCTTGCACACTCATTGGACCTGATAGGAACATACCATATGACTGAGGGCTCTAGTTCATGCCTTTTTGATTAAGAAGGTAGGGGTGTGTGTGTGTGTGTGTGTGTGTGTGTGTGTGTGAGAAATTCGCAAATGAGCTAAGACCTAAGTGGCCCAATTAAAAATGAAATTAATTAAACCTAGAGAGAGAAGATCAAACTAAACCAAAAATGGTTTGCATGACATGTCTGACCAGACAATCTGCAAAAACCCATCTTGTTAGCCCTGACTTTGGGCTTGCCAAAATGAATAAAAAGTACCTTGAGTTTGTGGAGACTGTTTATTTTTCTTCTCCAAATCTTTTGGCAGTGCAGTTGTCAGAGCCCCAACCTTTGTGGATCTGTTCTCCCCTGGCTTTACCTGTCTCAGTCTTAGCATTTGAGATTTCATTGTGCCTGGTTTATTCCCATCCCATGCATTCTCCCCAGAAGTGGTATTTGTGGGATAGTCTATTGCTAAATGATCTCATGATTACGCTAGTGCTGTGCAATGTTCCCTCTACTCATAGACTGTGTGTGCAGACAATTTCTTTGTGTGCACAAAAACATTTCTTTGTGAGCACCAGTATTAGCACAATTGAATTTTTTTGTGCACTCTTCATTTTGTTGTGTGCACAGGTTTCATGACCTGTGTGCGCGCGCACACGCGCGCAGCTTAGAGGGGACAGTGATGCTGTGGTTCTGAGCAAACTATCAGCTGATGTGTTCCTGTTCTGATTTGCTGCTTGTATCCCCAGATAAGCCACCCTTCTTCTCCGAGACTGTCCAACTGTGGTGTTGACCTTCTTGACCATGCTTTGTCCTGTTACTTGTTTTGCCTTGGGAGCCTGTGAAGACCTCAGCTTTCTTTTAAAGACACAAGGCATATAATGTTTTACAGTTTACAGTTAACATTAATTCCAGCACGAATGGTAATCCCAGGTGGTTGACCTGACCAATAACAATGAGTGGTGAGGGAGTAGTGCTCTCCAAGGTTCTTACTAGATGTCTACTCTAAAGACAACTGAAATCACTTGTGAGTCTCGAGAAACTTCTGGTGCTCCTGGATGCCACGGTAGCTTATTCCAGAATTGTTATTTGAATGATCATAGAGGCTAGAGATCCCCAACTGAGATCGGGGGTGGGCCCCACCCGCCACTGGGTTCTAGCCAAAATGCTGTAGGAAACAGATCCTTCCTCATAGAGTTTACAGTCTAAGTAGACAGGGTGGGTAAATGGGTGAGGAGGAGAAGTGACTGGCCCAGTGTGAGCCAGGTACAGAACACAGGTCTCTTGAGTCCCAGTCCCCACATCCTACCTGTGGACAAATAATGACTCAGACTTTAGACCATTAGTCTGCTCACGAATAATTCTGGGGTCAGTGTGCTGAGCCACTAATTGTGATCCACAGAGACATATGAAATGTTATGGTGCAGCAAGTGCAGTAGAAGGTGAGAACCTGGGACACGAGGCTTAGTATAACAGGCCAGTTTAAGGCCTAAGCTAAGGTAGTAGGCAAGCCCTGCAAGTAGACGGCAAAGTTAGCAGGAATCAGTGGCTGTAAGTTTGCAGAAACTGGCAAACACGCACATTTCCAATGGTGCACTAGGTCCAGAGGACTTGCACAGCACATTTCAGAACAGTTCAGTACCCCAGGGGTAATGAGAGCTCACTGACCCTTCAGATCCACAATATGATGGAAAGAAATGTTTTAATCGAGCCATCCGGACAAGGTAAAATGTGGTGTCTTATCATGTCAGAGGGTGGGAACTACACACATCAGAGGGGCGATATGCAACTATGAAGGAGGGTCTCAAGGGGGCTGTCTTTGGAAAGTTCTGCCATTTACTGAGATAATCTGTTGTTGGGGACATACATGTATTAAGTCAGACCTTGAAAAATGTCTCACACCTAGGGTTAGCCTAAAAACTAAGGTGTCCACGTGTGCGGCAGTGCTTCAGAATGCTCCACCTGACTGAAGAAAAGCTGCTAGCACCAGTTTTGGCAGCAGTGTGGCACACAAAAGGTCCCTGCTGCTGAAAAGGGGCTGTCCAGGATGCTTTTGGCAGCAGTGGGGGAAGCGGGGAGAGGCTGTGGCACCAAAAGTGTCAGCTTTTTTTATAGGTGCCAGCGGGCATTCCCCTTCTCAAGTACTGCAGTTCAACTAGGTGCCACGCCCTGGATTGGTTGAACCCTGTATTAAGTGTACTAGTAGCACATATGAGGTGTGTTTTTTTTTTACCACGCTCCTTTGGCAATTAACCTGACCTGGTGCCATAGTGATCAGAGAGATCTCTGGTCTTATTGGATAATCTGATCATGGCTTGGTGTCTTGGTTATCTGCTCAGAGCTGGGACAGTGTGCACACAGTCAACAGTTGGTAACAATAAGCATAAATTCATCATTGACTTTGGCATGAATGCCTTGAGGGTTGAAATCTGTGACCATCATGACTTGGAGAAAGGCAGGTGCAGCCCTGGGGTGAAGATGATCCACAGCAGCCAGCGTCTTTTGGCCACATGATTTGTTGCTCTCCTAAATAAGACCTCGAGCCTGTTACAAATGTAGTTAGCTAATGTCAAAGTTATTTCTAATGAGAAGAGCAATATCATTTCTTTTGCATAGGCATGTGTGACAGTGAGAGAGATGCATACTTGTTTTATGCTGATCAGTCTTCCGTTCAGACCGGAATATTTAGCTTGGTATGTGTGTCAAGGGAAGCCTATTCTGTATTGTGGTACCCCTGCATGGACCAAAAAGAGGAGGGTTAAAATTTTGCTGTTCGGTTGCTCCCAGTTGCATCTTCCATCATCCCCTGTGAGTGGTGTGACCTTCCAGGTCTTATCCACAAGGCTGTTGCCCTACCCACAGTTAAGTCCCTCTCCAAATCCAACAACAGTGAATATAAATGTATACACCTGTACATAAATGGCCTGTTGTTCCTTTTTCCTTTTATTTCACCTGTCGTCTTGTCTGCTCTTAGGGTGTGATTTTCTTCAGTGTTTAGAAAGTGTCAGTAATATAGTGACTGTCCCAGTAAATAAAGAAATAATAGGTTCTTTGCATCAGAGACAGTGGCCACAGGGCAGAGAATCACAGTTTAGTCTTTCATCCTATGTTTTAGGGCAAACAGTTAATGCCCTTTGGAGCAAGGAGCACACCTTTTGTCAGATTTAAACCAATGTGGGGCTTTTCAGCATGAAATATATTTTACAAGGAACTACTTGTGTTTTCTCTTACTATGAAAATGAGAAGGATTGGCAGGTATGAGAGTCAGCTGGGAAAACGAAATGGACTTTTTGGGTTTGTGGGGGGGGTGTATTTGCCTCTTAATATCTGTTTAAAACTGGAGTCCCTGTAATCAAAGGAAACTCGTATCACTTGATACCCTGTGCTTCCATAGCCTATCTGTAATCTTGTGCATGCTAATAAGTAGTTCTTTCCAGAACGTGGAGCCTTTGACTTGTCCCCCTCCCCATTGTCTTTTCGAGGAGCGATGCAATTGGCTTTCTCAATCACTGTGAATTTATTTACTTCATCTGCTTCCAAGATGATTGGAATTAACTTGTTTAGTATTGAATAAGTACCACCTTGAGGTATCATAAAGATACGGGCTGAGTCATTTCAGGGGGTGTCTGTATCAACTCCTTATGGCTGCACTCAGCTGTGGTTTTTAATCCTCGCTTTACAGACTGATTGGGATTTTTTTAGATTCAAATTCTCTGCCTGGCACTCGGGAAGTTCTGACCCTGTGGAGCAGTGTGGCGAAGCTTTGCATTTTGTAGTATGGCTTCCAGGCCTCCTTTCTTACTAGAGAAATTTCTTTGACTTTTACATTTGATTGTCTTACATCAGAGCAAACCAACAAAGAAACTTGTACAATACGTTTGAGGGTCTGTTACTATCTCTAAACTGATAACGACTGTCTTACATAAGAAAGTCTTTCTCTTAGTCACTTATCAAATCACGTCGGGTGGAGGGGTGCAAGTGATTTACCTGTCTATAGCTACAGATAGTCTTCTGCCCCAGGAATGGTGCTAGCATTTCTGGCGCCCCGCTGCAAGTGCCACAGACACCAGTGCAGAAGAGTGACCTAATAGTGTGGCGCAGTGGTGCGCTTCCCATTTTGGCACCCCTCAAACGTCAGGACCCCTCTGCAAGACTTACTGGGCATACCGTGTTACGCCGGCCTGGTTCTGCCCCCACCATGACTTATCATGTTAACATTGAGACTGCCTTAGACAAACTCCAAAATGTCTCCTTCCACCAGCCAGCCTGTATTGCTCACACAGGAGAGGAAGCCAGAATTGTTTCTGCTTGCACAGATTTCATGGTCTTCACTGGCTTGGTAAATAGCATTCCCTCTCCCCTTCATGCAGGATCCCTGTCATGACCATGAAATGTGTGCAGTTGGATGCCAAGGATGAGGTTGTGGTTTGTTGGTAATCGGTGATTCCTGAGTACTGCTAGGTTGATTTGCGCAAGATTTATAGAATCCAGGCTTTAAACTTGGCATGCTGTTTCCATTTTCATTTGACTAATAGCTGAACTTCAGTGAGCTACTGGGAGGCCTCTGTGAAGTATGTTACTGTGGGACTGCCATGCGCTGGAAGAACATCTGTGGTCGGCATCTTATCCGCTCCCTATGCGCTCCTGATATCTGACTGGGGGCCCTGGAGTGATAGCTGACTATTGCACCATCTGTGTCTTGCACTGTCACCAGGCTTCTCTGAAGAAGGGGTTTACAGATGGACATTGGAAGGTCTTAAAGGTCACAGCTGTTAAATCTGGAAAGTGAAAAAAGAGCACAAGGGTTGAACTTGGCACAAGTGCGGTACCTGCTTGTTCAAAAGTGTTGATAGTTTCCAAGCTGCAGAACAAATGACTTCACTTTCTGTGAAACATAAACTGAATTTCGTAGTCTTTTATCAAATTAAAACCTAGTGACTTCAAATAAAAGTAACTGAAAGACACTCTCATCCCATCCTCTAGAATAGAAACAGAAAGTGGAGGGAGTCTTTCAAGGGAGTAGAGCGATCCAGAAGGAAACTCTAACATTTTTTCATCAAAACTTGTATGGATAATTACTTTATTAGTGTTTGCATGCGGTTAAGTCTATACAGGATGTAAAACAAGGTAGTTCCATCTTGAGGTTTTAAATTCTCTTCTAATCTACAGAGATCTTAGAAATCCCTTTAAACCTATTTTTTAAACAGATAGGCAGTGTTTATTTGAGGAGGAAATGTGAAAATGCCAGCACTTCTTTGGCTTTGGATGGCTTGTAGTTTGCTGGAGAAACTGCTTTCTTAACTGAGATGGACAATGTGATGTTTCCTTGGGTGTGCAGAATTGTAAACCATCCTGTTACCCACCTGCTATAGCAAATAAGGAATTAGCTGTTGGGGGAGCTCCCCACACCCCCAGTCTTTTACCTGGCCAGACAAGCTCCTTAGGACCCTGCCAGTTGAACCCTGTGTGAACTTCAGTTCCCAGACTCTCCAGCAGCATCTCCCTGCCACATCCAACCCCTGTCACTGATGCCCAGAGACATACCAAGTCTGCTGTCTCCAGAGAGTTAGGGTACCCACCAGTCAGTCGGCTCAGTGGAGGATGCCCACTTCGCTTTACCATGACGACAGCACTGCAATGAATTTATAATCAAACAAGAATTGGTTCATTGCTAAAAAAAACAAAAAAAAACTCCAGAGATTACAGTGTAACCAAGCAAGGATGATAGAAACAGGAAACGGTTACCAATGAAAGAAAAGTATAACCAACAAGGGGACTGCAAACAGGGGACTTTGAGAGGGAAACAGTTGGCGAAGCCCTGAGAAGGAGGCGAAGGTGATCCCCCCCAGCTGAAGGAGCGAGGGAGAAAGTGAAGCTTGGGTGAGTGAATTGCTGATTGTGTGTTTTTGTCCTGCTCTACAGGTGATTTCTGTTAGTTGTCAGTTACTGTGGGAACTGGGACTGTGATTGTGTGATTGTCTGGGGGGTGTTTGTACCATTGTTCCCTGCTCACCTTTGATCAGCCTCGATCAGCCTTGTGATCATCCTTCATCTTTCCCCAGTGTGCTTAACGAGGGTCAAGCGCTGACCTAGGCAGAGAAGGCCTTAAAAGCCAGTGGCTGAGCGACCACGGGGACTGCAAACAGGGAAGTTTGAGAGGGAGTTTGGGAAGAAGTTGGTGAAGACACAATGGTGAAGAGGAGCCGCACGGCTTGTGCCAGCGCCCTTTCTGTCTCCTCCACCTGTGTCTGTAGCCAGACAGTCATCCTGATCATGGATATCTCTACCCAGATCCTGGAGTGGACTTGTTGGGACTGTGGCCTGCATTTCCCTGTCACAGACAATCAGGCTCTGGAGATCATTCAGTGTGATAGTTGTCTTCTGGTGGAATCTCTCAGGAGGCAGGTAGGAGAGTTACAGGAGGAGGTGTCTAGGCTCAGGAGTATCCGTGCCTTGGAGAAGTTCCTTGATAGCATCCACAAGGAGACATGCAAGGATGAGAATGCTGTCTAGGTGCCGAAGACTTCTGCTGCACCACTGGAGAAGGATGGGATGCCTATGTCAGGGGGAGGCCACTGACAGCTGGTTAGCTCTGGCAGCAGCGAGTGCTCCACTCCTGCTCCCATCCCACCCTCCATTGTGGTGAAGAGCCGTTACGTCACGCTGGAGACAATGGGTGAGGTGGAAGAGGAGACACCATGCACCCCCGAGGCTGGGAGGATCACAACCATCACACCCAGAAGAAAACGTCAGGTGGTGGTGGTTTGGGGACTGAATTCTGAGGGGGACGGAGGCACCCATCTGTCGGGAGGTATGCTGCCTGCTGGGGGCTTGCATCCGAGACGTTATGAAGGGATTGTCAAGAATCATCCGCCCCTCTGACTACTACTGCATGCTACTCATCCAGTGTGAACCAATGATACTGCGAGAGGTGATCCACAGAAGATCAAAGGTGACTGCAGGGCTCTGGGAGAGCAGGCGAAGGAGTTTGAAGCACAAGTGGTGTTCTCATCGATTGTTCCAGTCAAGGGTAGTGGCCTGAGCAGAGACAGATGCATTCTGGAGGTGAATGCATGGCTACGAAGATGGTGTTGTCAGGAGGGCTTTGGCTTCCTTGACCATGGGATGCTGTTCCAGGAAGGAGGACTGCTAGGGAGAGATGGACTCCACCTGTTGAGGAAGGGGAGCATATTTGGACTTCGACTGGCTAACCTGGTGAGGAGAGCTTTAAACTAGGCTTGAAGGGGGAAGGCGACTGAAGCCCATAGGTAAGTCACAATGTGGGAGACCTGGGGGAAGAGATGGAACTTGGGGGGGTGCTGGGACTGTAACACCAGGGATAAAAGAGAGGGTAGTTGAAACATGGAGGGAAATCAAATAATTGTCTTAGGTGTCCTAATGAAGCCCTAATACCTGAGGTGAGTGGGGGAGGACAACACATGGAGAAAATGCAAGGAGGTAGATGCAATAGAACTGAAAATCAACAGGGGAAAGTAAGGCAATTGGCCTGGTATTTTAGGTGCCTGTAGCCAAATGCAAGCAGCCTGGGAAACAAGCAGGAAGAATTGGTAGTACTGGCGCAGACAAGGAACTATGGTATAATTGGAATAACAGAGACATGGTGAGACAGCTTACATGACTGGAACTCTGCCATGGATGTGTATAAATTGTTCAGGAAGGACCGGCAGGGAAGAAGAGGGGGAGGAGTAGTGCTGTATGCAGAAGATCATTGGGCTCAACAGGCAGTTATCAACGGCTTCACGTCTAGTTGGTGGCCAGTATTAAGCGGAATGCATGAGGTGGTTGGTGCTGATGCAAAGTTGTTCAGCATCTTCATTAATGATCTGGAGTATGGGGTGGATTGCACCCTCAGCAAGTCTGCAAATAAGACTAAGCTGTGGGGAATGGTAGATATCCTGGAGAGTAGGGATAAGATACAGAGGGACTTTAACAAGTTGAAGGATTGGGCCAAAATAAGTCTGATGAAGTTCAAAAAGGACAAGTAGGATGGAAGAGTCTCATGCACAGCTATGGACTGGTGACCAACTGACTAGGCCAGTGGTTCACAACCTTTTCTCTATCTTGGTACACCTTAATACCGTTAATTATTTTGAGGCACACCACCAGGGAGTCTCCAAATGAACTCATAAGCTAATCCAGAACTCTTGAGAGGTTTTTCCAAAAATTCTGGGGCATGCATGCTTGGGCCTGACTTCACACCTGTGTGCCTTGGCACACTGGTCAGGAAACACTGGCTGAGGCAGCAGTTCTTTAGAAAATAACCTGGGGGTTACAGTGGACAAGAAGATGGATTAGAGTCAGCAGTGTGTCCTTATTGCCAAAAAGTCTAATGGCATATTAGGCTGCATTGCAGACATATTGAGGGCAAGTAATTATCCCCCTCTCTTCAGCACTGGTGAGACCACATTTGGAGTCCAGGTGGGTCACACTGGGTCCAGTTTAGGGACCTCTGATATAGAAAGGATGTGGACAAATTGGAGAGAGTGCAGTGAAAGGCAACAAAAATGATTAGGGGACTGAAGCACATGACTCATGAGGAAGGACTGAGGGAATGAGGCTTGCTTAGTCTGTAGAAGAGAAGAGTGAGGGGAGGTTTGATAGCATCATTCAGTTATGTGAGGGGGAGTGCGGCTGTTCTTTTTTCTCTTAAAGCACTGCTGCCAGAGCCCCCAGCAGCAATGGCTTTTTTTCAGTGGTGGAAGCTTGCACGAGTTGAGCTGCTGCTGAAACTCCTGGCAGTAGCTTTTTTTCTGCTGGGACAGTGGATTGGAAGCAGGATTTGAGCTGCCGCCAAAACTTTCAGTGATGGTGGTTATTGTCAGTGGCTGGGGGTTCCGGTGTTGGGACAGTTGTCCTTACCACCAACTGTGTACCAGGGGAAGAAAAGGGATTGAGAACCTGTGGTCTAGGACGGTCCTGTTTCCAGTGTTGATGTCATGTGGGCCACAGGATATTAGTGAGACAAAGTGGGTTAGGTAGTATCTCTTACCACTTTCTATGGTGAAGCTTTTGAGCTTACTTGGTGCTCTTCTTCATGTCTGGGAAGTTACTCAGACTATCACCGGTAAACACAAGGTGGAACAAATGTGGAGTTAATGTGTGTTGCAAGAGACAAATTACCTAACTTATCCATTTCATAAAAGAAACAAGGAGTCGTGGCAATTTAAGACTAATATATTTATTTTAAAATAAATATTATAAAATAAATCTGTTAGTCTTAAAGTGCCACACGACTCCTTGTTTCTTTTTTGCTGAACTAGACTAACATGGCTATCCCTTTGGAAATTATCCATTTCATCCTAGCCTAGAACAACTGTACATTCAGCAACAAACACTTTGCCAAAACCAGGGAACGGCCATTGAAATGAAGATGGCTCCCCAATAAGCCATAGGCTACCATGAGGAAGAATTTTCTGGAAAAATGCACCACAAAACTAATAAAATTCCTGAAATACATTGATTAATATTTTCATCCTCTCGGCGGATGACCTAAACTCTTTCACAGATTTCCATCACAATGTCAACAGCTGCCACTCATCTGTCAAACTCTCTCTGGAGCACTCTTGTAGCATTATCAGCTTTCTGGATACCATGATCACATTCAGCAATGTAACCCTACAGACATCTGTACAAAAGAAATCCACTGATCATTAAATTTACCTTCAGACCACTGACCGCCCTAAATACAAAAAGAAATCTGTTCTCTAAAGCTAAACACTCGGATACCACAGAGTATTCTCTGAGGAAAAACTCTGGGATACACAGATAAAAATCACCTTCCTAAAGGAGGACACTCCACTGGAGAAGTAGATCACGTAACGTGATCGGGTCATCCTAATATCTTGAAGGAGCCTCCTTCAGTATGGGGTGGGGAGAGAGCCCTCCAGTAGCACATTCCTAGTTGTCACGTGCCACTCCCCACTAACACCCTTATATATCATCATTGAACAATTACAACCCATAATGGATGGGAGCCTCATCCTGAAAGAAATCTTTCCTGAACCCTTTCTTCCGGCCTTCAAACAAATCCCCTAACCTAGACAAAATTCTCATCATAAGCAAGCTCTCCACAGACCAGAAGCCACAGACTCAAAATGACACCAGCCCTTGCCACAATAGATGGAAAGCTTACTAACATATCTCCACTACAAAGATGATCAGTACCCCCCCAACAATACACCTTTCAGGATCTTTGAGTCCTACATGTGCGCATCACATCATGTGGCATATCTCATTCTATCTTTGACTGGTGTCCCTGTGGTGCTCCACTGTAGATGTGCCTGTGCTGCCTGAGCCCTTGACCGGAGACTTTTATAGCAGAGCTCTTGGGGCCATGCACACGTCCTTGACCACATGTAGATGTTCCAATGGCCGTAAGGAATGTGCGTGCGGCTCCAACCCCTCAGTTCCTTCTCAACCACCTCTGGTCTGAGACGAAGTTTCTCCAGCTCTGCAGAGCCTTTGCCAGTTTAGGTTAGCTTAGCGAGTTAAGCAGTAGATGATTAGTTTTGTTAATTAGTTTCGTTAGTAGTTGCTGTAGGAGTTTTCCCTTCTTTTATTGAAGGGGAGGGGAGAAAAACTAAACCAGGCAGCTAACAGATGAAGAGAGCCAGAGGGCTTGTCAGTTTTGCCACCAGCGCCTGCGAGCAGTCCTTAGCTTTAAGAGATGTGGGACCTGCAGGGAGGCAATGCCTATTTCTGACGGCCACTCTGATTGCATTAGATGTCTGGGTGTGGGGCACGCCTTACAGAAATGCCCGCACTGTAAGAACTTGTCTTCCTGGTTGCGGCGTGACAGGGAGCTGAAGAGGAGGCTGCTGCTGATGGAAGGATCATTGAGACCCTCTTCTGATCCTGGCCAGCCATCTCAAAAAGGAGAGGGGCACGTAAGAAGCCTGTCCTCTTCTCCTCTGCCTGTCTCTGAAAGAAGGAAGAAGCGGGAGGGAAAGGCTGTCAGTACTGCGGCTGGTCAAATGGGGATAATCCCGAGGGATACATCCCATAAGGACAGCCAGGAGCAGAAACAGCTCAAATCAGCAACAGATCCCTCAACGGCTGATGTGATGCCAGGGACAAAGATGGTGCCGACTGGGACAGCACAGCGGGATGCGGGCATGGCACGTGGAACTCCTAGCAGCAGCTCAGTGCGGGGATCAACATCCAAGGCTGGGGCTGAGCCTGTGGTTCCACGCCACTCAAACGTGAAGTCTTCAGCTCCGCGGCAGGATAGATCTCTGCCTCTGGACTCCTCTCAGCCAGCGATACTGTCGGAACAGCAATGGGGTGAATCTGAGGCACAGCAGTTGCTGCCTAAGCCTGAGTCCCCCAGGAAGAAGAGGAGGAAGACTAAGCACTGTGTGCAGAACCATGACTGGTCGCCCTCTCCTCTGAGTAACCTGAGCTCTAGTCCAGTGTTCTTTTGTGTCATCTGAGGAAGAGTTGGAGGGAGGTCAAGCAGTCCCTTATCCTTATTGCTACTAGTTTAACGATCCTTATGAGAGGATGGGTTTATAGATACCCTGGCTTGAGTGTGCCTTGGCAACCCCTCCTCTGGCATGCGGGGGCGCATGGTTATTATATGACATGGAGGGGCTGAGATGCCTGGTCACAAGGATCAGCATTCTTCGCAGACCCTCCAGTCTCTCTTTTGGCGAGGAGTCGCAGCCAGCTACAGCCATCACCGCTAGCGCTGCAGGCAGATCAACAGGCAGACACCCAAGACCAGCAGGTGGAGTTGGAGGACTGTGATTCCATCCAGAGCCAGTTAAGCCACCCCAGGTAAAACAAATTGCACACCCCGGGATCATCAGGGGATGGCTCTAAACAGTTTCAAGATCTCTTCAAAAGGGTGGCAGAGGCAATGGACATACCACTGCAGCAGATGGATACTACTCAGCACAAGTTACATCGAATCCTGAAGGCCCCCGTTTCAGCCAGGGCAGCATTACCTATAGACGAGGGCATTTTGGACCCTGCCAGTGTCATCTGGCAAACACCAGCTTTGGTGGCGGTGACATCTAAAAGAATTGATAAGAAGTATTTCATGGCATCAAAGAATAATGAATTCCTTTTCACTCACCCACCACCAATTCTCTTGCAGTGGAGACAGCAAATCAGAAGGCCAAGTAGAATGCATTTAAATCCACACCCCATGAAAAGGAGAATAAGAAGTGGGACTTATTGGGCAAAAAGGTCTGCACTTCTGCTTCCCTTCAACTGAGGATTAATAATTACGCTGCGATGTTGGCAAATTATAACCATGACATTTATTCAAAGATAGCGGATTTGTTTGATGGCATCCCAGGAGAAGGACGAGAACAGTTCTCCTTACTTAAAGAAGGGTTCCTTGTTGTCAGAACGGCCTTGCAAGTGGCCCCGCACAGTGCGGGTACAGCAGCAAGGCCATGGCGATGGCAGTGGCCATCCGAAGAGCCTGATGGCCACATGCAGCAGGTTTGCCCAAGCAGTTGCTATTGACCATCGAGGACCTGCCGTTCAATAGGGTCAAGTTATTTGCAGAGAAGACCAATGAAAAGAGGAGTACGGTGAAAGATTCTCAGGCCACTCTTTGTACTCGGGGCATATAGCCTCCTGTTAGAGAGAAGGAGGCAATTTAGGTATCGGCCCAGCAACCTGAGGTACCCTCAGAACATCAAGAGATTCGACTCCTCACGGAGCAGATCTAGACAACAACAGCAATGGACTAGGCAGCAGAACCAACAACCTCCTAATTCACAGTCGGCGCCAGCCAGGCAGCAATTTTGAGAGCTTGGTCGAGGGATTGCAAGACCACTCTGCAAAATTGCAGGAAGGCGTGCATTTGTTCACCAACAGACTGCGTCCATTTCTCCATGCGTGGAGATCAGTCACATTGGACCAATGGGCCTTAGCAATCATAAGTTGCAGGTATACCATTCCTTTTGCAACAAAGCCCAAATTCCAACCCCCTTCCCTGTCCCTTTTCAGGGACCCAACTCATGTACAGCTGTTGCAAGGGGAGGTGGACAAGCTCCTATCACTCAGGGCCATAGAGGAAGTCCCAAGGGAGTTCTGGGGCAGAGGTTTCTATTCCCCATACTTCCTCACCCAGAAGAAGACAGGAGGTTGGAGGCCCATCCTGAATCTGTGGAGATTGAAGAGATATGTCCAGATCCAGAAGTTCAAAATGGTGACCCTTGCCATGATCCTTCCTACAATAGAGAACGGTGACTGGTTGGCGTCCCTTGGCCTACAGGATGCTTATTTCCACATCCCTGTTTTTCCCCCTGCACAGAAAGTTCCTTCGCTTTGTAGTAAAAGACAGGCACTATCAATTTACAGTCCTGCCATTTGGCCTGTGCACAGCACCGAGGGTTTTTTCCAAGGTACCTAGCCACAGTGGTGGCCTGTCTATGGGAACAGAGGGTGACAACTTTCCCCTGTCTAGGCAACTGTCTCATAAGGGCACATGCGCTGCAGGAGGCAGGGCAAGCGGTACAGAGGACAGAGGAGGTGTTTTACTCCCTGGGACTCTTGATAAACTACAGAAAGTCCACTATATGCCCATCTCAGAACATCCAATTTATCGGGGCATGCCTAGACACTGTCAGAGTCAAGGCGTACCTACTGGAAGAGAAATTTTGCCAATATTCGGAGGCTGGTTCTCATAATCCACGACAGCCCAAGGATTCTGGCATGAGTGTGTCTCCGGTTGCTGGGCCACATGGCCGCCACCACCTGTGTAGTACAGAATGCGAGATTGCATATGAGGCCTCTGCAAGCATGGCTGGCGTCAGTTTACAAACCATGCAGGCACCCTCTAGGTCTTGTAGTATCGGTGCCAAGGGACATCAAGACCTCACTGGCATGATGGACTCAACTGAGCAACATGATGTCCAGGGTACCATTCAGACAGCTAGCCCCATCTGTTCTACTTAGCACAGATGCATTGTTGCTTGGTTGAGAAGCTCATCTAGATGGGCACACAGCACAAGAGAGGTGGTCAATGCAGGAAGGGGAGTTGCACATAGCTCTTCTAAAGCTGCGAGCAGTGCAGAATGCATGTTGACACCTTTTACCCCATATTCAAGGGAAGAGGGTAAAAGTTCAAACGGACAATGTGGCATGTACTTTCTACATCAAGCAACGGAGTGGGATGTGTTCCCGATGCCTTTGTATGGATGCTGTCAAGCTCTGGAGGTGATGCATTCATTACAATATCCACCGGTTAGCTATCTACTTACCAGGCAATCAGAATGGTATTGCAGACGCTTCGAGCAGGAGGTTTTTGGAGACCCACGAGTGGGAGATTCACACGAGGGTGATCCAGTGGGTTTTTCAGCAGTGGAGTGTTCCACAGATAGACTTGTTTGCAACTTCAGGGAACAAGAAGTGCCACTGGTTCTGTTCCAGGGCAGGTCAAGGCAGCAGATCCTTGGGAGATGTGTTCTTGATCTGTTGGAGGGGGCTTTTCCTTTACGCATTCCCTACAATCCCGCTGATGTACAAGACTGTGATCAAAATAAGGCAGGATGGAGCAAGGGTCATAATGGTGGCACCGGCATGGCCTCGCCAGGTGTGGTACTCTTACCTCATGGGGATGTCAGAGAGACAACCAGTACTCCTGCTGATGATCCTGGACCTTCTTTCGCAGAATGACGGCCAGTTACTGCACCCTCAGTTGCACAGGATGCATCTCGCTGCTTGGCTCTTGAGTAGTTTAAAGGTATGGAGGAGTTGTGTTTGGACGTGGTCAAACAGGTACTCCTAAACAGTAGAAAACAGTCAACCCGTAACACATACATACAGAAATGGCGATGTTTTGCCTTTTGGTGTTAACCAAAGCACCTGGACTCATGCAGGGTGCCAGTGCCACAAGTGCTGGAGTACCTTCTGACCCTCAAACAGTTGGGTGTCTCCAATAATACTGTAAGGGTGCACTTAGCAGCCATTTCAGTTTTTCATGAGTGTCCGCAAGGGGACTCGCTGTTTTCTCACCCGGTGATAAAAAGGTTTATGACTGGCCTGGAAAATATGTACCCGGAGGTGAGGCTCCTGGTAGCTCTGTGGGATTTCTCGTTAGTTCTGTGTATGGTCACGAAGCACCCATTCCAAACCCCTTGCTACATGTTCACTTTTGCACTTATCAATGAAGGTTTCATTTTTGGTTGCCCCAACATCAGCGAGGTGGGTTTCCAGCTGGTGGCACTGATGGCACACCCGCCTTATACAACTTTCTTTAAGGACAAGGTCTCATTGAGGCCGCACTCTAAGTTCTTCCCGAAGGTCTTTTTGGCCTTCCACATAAACCAGGCAATTCACCTACCTACTTTCTTTCCTAAGCCACATGCTAATTCTCAGGAGGCCAGACTTCACTCCCTGGATGTGAGGAAGACCCTGGTGTTTTATCTGGACAGGGCAAGACCCTTTAGGAAGACGCCGAGTTTGTTTGTATTGGTGGTGGAACGGTTCAAAGGACAGGCGGTTTCCAAGCAGAGGATTTCGAAATAGATCTCGTCATGCATTTACACAGCTTACTCAATGGCAGGAGTGGACCCGCCGGGACACGTGACTGCTCGTTCTACAAGGGCCATGGCAGCAGCGGTGGCATTTTTGGTGAATGTCCCACTTGTGGACATACACACGGTAGTGACAGACGTCAGACATGTTTGCAAAGCACTACGCATTGGAGCAGTCGCCAGCCTGTGGCACGGCACTTGGGATGTCCATCCTGAAAGTGGCACAGAGTTCTGTCTCCAAGTGACCCACCTCCAGGCAGTGTACTGCTTGGTAGTCACCTACAGTGGAGCGCCATGGGGACACCACTCAAAGATAAAACTGAAGGTTATTCACTGTTTGTGCAGTAGCCAAGGTTCTTCGAGATGTGTGTCCCTGTGCTGCTCCATGACCCACCCTCCTCCCTGCTACCTCGGAGAATAGCTGCGTGCTGGTGTGTTCTCCACGGTGGAGAAGGATCTGAGGGGTTGGAGCCATGTGCACATTCCTTAGAGCCGTTGGAACACCTACATGCGGTCGGGAACGTGCACATGGCCCCAGGAGCTCTGCTATAAAAGTCTCTGGTCAAGGGCTCGGGGAGCGCAGGCGCACCTACAGTGGAGCAGCACAGGGACACACATCTCAAAGAACCTTGGCTACTGCACAAACGGTGAGTAACCTTCAGTTCAGTGCTTCATATGCTCCAGTAACAACTATGTGGGTGAAGCTAGACAATAACTATGCTCTTGAATGAACTCTCTCAGAAAAATGACAAAATGGTATATCAGCTATGGGTGAACACTTCACACAAGAATGGCTCTATATCCAATCTGTCTTTATCTTCAAAGGAAACTTACAGAACACTTTCAAAAGACGAGTCTGAACTTGAATTTGTAAGTCTACTAGATCTGGAAAATGGTGGACTTAGTAAAGATATTGGATTTATGGCTTGTTCAAAAAATCTGTAGCCCACTAACCCTCCTTTGCCCTCTGAGTGTAGAGGTGGTAACTGCCCATTTCTCCTTGAATGGCTCTGGTGACTTAACTCCTTATCTTTTCCTCCTTGTATTTAGCTGAGACATGCTGAGTACCTTCTGCAGACTTGAAGAGCTCTATATAAGCCTGAAAGCATGTCTCTTTAACAAACAGAAGTTGGTGCAATAAAATATTTTGTCTGATCTCTAGTACAAACATGTTTATCAACTCTGTCCCCAAAACATATTTTAAGAACCTATTTTCAGCACTGCTAGGTAACTCTTGGCGCACCATCTGTATATGCATCACACAATGATATTAATGACTAGAGTGTCACTAGCTTTCATTTGATACTTCACACAACACTTTACAGCTAAATGCTATGACAGCAATGCACTAGGTGTAGTGAGTATTTGAGGCCTGGTAAGCTTTACAGAACAGTGTGGGCTCTCTGCCAGTTAGCGCTGAAGGGCTCTTAGGGTCTTGTACAGGAGCACTTTCCTATTGATTTTAACAAGGAAACCGTTCAACGAACTCCAGACCCCTTCTGTTCATCTATCAGCCAACCAAGTACATTTCAAACAGAACTACTCTTGACCCATGAGAACAGCTGATGTACAGAGCAAATTGCCCAAGCATAGCATTGAAAATCATCTGCTTTCCCCACTGAAGTCTACGGGGGCTTGCTTCCATCCAATCTGAACTGCCCACAGGGAAACAGTGGTTTCCGTTGAATGAGTAACATGTTTTTAAAAAAGTTCTTTCCATTGTTGTTGATGATGTTGGATGAGTTCGAAGTTTTGCCTTAAAAGTGAACAAGAAGAATGAGACGTCAGGAAAACAGCCACAGGGGGTTTTGAGTTGGGGAGATCAGACAACCAGATTTTTTTCCAGGACGTCTTGTTTCTTCTAAGTGTAACACAGCAATTTTTTAGTGCATACAAACCTCTTTTTACTCTCAGAACACTAGTACCCCAGGCCCTTCTGAAGAGAGAAGCAGGATTTTGTAGAACTGTGTGCGGTGTTGTCTTTGTGCTAAGAGGCTCAGTATTAGTTGCTGTGGGATCCATAACTGAATTTCCAAGGGGGGTTGTTCATTTAAAAAGGAGAAATGTAATCAGGGGACTTGGAGCTGAGCCTCTGGGATTATATTATCGTCTGTGCCCAGCCACTAACCTTCATGTCCTTCAGCAAATCACTTAACTTCTCTGAGCCTGTAAAGTGGGGTGAAAGTTTTCCTGCTCCATGGAGGTGTTTGTAAATTGCTTTGAGTTTCATGAATCAAAGGTGCGGTAGAATGTGTTCTGCAATAACCTTGACCATGGCATTTCATTTAATTCCTGGAGCGCTCAAAACAAGGGATCCAAACTTTTTTTTTTTAAGTTCACACCTTGGGAAATGTGACTAGAACCAACTCAGTGTTCTGTGTATGTGTGTGTGTTTTGAACAGTGCGGTCACTAAACATAAGTACACCTATATTATTGTTGGATTTTGTATTCTGGCAGCTCAATCATATCCTAGTTCCTGCCCATATATGTCTGAAGATATTGTCCCTGTTCCCAAGATCTCACAAGCTAACTGTTTGTTTCAGTGTGCTGCACTCCGGACATGCTCAGGTGGTGTGCTGCATCACTGCACATTAAAAATAGCGTGCAAAGCTGGATCCTTGCACATTTGAGTTACTGGAGTATTCAGATGAGCTTATGAATTGTCGTCTTTTTCCACACTGTAGAAGAGCACCACCTGGGGTAACTGAAAGGCTTAAAAGGGACTCAGAAAAAGTGAGTTTGGATTGAGATACTTCTACCCGTTGAGTGTCACTCCCTTTTGGTGGATGCAGGAACCTTAATCATAATAAACTCTGTGGATGTAATAGTGCCAAGAATATTCCAGAGGTTGGGATCTGAAAGAAAAGGCTTGAGTAACTAGTGTTTCCATCTGCAGAAATCCAGTCCCTGCTTTCAGTGAGGTGGGAATCTATGCACCTTGAGTTGACACCACAAATACTAAGGTCGTGTCGCAGAAGTAATAATGAGCCTGTACTGTGTTGAACTAAAATCAGCAAAACAGCAGAGAATCCAGGGAACCTAGGTTGTGTCTGTGTCTGGCTTGGTCTACAATGAAAATTAAGTTGGCTTAATTGAGCTATGTAGTTAAGCCAAACTAACCTTCAGTTCCAAGGGCATAGCCATTTTAGTCTAATTCAGCAAAACAAACAAGGAGTCCTGTTTTGTAAGTTCCCCATCTTCAAAGCATCTGACAAAGTGGGATTTTCTCCTATGAAACTCATGCAATAAATAAATGTGTTACTCTTTAGAAGTGCCACAGGACTCCTTGTTTGTTTTGCTGACCTTCAGTGTATACAGCGCAAGGTCAACAGAAGAATTTATCCATCAGTCTAACTACGGAGTCTCCAGGAGGTAGAGACCCTCCATTCCACGTAGGTGGTGTTCACACTGAAGTGGTACAGCAGCTCTGCTTTCCCATTTTCTGTGAAGATAAGCCCAAAGTGGGTGTCTGTGGAGAGGGGAGCCAGAGGGCTCGAGGCATAGGCAAGTTCCAAAGGGCATGTTAGTCTACTCCAGCAAAACAAGCAAGGAGTCTCATGGCACTTTTAAAGACTAGCAAATTTATTTGCCGCATGAGCTTTTGTGGGGGAGAATCCTGCTTAATCAGACACTTGAAGATGGGGAACTTCAGGTGTTCGATAAAGCGGGATTCTCTCCCACAAAAGCTCATGTGGTAAGTAAATTTGCTAGTCCTTAAAAGTGCCATGAGACTCCTAGTTTGGTTGTTTAGGGATAGACAGTAATCCTGTCTGGTGGCAACCTATCTAGCTGACCCTTTCTTGGATGGGAAAAGGTAACCATGCTGAGAAGTGGAATGTGGGCTGGTGGGAGAAATCTCTGCCTTTATTTTTAAATTCTTGGCTCCTGCTTTGCTTTTCTGTTGGCAATGCTGAAGCAAGGCTTCCTCCGGCAGGTTTTTTAAAATTTTATTTTATGAGAATAGTCGGTTACGACTCCCCAAGTGCTGTAAAAGTTAATGTGATAGTCTCTTTGCGCCTGTGCTCATTTTTATAATTTTTTATTTTATGAAACAGGACAGGGAGCTTAGTGACTTATTACTATTCATTTCGTTTCAATGCAGTAAATATTGATTCAGTTGGGGGTTTTCAATTTAAACCACTCGGCGATTATATAAAATATTACTAGCCTCTGAAATTATGCTTACCGATCTCTTTGGCTGCTCATTAAGGAAGGAGTGCAATTTTTAGATCCCTTTGCTTTCATCATTCTAATAAATGGGCTGAGCTACAGTTTTGCACTGAAGGTGCTGTAGACTCAGCTAGCAGGGGCTTGACAGCCTGGCTGCAGCTCTTAATTTGGAACCGCTTTCAAAGGAATTTTTATTTTTTAGTTTGAGACGTGTAGGTCTCCTCCTTCGATTCTTCAGTGGTGGTGGAGTGTGAGAATGACAGTCAGGATAAATCGAGCTGGCTTTCTGTTGCACAGTTAAAAGTCAGAATAACCTCCGCTTCTCTGTCTGTTGAGTTCCAGGATATTGTGTGAACGAAAGGGTCCTGTTTGCGGGTGCCAAGGGGAAAAAGAGGAGGCACAAAAAGAGAGCAAGAGAGAGAAAGCTGTCCAGTATAATTAGAAATTGTATGATGGCATCTTTAGCGACAGAGTTTCTATTTGCTGCAGGCCACATACTGGTGATCAGAATTTTCATGACAAATCGCTACGTGAAACCAGTTCAATCAACTCCTGAAGTGCTGCTTCAACATAGTGCTGAGGCTGCAGAAGTGTATCTAGGTGGGAAATGGAGTTAAATAAGCACTGAGACTATTTCTCAGATGATACTGGGGGCTAGTGTATTGTGAAATAGGTGAAAATGACAGGCTCCATCAGACTCCAAGGGGCCCCTCCGTTTTACACCTCTTCAGTCCTCAGGGTATCTTTTTGCACCCTCTTGGAAGGGGACTTGCTGCACAATGCTCTTCAGTGCCTCTCAATACCATTCAGTTGTCAGCTGAATAGTGGTTGAACCATTTAAGGCTCTTGCGTTTACATGCTGTCTGGTCTCCAAGATCAGCACATGCTGCTCCTGGTGAGCTAGTTCTCAGAAGATGGAGCCCCAGTCATCCACAGAGCATTGCGAAGGACTGACTCCAGTCAATCCAGCTGTCTGATCGTTTTCCCTGGGGAGGGACGTCTGCTCTTTTTAACAGAATGTTTCCCAAGCACTTAGTTCCTTTTGAAGTCTTCTTGAGCCTTCTGACTGCGGGGAGATCAAGACTCAGAGCTTGGGCTCTGACCAGTCTTTAGCTCTGTGGTGAAGAGACTTCAGCCAACACTATCAGACTTGGGTGTTTAAAGTTGGGGCTGAGGCGTGATGTGAAGCTTCCTGAATGTTTTTCTTGGTGTGTGGAAGATGAACAGAAAGGACTGTCTTCCTAGCAGCATCTGCAAGCACCGGGGCTTCAGTGGAGTTTGGCATTGGGAAAAGTGGCCTGCTCTTTGAGTTTCTAGTACTTGATTTCTTTCCTATGTGGTCATCTCTAAACCCACAGGAGAGATGTCTATACTTTGGGTGACAATTGAGGCACCTGGGGTATGGCAAAACTTTGCTGATGGCAGTCCATGTTAAGTCTATATGGATTTACAAGTAGGATTTTAGTAGGGTGACCAGGTGTCCCAATTTTATAGGGCCAGTTCTGCTATTTGGCGCTTTGTTTTATATAGTCCCCATTGCTCCCCAGCCCCATCCTGAGTTTTCAGATTTGCTATCTGGTCACCCTAGATTTTAGATATGGGTAATGTATATGTATATGTCCCTTATGTTTTACTTTTTTTCGCTGAGCTGCTGATTAAAGTCATATTTCTAATTTCTTTGTCTGAGGTTTACATGTAATGCTGGATAAAATCTTGTATGTTACGACTGTGAAAATGTAGGGAGGGTGCCCCTTATAAACTGATGCCTATGGAGTTCTTGATCCCCATTCCAAAGGCTTCAGGTTGGAGTCTAGTTGGCTACACTGTGCTTGATTATGAAGTGCTGCAGTACATTGCTCATTTGAGATCCAGATTTTCCTTTCTCTTGCACAGAGCTGGGGTGCTTACTGTTCCTTATTGTGAATTATCAATCAAAAGTGCTGATTCATGGAACAGAGGCTTTTTCAAAACTTTATACATGTCAAAGGAATTAATTCTACATTATTTTAAGCTCCCTTCTCTATTTTCCACTCTGTCACTTGTTTGATGTCTTTGCATTACACATATTGCAATTTTAGCTGCTACTTGGGATAGGAATGGTTTCTAGTGCCTCTTAGATCATCTTGATTATACTTTGTCCCTCTTAATTCATGCTTTTTTTTTTTTAAAAGAATTTCAAAAGAAGCAGATCTGCATTTTAAAGTACATTTAAATTTCTTGGTGACACTGATGGATTGGAAAGGGATGGAAAACTCTGCATTGCTGGGTATCATTCACCTAATATATCAGGTGAGATTTGTCAGACTTTGGGTCTAATCAGTTTGGATAGTGAACGTGGAAAGTGTTAATTGAGGAAGAAGCCATCCATCTGGTGCAAAATATTTTGACTAGTAGGTGGGGGGAAGAAGGTCAAATTGGTCTCCAATACCTGCTTCTTTTACATGCAACAAGGAATATTTGATGACCACAAGACTTAGGGATGATCAGTTGGATTTAGCTAGTGCTGCATTAATTGAATCAATATTAATATATGATTTAAAATATGTTTCCAATTGGAATATAGAGTGTTTGGCTAAGAATCCAGACTAACACCTGAATTATTACGTTTCAGATTCTTTGAGGCATGGGCTTTCTTCATTTTGTATTCTTCACAGTGCTGGACACAATGTAGGCATTTAACAAAAAATAAGTAATAAAATAGCTGAAAATAACCTAGAAGAGACTTTACCAAAAAAAAAACCTGCAAGAAGTTAGAGCAGGCACTTGTTATACGCACTGCTATCTAGCCACCTTACATAATTAAACACTATTTTAAATACCATTTTACTTTAGTTTTAAGGATAGTAGTAAACTATGTTTAAGCTAATCAATAGAATGTTAGACTACTTGCATATTTCAAGCTTGCTGACCTAATCTTGACCAAAATACAATTCTCTTTTCATGGCCCTGCTTATCAGTTCATTGGAAAGGAGTTGAGATCATTGCATTAGAAGTGACATGCAAGTCACTTTCCCCCAATTCCTTTGGTGGTAGCATTAGGAGATAGTTGTGGTGAATTCAGAGCGTATGTCTAGCTCATGAGTTTTCATGTGATAAATAAATCTGTTAGCCTATAAAAGTGCCACTAGACCCCTTGATTCCTTTGCTAAACTACACTAACACGGCTGCCCCTTTGGAACCTCTGAAAGATTAGCTCCAAATATTGAGGAACTTGTGGTTCTGTTTGAGAAGTGGATCAGGAGGAGTGGGGGGGATGATGGAGGTTTCTGGTTAAAGGGGGTGTATTGAGGACCTCTCATTGACTCACAAAACAAACATGTCACAGGCAACGGAGAGGGGAGATTCAGAATGGATTAAGTGATGCTGGAGTGAAAAGGTGGCAATGTCAGTTAAATAGACATGGCTTCTATTTACGGAACAGGTACTCCGCAGAGTAATGTTCAAGGGCATCATGCAATGAGACTGAAATCTTATAGATCTTGATGTATAGCATATAAAACATGGTAGCACAGAAGCCTTCTCAGCTAACACAAAATTCTTCTAAGTTCATCCCCTGCTTTCCTAGACGTGCTTTCCCCCATCAACATCCTATCATCTTCATACCCAACATGGGCTGGATTTTTCCAAAGGAGCCATTGGAAATCAGTGGGGCTTCGACACCTAACGCCTTTAGATTCTTTTGAAAATCCCTGGTGCTCACTGCAAAGTCCATGTCCTTTAACTGCTATGTGAAATATCACTCTTTGCTCTGGCATGCTGTAGGAATGCTAAATAAACATAATTAATTTGGAAGCAACTCATGTAGCTCATCCAAAAAACTTAACAAACTGATTCATAGTTCCGAAAGCAGGGTAGTAACTTAGAGAGCCTTCAATTTGACCACTCCAGAACACACTCATTTTATTGTCATGGGGGCTTAAAGAGTCATTTCTCCTGTTGATCATCCAGAGCTCCCATCATAAATAGAGTTTCTCTTTGATTAAATTAGATCACCTGGCAAGATCTGTTCTGCTCCTCTCCATGGACCATTTTCCTCTTTTTAGGGGCATGCCAGTCCTCTTACCTGCTTGTTCTTGCCTTCAGATTAAGCCCCTTGGGGTAGATACTGTTATGGTGGGTGATTGAGAGGTTTCTGTACGGGATCTGTAGGACATGGCTTTGTCTTCTGGCTTTGTTTCTTTGATTTTTTTTTCTTTTTTTAAAACTATGCTCTGCTTAAGGCTGTAAAAACATCAAAATATTTACCAGTTATATTCTGAATTCCTTCTATCCCAATGCATCATTTTAAATTTTTAGAAATAGTAACTGTGCTTTGTCCTTTGTAATCTTTATCCATGGGTCTCAAAGTCTGATACATAAGTGGGTAAATGTCATTTTGTTTAGGCCACTTGAGACACTGGGGGTATCCCCAACACTACTGAAAAGTGCCCTTGGATCATCCACTTCCATTTCAAAGCATCTCGGAAGAGTTCAGTGCTCCTTTGCTCTTGGAAATTCGCCAGAATAAGCCACACACAGGGCTTTTACCAGTATAACTATTTCAGGATAGCTGTTCTGGTAAATCTTCAAGTGTATGTAAGTTCTGCGACATTGTGGCTGGCACCCCTACCGTTTCACTGCACTAACTGAGAGCCCTGATCCTCAAGTAACAAGTTGCTCTATCTATTACATCATAGACATCCTGTCTACCTCTTATTTCAGATAATCATTTAGGTAGGAGATCAGGACATTTGAGGGATATTTTAAATGTTGCTGTAAAAATAAATCCCTGGACATGCAGTCCAGCTTCTTCAGTGTTCATTCAAAACCCTGTAATGGTTTTCTCATATGTGAATGCTCAGAACATGTCTGCTGAGAGGTATCTGGAAGTTTTGTGCCAACACAAAAGCTCTGAGGAAAAATCTCTGCTCATAAGGATTCAGTACAAGTGTTTGAAGGGGGCCTGTCAAAAATAGTCTTTGTGAAAATTCTTTTAAAATTTCTTTCTGGTTGTGTGTTGCTGAGCATTGGCTCTTTTTAAGTGGCAGTTGCCAATAGTGGGCTCACCAAAAGGCACCAGGCAATCGAGACTTGTGTGACTAACTTTTTCAGAGCAAGAATCACCTGCTGTTGGGGAGATGAGTTAAAATGATTTGCTGACAGGACCCTGGAAGAAGCCCAAGCTGTGTCCCAAGTAACGCCACATGTTGCGTGACAGTGAGGAGACGTCACTGCTCAGCGTCCAGGCTGCAGGGAATCTTTAAGAACCATCAGTATGCAGCTGGCTCGGTGGTGATCTGAGTGTGGATGCACACCTGAGCTGCTTTTGGGGCAGGATGCTTTACTGCTGGGTCTTTAGGGGAAGCAGAGTTTTCTTTTTCTTTGAGTCAAGTTGTTCGCTTTGGGTCCCCCCCCCCCCCAAGTCAGCAGGGTTCAGTGGTCTGGCCCTGCACACCACAAAGTGTAAGAAACCCCCAGTTTAATTTGTGGTTAGATATCTGTTAAGATTGCATCCACTTCCCCAGTCAGCACTTAATTGGCAAGTCGCTTGATTTAACAGCGTGGGAGCCAGCACCGGAAAAATGGCTGGAATAAATCACCGCCTGACGCTAGAAAATAGATATAATCTTAACATTAACTACATTAATAGTAGCAGGAGCCGAATTAAGAAAGCCATAAAGTATAGGCAGGAGGGTATAAATTATTGCCATCTCACTGTCTCCTTGGTCTCCACTCCCCCTCCTACAGCCCACCCATTCATGTGGGGCTGTGCCTAGATCAGCCCTGCTTTATGGGGAAGGAAGGACTAGGCAGATCTGCATAAAGAGGAGTGATCTTCTGAACTGTGCCTTTACCAATTTTGTCACCTGTTTATAGGGCACCACCAGGCTTGGCCTAATCAGCTTTAGTGGCAAAATATTGACTTGGAAAGGATACAGAAAGGAAGGTAATCGCTCTGCTGGTGCAATAATGCATTTCATTTTTTCCTTCCGTGGCCTGGCCAAGGCTTTGCTCTTTTACGGGTCTCTGATTGCATACATTTTTAACATGATTGTTTTGGGGGCGAAGGGATAGAAGAGAGGGGAAAAGCACACTGGTGTTTGCAAGATGCTTTCTAACGGCTCAAAGGGAGATCTTCACTGGAGCTATTGGCCTGCATGCATGCAACTGGCCACATGTGGCAAGATGTGGTTTTTTATTCCTCCAATGAGAATTGATTCTGTTTTACTTGAGGGACTAAATTAAGATAAATTCCTCAGTCTGGAAAGTTAAAAGAAACTAATTGAGTTGCTCCTTGATGGAGCTTAATTAATTTGGGTCTTGCAATTGCTTGAAAACTCTCTTTTTTGGGGTTGGGGTAGGCGCTCCTAACTGAGCCCAGAGAAGTTGTTTTGTTGTGTAAAAGGAATCTGTGTTTCTATATATGCAGTCTTAGCCTATTTATTTTCAGTGCTGTACAACTTTCTTTATACAGCTTCTTGCATGCAAACTGAATCCCATAGAATTAACAGCATTGAAGGGGGATGAAATCATGGTCTGGTGATTGAGGCAAAGGAGTGGGGCCCTGGTAACTGGGGATCAAGTCCCAGCTGTGACACGAGCTTCCTGTGTAATCTGGGCAAGTCATTTATTCTCTCTACAGCTAAGTTTACCATCCTGTAAAATGGGTATAACACTCCCTTAACTCACAGTGGTGTTAGGAGGATAAAAGTCATTAGTGTTTATGAGGTGCCCATACACCACATGAAATAAATGCACTAAGAAAGCCTGTACTCAAACAATAAAAAGAGCAGCAGGAGGGAAAAATCACGAAGTGTGGGTCAGGGAGACCAAGTTATTCAATCTGATGAGGTCTGAAAAAAGATGAAACCTTGAAACGTGTATGCTTCAGTTTCCAAATTGTAAAATAAGTGATAGTACCGTAAGGCCTCTTGTGCGCTTTCATGTTTCTATGGTACTGTGAAAATACAGAAAGCCAGAAGAGCACTAAGTGTTATTTTAGCCATTGGGCCAGAACCACCTGGTTTAACACACTTATGGGAAATGTGTTGCAGGATTTTTAATGGTAGTCGGACCTCACCCAAAAGAGGAATCCTAGTGAAGGACACAGATGATACAAATACTGCACGCTAATCACAGCCCATATGATGGTTCTTGACCCTGTAAATACCCTTTCCATCTCCTGTTTTGGTGCTATACCCCGTGTGTAGACTGTTGTCAAGGCTGCCCAGACCCAGCAGTCAGAACCAGGGTGAGTGGTCACAAGTCAGCTGGGTCAGGACACCTGGGGGTCAGAAGCAGGCCACAAAGTGGAATTCAGAGCTCCGAGTCCCACCAGGTGAGGATGCCAGCAAGTGAGGCGAACAGAGAGGGAGCCGGAAGCACAAGGCGTATAGCTGTAGGCTTAAGAGGGGTCAGCAGGCCAGTCCGGTGCACCAGGACTCCACTAGCAGGATTGCAGGGGTGGAGCCTCAAACTGGCAGTGGGCTCCATGGGTCCCAGGTAAGCAAGCCCCAGCTTGGCTGGTCCTGCAGACCCAAGTTCAAGATCCATGGATGATGACAAACCTAGACTTTAAAATTTTTTGATTTGGGGTCAAAGGCTCCTTAATGATCACAGCTGGAATCTTTACTCCTGATAAACCTTTTCTTTCTCCTTTCAGTAGTCGCACAGAAGACAGTGATCCTGTGTGGATTTTCTGTTGGTGTGCATCTGTCTCCCCTGGGGCTCGTGAAGCAATCTTGCCATCTGACAGCTCTTCCTCTCCCCGTGGAACTGGACTGAAGTGTTGCACCTGTTTCCTTCGGCCAGTTTTAAATAGTGTCCTTCCTTTGCACTGCGGACAGTGGAAAAGCAAAGCCAAGGGGCCTGCTGGAGAAGACCTTGTGCTGATTAGATTCAGTGCAGTATGTGGTGTGACACAGCCTGCAATGATGCGGCGATTGTAAGCTCTCTTGGGAGGCATTTCTCTCTGAAGTCAGGTGTGCCTGACTTGCAGCCCCCTTGCTCATCCTCTAGTGTCCATGCTTGTCCATGTGGGTTTGTTTTCTGCATTCCCCTGGGTGCTTTCTGGCCGCCCCAATTTCAATGCCACATGCACCGCTGATTGCCAGCTGAATGACTGACAGCCTCTCAGATGGGGCACTGAATGTTGGCGTCTGGCGATTTGATGGTGCTGCTAATTCAGATTCCCCCGAGACTGGCTGGAAACAGTTGCATCGCGTCCAGCCCCCTCTGACATGCTCAACAAAGTTTAAGCATTTGAGGAGAGGAATGTAAAAATAAGCACACTTTTGCTTTGGTTGTTCAGTTCCCTTTCTGAAAGAGTTGCTTGGGTCTCTTCTGTCTGCCATAAAGTGTTCAAGGTAGTTTGAGTCCTTTTTAACCAGTGAATGTATGTTGATCTGTCACTACTGTAGATGGACAGTGCTGTATGAAGTGGGTTTTGTTTTGTTTAATGGTGCTGTCAAGGTCAGGGAGGGAAGCGTTAAATTTTAGGACTGATTTAAGAAGTAAAGTGTAGATAAGGATCCATGCTTACCACAGTATCAGGATGTTGGCATCTGGAGTTTGGCTTCTGGATCCTTTTTAGCTAAAATACTTAGCACTTTCCCCTCACATATCTACCATTATGTGGAATTTTAGAATCTAAGCTGTGGTTTAATTATGCTGTAGATGTGGCTGTAACTGTAAATTAAGCCTGCTTAAACAAGATATAATTTTTCCACCATCCATCATATACGTGCACTGGGCTGGATGCTACTGTCATGAATTCCTTTAGTTTGTAAAGCTTTGCTGTGTGCTTTATTTTTTTAATCAAGTGAGTTGCTCCCATTCTCTTCCAGTAGGGGGAGACAGCTTTATATAAGTCATCCTCAGGGAGAGCTGAAGCATTAATTTAATTTTAATCACAGAATACCGGTGAATTTCAGGTTTGTTTAGGATATGTGTTAAAACACACACAGCTTAGCAGCACTGAACTGCTCAAAGGGGGGCACAGGGAGATTTCCATCTTGGGAGTGCTAAGAAGAATGCTTGGATGATCAGGCCACTTCATTTTATCTATTTCCTTGTATTGCTTGCAGGCCCGGTACAGTCCTAGCACTACAGTTTGCTACAGACTTGTTTTCAGAGGGAACGTTGTAGTCGCTGAAGTGCTTTGCTCCTGTAGTTTCTGTTGTCACCCGAAAGCTGATAAAACACACCCCTAAATCATTCAGAATGGTGGAGCTTTAAATAGTAGTCGTGTGTGAGTGGTGGCTTAACAAAGAGTCATCGGAAGAGCTTGAAAATGTATAAACAACCTATTCCAAATGCTGCAACTGTCCAAACTGCATGCTTTTCAAGGTACCTGATAAGTAGGCCTTAGAGGAGGGGTCTCAAACTCAAATCACCATGAGGGCTGCGTGAGGACTATTACATTAGCCTGAGGGCCACACCACTGAGACCTTTTTGTACTGCGATATTGTAAATATTAAAACCAATAGTGTCATTGCAGGCTGTGGGAAATAACTTTAGGAGCTGGGGGTTTGAGACCCCTGCCTTACAGCTTAGCATTCCAGTGGTGAGAGGTACAAGTAACTATCCTGTTGGTTGAGGTAGAAATTGCAGGCACCCATGAAGTCTTCCCTTAAAGAGCAACCCCACTGGCAGAAATTATGCAGAAAGCTTCCTAGTACAGCCAGTAAATGACTGAGTCAGCTGCAACATGCCCATTGGCCACTTCTCTGCAGGTTCTGGCTTTTGTGAGTGCTCTAATTTTTTTAATGGTGCCAGGAGGTGGCAGAAAGAGTGGAGAATTAGAAACGGTACCATAAAAAGTGGTTGTTGGTTTGCTTGGTCTGATGCAGTCATGCTTTTTTTTTTTTTTTTTTTTTTTAATTTTAATTTTGTTTTTTTAAAGAGTCCTGATCTGAAAATCCAAGTCTGCTATTTTCATGCTGGTTGTGATCAGCTGAACTATTCTCCTGACCCCATTGAAATGTATCGTGCATGCATAAGCAAACTTCATTAGGCAGTGGTTGTCGCAGATAATATATTGTGTTGTTTAATTAAGTTCAGACTTTTTAAAAAAGCAATTCTGTAAAAATATGAGCCCCGATCTCTGCAGTAGAAAAGAAACAGTGTGATCCAAGCAGTGCCAAGACAATTGCATTCCAGGAAATACCTTTGCCCCCTGGCACATTGACTTGGCATTGATTCCTGCATTAACTCCAGAGCCCTGGTTGGATTTTTGATGTGTTCTTTAGTAACTGTGCCAGCCAGTGTTATGGAGTGATCTGTGTGTTAACGACATGCTGCTTGTCTGCTCCTTCCAGTGGAGGAGCTGTCTTAGATTGTGAGCTCTTTGGGGCAAGGGCTATCTTGTTGTGTGTCTGTACAGCTCCTAGCACAGTGGGGCCCCTGGGCACTCCCATATATATTTGGCTAGAGACTCCATTCCTCTTTCTGCTGCAGTCAGTGGGAATCTTCACTTCATTCTCCATGTGGTGGCAAATATCCCCCTTATTCCTGTGTTCTGCTAGTTGAGTTTTGTTTCCATCTTGGGGGACTCTCCAGCCTAACCTTTGAAAGTAGCTCTGCAGACTCTAACTTTCAGAGCAGTCCCCATCACTCTGGTTTTGTTTGTTTGCAGCCTGCGTTACAAAATACCAGTAGCTTCAGCTGAAATGGATTTTTAAAAGTGTCATTTTATGGTGAATTTTACTTTCCATCTTGTTGTTTATTAGGCTCTTAAAGGGAAATCTTGTAATGCATCCATTGATCGAAATACCAATTGAATAGATGTGAGCACATAAAATCGTCCCTACCCTTTAATAATGGAGCAATATCATTTGTAATGTAGGCAGTGCAATTAGTATTGCCAACCAATATACTACCCTTGATGGGTGCCTTTGAATCATTTTTATACATTACAGTGGATACAGAAACTAAGCAGACTAACTTGCTTTAAGTATCTAGCCAATGAATAATGAAGCCCTCAGAAGTGTGCCATCCTCTTTTGAGGATACTGTATCTTTCACTCTGAGGTAGAGCCTAAACTCTGTTTATTTTGTTTAGATCTTGGGTGAAATGGCCAGCATAAAGGCAAGAGTACAGGGTGAGGTGTCAAAAGAGTGCAGGACAGCATTATACAACTTTTTCAATTCTGCTCTGTTGAGATTTAGGCTTTCTTGTACTAGAAGCTCAGCTACTGCCGTGATAGGCAGTGGTTTTTCAAACTTTTTTTCCTTGGGATTCAGTTGAAAGAAATCATTTATGCCCACAACCCAACAACTACATCTTTGAGCAATGCATTCCAGTCTTTTGGAGGCGGCAGTATGGGGTGCTGGGACCCAGTACCTGAAGGTCTATGACCCAGTACTGGGTCCTGACTGTACGTTTGAAAACCACTGGTGATAGGTATCGTATAAAGACCAACTGCTTGTGAATCTGGAGAATTAAGTCTGGGACAGACATGCAAGATTTCTAGGAATTTAAAATACAGAAAAAGTAACTGTGCTGTCTTTCTTGGCAAATTATATTAATAGTTATGTAACCCTTTGCATATCCAAGGTAGCCAGCAAACTAATTACAAATTCTACATTATTGCCCGACATCACTACCAAAATTGCTGGTGTTTAGAGAGCAGAGCAAAGCAAAGGTGAAGCCCTGGAAGAGCCAGGCTGATAGAGAGGTGTGAGATAGTAAAAGAATAACTGAAGGTTGCAAGAGTAAAAAAATTAGTTACAAGAGAGTCATCGGTGAAAAATGAACCTGCAAGTGTGTGTGTAGGTGGCTAAAGCACAGGACTGGAAGACAGAAGATAATGGGTTTTGGATTTAACTTAAGTGGCCTTGGGCACATACTTTGAGTGTGTCTGTTTTTGGGTGGCCATGTTGAGCACTGAGCCCCCAAGCTCCAGAAAAAGTCAATGGGAGCCACAAGTGTTAAGCATTCTCTGAAAATGAGGACTCAGGCAGTTAGAACGGCTATCCCTTTGGAAACTGAGTTAGAATTTGGGCACTCATGTTTAATAGACAATTTGAAAAGGTTGACCTTCACCTTTTGGTGTGTTTTTCCTATAGAGAATAGGGAGAGTTTACATACCTTGCCTCATGTAGAAGATGTGGTTTAATTAATTGATGTTAACAAATCGCTTTGCTCTCCTATAGCACCTTCCACGTGAGGATGGCAAAGTGTTTGTGAGCAGGTATTACTACCAGCCTCCTGTAAGGGAAGGTCCTCACACTGTAGAGTTAAAAACTTTCTTCCTACTGATGTTTGACTGTGTCCTTCTTGTTAAAGTTCGGTCCCAAACCTTCTTCCTGGGCTTGCGCCTCTCTCACCAGACAGCATTTTCAGCTGTCTCTGATTGGGTGGTGGTGATGGTGGTGGTTGAGTCCCTTTTATAGGAGTCAGCATAACGCTTCTAACCCCTTCTTAGCATGATCAACATCTGCGACTAGGGTTTGGGTTTCAGGCAAAATTGCTGGCCTTTTTAAAATATATTTGCATTAATTAATACTTTTAGGCTACATATTATTTAGGTCAGGGGTGTCAAACTCATTCAGTATGGGGGGCCACATTGGAAGGCAGGACATGTGTCACAGGCCGTGTGGCTGCACAGGTTCCCCAGCCCTTTCCCCCTCCGTGTTCAGAATGGCGTGGTCTCCCCTTCCCCCTCCCCAACCCTGCAGGCTCTACAACACCTTCCCTTACTCTTGCCCCATGGGCCCCCCTTCCCCTTCCTCCTGGTGGCAGGCAAAAAAATCAGTCTCTGTCACAGGCAGCCAGGCTGAGCTTCTGCCTCTCCCCCTCCCTGCCCATTCATTCAGTCATTCAGAATGCTGGCCTTTGGTTGGCTCAGTGCCATGTGGGCCCAAGCCACTTTTTCCTTTTTCTGTTTGCAATTAATGCAGTGTTCTGTCAGTCAAATTAGCATGCTGACTGACGGATTGACAGTGACCAGTTGGGATAGGGGGCAGTGTGGTGGCTCTCCGGAGCCAGCCTAACCTGCTGTGACTGAGACTCTGATTGGTTGACAGACCACAGCAGAGCTCAGCCAGGATTGGCTGGAGTACTTCCTTTGTTTTCCTGTCCTGTGACTCGGGTCATGTGAGTGAGTGAGTCAGAAGTACTCCCTGCTGTGCCAGGAGCCTGTCTTTGGAGTTTGCTGCTGCAGATAGCTTCCAGGCGCAGCCCAGGCAGCTCCGCTGGCTGGATCAGTGCCCTTGGTGGGCCCGATCTGGCCCACGGGCCTTGAATATGACACACCTGTTTTAGGTTGTAGAGGAGATTGGCATTCAGAAATACTTCACTTATGGAGAAAAAGCACGCTGCGTCATTTTAGGAAACTGGAGAAGAGGAGAAAACATTCATTCAAGTATCACCTTGTCTTTGATTGTTTCAGAGAACATTTGAAGTTGTTTCTGAAGCATGGGGTCTCGTGTAAGTCATTTGTATAGGTCACTTTTGTGATCAAACTATTCCATTGTGATGGAAGGGTAGGAACTATGGCAAGACACCAACCTGGCTTAACCAGGAGATTTTCAATCATCTAAAAATGAAGAAAAAGCCTTACCAAAAGTGGAAACTAATTCCAAACAAATAGCATGACTATAAACAAATAAGTGCATGGGGAAAAATCAGAAAGTCCGAGGCACAAACTGAGATCAAACTAACTGAAGGCATAAAGGGTAACAAAAAACATTTTTAAAATACATTAGAAACAAGAGGAAAACCAAGGACAGTGCAGGACCATTACACAACAAAGAGGGAAAAACAATGAGAGAAAATGTGGAAATGACAGAGGAACTAAGTGATTTCTTTGTTTTGGTCATCACCGAGAAGGTTGGTGGCAATTGTGTGCCTGATTTAGGGATGGCAGTAAAAATGGGATAGGATTAGAAGCTAAAATAGGTAAAGAACCAGTCAAAAATTACTCAGACAAGTTAGATGTCTTCAAGTCACGAGGGTCTGATGATATGCACCATAGAATACTCAAGGCGCTGATGCAGGGGACATCTGAGCCATTGGCTATTATCTCTGAAAAACCATGGAATACTAGAGATGTCCCAGGGGGCTGGAAAAGAGCAAATATAGTGGCCATCTATAAAAAAGGATGTAAGGACACCCCAGGAGATTATAGACCAGACAGTTCAGTCTCTGTACCAGGAAAAATAATGGAGCAAATAATTAAAGAATACATTAACAAACATCTAGAAAAAAATAAGTTGTTAAGTGACAGTCAACACGGATTTGCCAAGAGCAAATTGTGTCAAACCAACCTAGTAGCTTTCTGTAATGGGGTCACAAGCCTTGTGGATAGAGGGGAAGCAGTAGATGTGGTACATCTAGACTTTAGTAAGGCTTTTGATATGATCTCACATCACCTTCTCATTAAAAACTAGGGAAGTACTACCCATGTGCACAACCAGCTAGTATAAGATGAGTGAAAAACTGGTTAAATAACCACTCCCAAAGAGTAGCTATAAGTGGTTCATAGTCATGCAGGAAGGGCCTAATAAGTGTGATCAGTTCTGGATCTGGTTCTGTTCAATATTTTCATCAGCGATTTAGATGATGGTATAGAGACTACAGATATAAAGTTTGCCAATGGTACCAGCTGGGAGGGGTTGCAAGTGCTTTGAAGGGTAGGATCACAGTTCAAAATGCTTTGGACAAACTGGTGAAATGGTCTGAGGTAAATAGAATGAAATTCAGTAAAGACAAGTGCAGAGTGCTCCACCTAGGAAAGAACAAACCACACATACAAAATGGACAATGACTGCCTAGGAAGGAGTACTGTGGAAAGGGATCTGCGTGTCATAGTGGACCACAAGCTAAATATGAGTCAACAGTGTAAGAGCAATGCAAAAAAAAAAAAAAGTGAGCAAACACCATTCTGAAATGTATTAAGAGGAGTGTTGTAGGTAAAACACAAGAAGTAATTCTCTTCTCTACTCTACTCTACTCTATGCTGATTAGGTCTCAATTGGAGTATTGTGCCCAGTTCTGGGTGCCCCATTTCAGGAAAGATGTGGACAAATTGCAGAAAGTCCAGAGAAGAGCAACACAAATGGTTAAAGGTCTTGCATACTTGACTTATGAAGGAAGATTGAGAGAATTGAACTTGTTTAGTCTGGAAAAGAGGAGACAGAGAGAGGGGAAATGGTAATAGTTTTCAAGTACTGAAAATGTTACGAGAAGGAGGGAGAAAAATTATTCTCCTTAAGTGCCAATGATAGGACAAGAACAATGGGCTAAAATTACAGCAAGGCTTTCGGCTGGGCATTAGGAAGAAAATTCCTGACTGTCAGAGTGATCAGCCACTGGAGTAAGTTGCCTAGGCAGGTGGTGGCAGAATCTCCATCATTGGAAATTTTTAAGACAGGTTAGATGAACACCTGTCAGGGATGGTTTAAAATGTGACTTGGTCCTTCCATGAGTGCAGGGGACTGGACTCGATGCCCTCTCATGGGTCCTTCCAGTTTCTGTGGTAACAAATTGACATACATAACCAGTACATGAGTTCCGTCCCCAAATATGTAATCATAAATGGATCATGATAACAGATTGACATATATGATAATAAATTGAGATCATTGATATACTAACAAATATGATAAACACTGTGGCACTTTGAAAGACTAACAAATTTATTTAATGCATGAGCTTTCAGGGGGGAAAATCCCACTTTGTCAGACACTTTGACAACGGGGGAACTTACAGAGCAAGTAAGACACAAGAAGTGTCTTACAGATTTCCCCCATCGTCAAAGCGTCTGACAAAGTGGGATTTTCCCCCCTGAAAGCTCATGCAATAAATAAATTTGTTAGTCTTTAAAAGTGCCACAGGGTTCCTTGTTTGTTTTACTGAACTTGACTAAGATGGCTGCGCCTTTGGAACTAACCAATATGAGAAGAACACTGAAGGTGTTCAAAGGTGAGAAAATGCAAATAAGGAAAAGGGGAGAATCCCTGATTGAATATTCTTCAAACATAGTGGAACCAGTGTATCATATTATAGCAGTTACGTCCCAGCCATGGGGTGGTAGGAGAGAGAAGTGTAGTCTTCGGGAGGTGGGGAGGAGAATGCTAGTTAATATTTCAGGTTGTTCTGTGCGGAATGGTCTAAGCATAGGGATGTGTAGATGTGCCTTCTGTAATATCTCTGTCTACCTTACTGAGTTGGTGTGTTAGTGGCTGTGCTAATGTATTAATAAACTATTTGTAATTACAGAAGAGTTCCTATAGTGTGAGTGCTGTAACTGTGCACATTGGGGTTCCCACCTATATAATAATTTGACTCATACTGGGCCTGATGTTGGGATAAGAACCTGCCAATTTGGAAAGCGTTTACTGGGGATTCTTATGCAATCTGTATAATTTTATAGATCAAGCTACACTTCAGAGATCATAACTGATACCTTTAATCATTTCCAAGATTATTCAACTGCCATGGATGCAGTGTCAAAATAGGTTCCTGTTGTAGCAATCTAGTTTATAGGATTTATCTTGCTGTTTAGGATTTTAAAATGTAATTAGGCTTTGCAAAATGGTGAGTTTTGTTTGATCATAAAAATATTCATTGTTGCAAAATCACACGAGCATCTGTTTTACCAGCACGTATTGTTGAGCTGGTTTATATGCGTACTCCATCAAGGCAGTAATAATACTTAGCATTGACGTAACGCTTTACAAAAGGAGACTTACACCTGTCGAAATCTGACTCATTTATCAGTGGATTAGAAGGGAAGCAGCAAAACACAAATTCAGTTTCATGAGCTGCCCCACTTGGAACACATCCAGAGGACTGAAATATAGTTTACTAGCCTCTGGCATTAGTTGGTGGATAAGTGTCATTTATGTCTCATTATGGAAGGACGTTGACATTTCTCTGCTCTCATTTTTCTTCTGGTTTTAGTAGACTCTATATTACTCACCTGAGTGAGTTAACATGCTCCTTCAAAAGGAAAAAAAACCCGCCTGCTTCAAGTAGCAGAAAGATCCAAAGAAGCAGTTTATTGTGGTTCTAAGAGCAGACGCCCCTGTGTAACAGAGCGTATTTTAGAAATGTTCAGAAGCCAGTGGCAGCTGACTGCAGGATGTGTTGGAAAAGATCTATTTCATGTAATCTGAAATAAACCATAATCAACTATTGAGCTGAACTAACAGAGTAGAAGAAAGCTAATTAATGAGATGGTGCTCCCCAGGCCTTCCTAGTATAATTCCCAATCTGCTAGAGCAGTAGAAGTTTTGCCTTTGCAAAGCTATGTGTTAGGAAGTTATCATTTCTGTTCTAAATCTTGGCTTAAGCAGTTTAATGGGACATTGTCATGGGTTTTAGGTTCAAAGATGACCTACCTTGAAAATGGTTTAGTTTAGACAACCGTACCTGCTGGAGTCTTTCCATTTTTTCTTTCAATGACTATTGTGGTGGTAGAGGAGCGCTTTAAAGTATTAAGAGTTTCAATTCATTGGACAACTCAGGAAAGTTGTGAGCCATTTTTCAAAACCACTTCCCTGAGTCCAAACAGTAGGGTCAGAGCTCATGGATCCAAGGATATTTTAAAGGCAAAGAGGACAGTTTTGAATTAGATTCTGAAGTAAACAGGGAGCTATCCCAGTGGTTCGTGGATGAGATGATATGGTCACACATTTTTTGTACAAGTAGGATGATGGAGCAGCTGGTTGTGTACATGGGGCTTTTGTTAACTCCACAGAAGGGAGGTTGCTATAGTCAAAGCAAGATGAGATGAAGCCATAGAGTTTTAATCAGAAGTAGAGTTAATGCTGTAGTAGATACAGGTAGCCTTGCCAAAATGGTGAGAAGGCAGATTTGCAGACATGGGAGATGAGATTAAGCAGGAGAAAGTAGCTGATATAATACTAAATCTCTGTGAAAGGAAGCCATGGGTTAGTCTGTAGATGGAAAATAGCTCCCAAACTCAGGGTGAAGGGGACATGAGACTAAGCTCTTGGTGAGAGCCTCTATGAAGTGTGAAGGGACGCTTGTGAAGCTAAAGTTGCAGCAAGCAAGCTATGGGCTAAAAAGGCCAGTAAAATGTGAACACAGAGCCTCTTGTGGCTAAGTCATTCTGGTCACAGGGTGGTTGAATAAATAAAGGTGTACAGGATCACTGAGGAAAACAGCAAGTAAATGGATTGACATGATCCCTGTTACCCCTGAGGAAAGCAAGAGCCACATGAAGATGTGATTGAGATCACAGCAGCTGTTTCCTTTCAAGACCAGCGCTGAAATATTAATTACAGGTAGCAGTGGTGTTCTGCAGAGATCAGTGATGTTCTACCTGTAGACATGTTTGGTAGGGGAAGTGGAAGGACCCCTTTGCTTTAGTCCCTTTGAATTCAGAGGGAATGGAAGAAGCTGAGGTACTGTGGCGATGAGTACTGACAAAAACACCGAAAGACAAACTAGGACTGTGGCCTTGCCGTTCATCTCTAGAAGGACAACTGAAAAAGTGAATGAACTGTGCAGTCTGGAAAGAGAGGCAAGGAATCAGTTGTCTTTCCTGTTACATGGCATATGTCAGTGGTGCCCAGAAGGATTACCTAAGAAGCCACATAAACTCAGCATGACTTCAGGTGGACAGGCAGATTCAACATATTTTAATGAGATTTCAAGTCTCCTGTATTGATTCTATTTGAAGTTGATCTTGTTTTGTGTGTTTCTCTCTCTGTTTATGCATTTGTGTAAAGTACAACATGTAAACACAATGACACAACGCTGATGTATCAGCTGGTAGCTTTTTGCATTGAAGTAGGCTGCAGGCCTTATGATATGCTCTGGTGGGCCATAGGTTGAGGACCCTGGCACACATGATTTAAAGGATCTCACAGTCGTGAGCGGGAGGGCAGGGTTCTGCTTGTGGCCTCTTAAACACAGAAGACAAGAGCCGCTAGAGAGCTCACAACCTATTAAAGGGCTACTACCACTAAGACAGGAGGATGACTGGGGAAGCTGTGGGACCGTGGCACCCAGCAGTCTGACTAGAAGAACCAGGAAATCCCCAGAGAAGTTCAGTAGGCTTTGTAGAACGTTTTCTCTTGGCTTAGCTCAGAGCGAAGCCTCAGCACGGGTAAATCTGCTAATGCTGAGCCACATGTTGAGGGGAACTGATCACATCTCTGAGATGTTTACAGCTGCTTGCTTGGAGCGAAAGTTGCCAGTCCAAGCCTGAGAGTCAGTGAAACTCCACTTAGTCCTTGTCTGAAGTGTTTAAAGAGGTCCATAGGCCTGTTGCATTTGGTGAAAAGCATGATCTTAAATTAGCGCTGTGACTTTAACAACTGACAGTCAGTAAATTGCACCCGTCACTGGAGTTTTGGTTACCCAACTGAGGCTGTGCTAGACAAGGTGATTGCAATTAAACAACCATTATTAACAATGCTTTCAAATTGAGAGAAAAAGCTCTCTGTTTATTAAGCCCCTGAGTCATTATCCTTCGACAGTACTTCACTCTGAGTCTTAACAGTAGTTTCCGTTTGTGAGGAGTAGTGTCCCATCCCTGAAGTGTTAACTCCGATACTTGGTTCTTTCAGCAGAACAAGCAAGGAGTCTTGTGGCTCTTTTAGACTTACAAATTTATTTATGGAATGAGCTTTCATGTGAGAAAATCCCACTTTTTCAGACAGTTGAAGATGGGGAATTTACAGAATGGAAGGAAAATAAATGCAGGGGAGTGCAATTCGTGGGATCAGGTCAGACTGTTACAGCAAATCAAAGCAGTTGTTTGGATTCAAACAGTGGAGAACCGCACATAGAGTGAGGGGAGGGAAAAAGGCGGCGAATCTGCATATGAATTTGACAGTTGCCTTAGGGCTAAATAGAGACTTTGGTTGGTTTTCTTATTACAGCAGGTGAATTTCCTTTCTTTTTACCTCATCTCCATCTAATATGCTGTTCCCCACTGTTTGAATCTAAACAGCTGCTTTGATCTGCTGTGACAGTCTGGCCTGATCCCGTGACTTACCCTTCCCTGCATTTCTTTCCTCCCATTCTGTAAGTTCACCATCTTCAAAGCGTCTGATGAAGTGGGATTTTCTCCCATGAAAGCTGATGCAATAAATAAATTTGTTAGTCTTTAGAGGTGCCACAAGACTCCTTTTTTGTTTTGCTGAAGTAGACTAATATGGCTGCCCCTTTGGATCTTGGTTCTTTCACTTCACTTTCTGTCAGCCTTTTGTGAAGGCTTGGATTTCAAGAGTAGCACTGCTAAGATACCGATTTGTTATTTCAACTTTGCAAAGTCCTTCCTGATGGAGGAATTCAGAGGTGGCATTTCTGGGTCAGCTGGCAGGTGATGTCTGAAGTTCGTGTGTTTTAGTACACAGGGTTCACGACTGAACTGAGCAGCCCTCTTTTGGGTTCCTGGGCCTCTCGGGCTGCACTGCTGCCTCTCACCTGCCTTCATGGGTTTAATCGGTAGGCAGCAGTCCCGCCCTGAGCACCTCTGTGGTGAACTCTTTCACCGCTCACGTTGCTTTACCTTCTCCTCTCCCGCTCCTTGGCAGTGATCAGGTAGCTGGTGTTCTGACAATGCAGCCTATCATGCATGCCAGTATTTTTTCATTGGTTTCTCATTCTCCACATCTCTCTGTGTCCACCTGCTGTCTCTTTAGGTCAGGGAGCGTATTTTACATTAGAGATAAATACAGTAAAGATTGAGGTGTTCAGATACCATGGCAATGGGGGCTTTATGAAGAACCGTGACATCAGTAGAACTAACACCCAGTTGCATTCAACTGAGCATTATATCCCCGCTTTACATCTGGGGCGACTGAGGCACAGAGCAAATGAAGCAACTTGCCCAAGGTCACAAAGTGAGTGGCAGAGCTGAGAAAACAATTTAAGCATCCATAGGCCCAGTCCAGGATACTCTCCACCAGACAACGTTAAATGGTTTTAGAAAGCCTCTTCCAACAGATTTAATAGTCTGTAAATCAGAGAGGCCTTTGTTTTGATCTTGATGGCAATTTGGAATATTACTGTAAATTCCCCAAATGTACAGTTCAGTCTGGATGGGACGCAGCAGGGACTCTAATAACAACAGGAAGATTGCAGTGGTTGTCAAAGGCCTGCGGACACTTAGCTGTCTTGCATAACAGCTGAAAATAAAGGGGCTAGAAAAGAAACATGGTAGTGTAGAGGCTGAACATGTCACGGGACATTAAAGGTTATCTGCTCCTTTCAATTTGTTTCTCTGCCCAAGCCATTAAGTTGCCTTTTATTCTTTGGGTATTATTGACCAATAAGTGATATGTGAACAGACACACAGCCTCAGGTTAAAATCTTTCCAGAGCGTGTATGCTCATTCTTTTCCTACAGTGGAGAAGGAAAAGGAAATGGAATACAGGATAACCAGTTTTGCATGTGGTAAAATATTGTTCACCGTGTTAAGTTAGTAACCTCAGGCCTCGGCTACACATGCAATCGCACGGGTTTAACTGAAGAAGAGATTTTTTTTTAAAAAAAATGGATTTTGTTAAATTGTAGCTTTGTTTCTGGGCGCTGTTAAATCTGTTTAAACCTGTCTTGCATGGAGGTAGCTGTAGAAATAATATAGGCAAGCTAATGAGGTCTAATTAGCACTAGTGCAAAGCCTGTGTGTACGCAACCTCTGAGTTATATAGTTGTAATAGGACTGCAGTAGTTCCCATTGTTTGATGCGTTGTACTCTGAAGAGTCTGTTACCTAATCACCCAGCACTGGTTCTTGGCACCACTGTTTTGTCAGAGGTTAAAAGGTCCCAGCTGTCCGAGGGTGACCAAATATCTGTTTTGACAGTCCTGATATTTGGAGCCTTGTATTACATAGGTGTCTGTCTCCCACCTCCCATGTCCTGATTTTTTATACTTGCTCTCTGATTGGACATCGGTGAACAAGGGAGTGCTGTCCTGGCTGGGAGCATGAGTCAAAGCGAATTTGGTCGCATTGCACACACACCTCTTGGAACCCTTGTGTGGACTCGTAGGATCCTGTGTAATTGCCAGCTTTCTTTCAGAGCAGCCTAGGTTTAATTATGCATTTTGGGTCCATTGGTTATAGCCGCGTGGGGAATTGTGTGGGATTTGCACAGTGCTTACCCATACTGAGCTTGCCTGAAGCCACTTCTCTTAGCCCCGTACTTTGGCTGTGTTACAGAGCCTTTCAGTGGTCAGTTTTTAGCAAGGCTTAAAAAACCACAAAGTTCGTCCTGCAGAGCCTCACATTTCTTTTTGGAACTCTGCCCCTACCCTTGCACCTGCAGCTGACGCTGCATCTCCCATGGTGGAGGGGGTGAATGGGCGATCCTGGCTTTGGGGGGAGTCTGTGCTCCTCCAGGCATAATGGACTCAGCACCAAGATAGATCATTGCTAATAGCATGGGGGCAGGGGGAGACTGAATGGTGTAATATGGATACAGTTCAAGTCTTGACTATCTACGGAGCTAGCTTAAAAGGCAGCAACCACTGGGTGAGGTTAGTTACAGGTGGTGGATATGGTGTACCATCTCCATTAGGTGAACTAGACCATGTAAACCCATCTCACTGTACTAACCCTCCCTCACACAGCCCGGATGGAGACGTCAGGGACTCTACCAGCTTCTTAACCATCCAACTCTATATTTTCAAATGCTATTGAAATGTGACCAGCTGCCGTTTGGGGGCACAGATGGGCCCTCCCCCAGTGACTGGATGGTCTAAGGGGTGATGGAGCACTGTGGTAACTGAAAACCGTTTCGCCTGGCTTCCCTACCCAGCACTCTGTGCACAAGGTTAGTTTTGCAGCCAAGCTCTGTGCACTATCGAATAAGAAGGCAGTTGAGTTGATTGGGGAAGGGCCCTGTCTTATCTATGTTTTTGAAAGTTTTAGTGTGCTTTAAGTGCAATCGCATATAGAATCTCTGCCACAAAATGGTAGAGGCGACTGGCACACTGTCAGGCTGGGCTGTGCTTTTGAGGTCTCAGCACATAGCGATGCTGCCAACTGCAGTTTTAAACTCTGCATTGTGATTTTTCTCAGGAGCAATAGAGAAATTAAAGGGAAATGCCATTGTGGAGCTGAACTGCATTCAAGGGAGAACTCAAAATAAATCCAGTGGGAACACAGCAGCTGGATTGTAGCTCACGGCCAGCAGCCCAGTGGGAAAAGAAGAGAGAAGAGTTTTAATGTGGGACTCAGCTGAATGTGACATCCCTGCTTTCTCGTCCCTCCCACAGTCAGAGCACTGCTGCTTGGGGGATCGGGAGGGGATCACTGGATCAAGAGTCACGTTTTGTGCTAGATTTTTATTTTTTACGCCGAAGGCCTTGGTTTCTGTTGTTGTTATCACCTAGGCGGTGGTGGGGCAGTGAACCTTCAAACAGCATGTTGCCAGAATGCAGGTTGGCGCATTAGGATGGGTGTGGTGTTGTGCCATTCACAGCTTTCTTGACCCTATCAGGAGATAAACCCCCAGTGCATAAGGAGTTAATGGAGCATAAGTGGGTTTTAAGAAAATCCTAGTGCCAGCAACCTCCTCCATGTGAATTTAGATATTTTCTTGACTTTCTTATCAAAACTGGATTACTGAAATAGTTTGATGTCCATGAGTACCTTCTTCTTACATCACGCTCACAGAGAATATAAGAATCCTTTGTTTCATGATGATGAGCCTTTCAGTTGCAGTGACTATTGATACTACTGCTGGCGAGTTTGCAACTTCATTTGGGGTGAATAAGTAAGAAAGCAGGAAGCTGTTTGGAATAACAGTTTGGTTATGTGCCAGTTTTTAAACTAGGAAATACTTGGAAAGAGTAAGAGATTTTTTCAGTCAGTGCTTTTAATCAGTTTAACACAAAACTTAAAGGTAATTTTAATTTAACTTTAGAGTCTCTAACCCAGCTTAATGTATCACATATCTGTTTTCAGTGAATGTCAGCAGATGTTCCAGGTCTAACCTCGTGGACATATTCCTTCTCCTGGGAGCTGAGTGGTTCGATCCCCATAGAGCTATTCTGTGTACATGCCTGTATATGAACTGGAAGCCCCCTTGAGCAGGAGTGCTGGGAGTTAGGATTCATGTGCGCTAAATCCGTCTTTGTAGCTGGCTGTGGCCTAGCACAACTTACGTAACCTCCCTGAGGCTGTCTGTGAAATATGCTTGATGACGTCACCCTACCTTGCAGTGGTGGTTGGACTTAATTACAAAAGGGATAGCCGTGTTAGTCTAGTCCAGTAAAAAAACAACAAGGAGTTGTGTGGCGCTTTAAGACTAACAGATTTATTTTTTGCATGAGCTCTCATGGGAGAAGATCCCCCATCTTTGAAGCATCTGAGGAAGTGGCATCTTCTGCCATGAAAGCTCATGCAAAAAATAAATCTGTTAGTCTTAAAGCACCACACAACTCCTTGTTGTTTTTTTACTTGACTTAATTATTTTGTATGAGGCCCTTTGAGATCCTCGGATAGAAGGCACTGTAAAAATGGTGAAAAGTACAGCAGTGTTACTTTATTACTTGCCATTTCCAGAGGTGGTTCTTTGAGAAAAGAACTTCTTGAGCATGTGTGTGTGCAGAGGAGGAGATGTCATATTTGTTTTGTACAGGTGATGTGCAGTCCCCATCCCACCATCCCAAACACCCTCCTCCCCCCTAAAAACCCTGCATTGCGGGTATAATCCAGTGTTTGTTGTAGCACAGTTGGCCATAAAAATGACTGCAACAGTTTTGATTGCAAGATTAAGTAATAAGTTGAGCTGTGAAGAAGAAAACTCTTTCGATAGCTTCAATAATAAGTATTGGCAAGGAGAACACAGGAAATCTATGAAAGGTTTTAAAAATATGAAGAAAATATTAAATGCTTCAAAGGCAATTTGTATTATTTACAATTGATCCCCCTGGATCTGCTCTTGCAGCTGGAAGCCAGCCCTGAACTGCTGGCACCTGGGGTTATACATGTCTTAAAGGGGTGCTTGGCATGGATGCCATTGAAAGGGGGGAACCCTCTTCACTGATCTCGGCTAGGGGGAGGCTTGCAGTCAAGAGCTTTACAGAATAGGGCACAAACCTGCTGTGGTAATATGGGAGAATAAAGCGTCTGTTGCCAAGTCTTCAGGAAGAAAAACGATCGTTAGGCAAATGGCCACCGAGGGAAAACTTTCTGCTGAAATGCTGGTTTGCTCCACGGACAACTGCTGACTAGAATTATCCTGTTACACGGCAGCCAAGGGGATTTGGGGAGGTGCTGTGAGTCTTCTGTGCGGTTTCCTCTTGAAACAAGCTCCCTTTCAAATCCCTGGGAGGTGCCGCGTGGTTAACAGAGGAGCTGCTGGCGCTGCAGTGGGAGGCCTCCCCAGCAGCTCTGCTTGTTTCTTTTCCAAAGTGAAGTCTGCACTGGGGAAAGGGGCCAGATTGACAGCTGTGAAATTAGCCTCGGCAGCAGAAGAAAAGATTGAGGGGGGATTTGATAGGAACCTTCAACTACTTGAAGGGATGCTCCAAGGAGGATGGAGCTTGACTGTTCTCTGTAGTAACGGAGGACAGAAGGAGGAGCAATGGTCTCAAGTTACAGTTAGGGAGGTCAAGGCTGGGTATTAGGAAAAACTTTTTTACTAGGCGAGTGGTGAAGCCTTGGAATGAGCTGCCGAGGGAGGTGGTGGAGTCTCCATCTTTGGAGGTGTTTAAGGCCCGGCTGGACAAAACCATGACTGGGATGGTTTAGTGGGAGTGGTCCTGCCTCTGGCAGGGGGTTGGACTAGATGACCTATGAGGTCCCTTCCAACACTAGGATTCTGTGATTCTACGCTGCCTCATCAAGGAGCCTCTGGTGGGGGAACTAACTGGAAGGGTGAGAAGGAAATTCAGGAGCTGCGGTCTGTTCAGTCTTTGGCCTCCATACGTATTCTGTCAGCCAGGCTGCCTGCTCAAGTCGGGGATGTCTTACAGGAAAATTAAAGCTTACATCCCCCAGAACACCAAGGGCTGCTATGGTCAAGGGTCCCCACCGAAATGTTGTAAGATTCCCCCCTGCAATCTCTTCTCAAAGCCTAGAGGCAGTCTTCATCCCCAAAGCCTCATCTCTCCATCCCTCTTCTGAGCATCCCAGACACTGAAATCTTCTTCCAGTCTGCTTTCAAACTTCCCTTTGCTCCCTGTGGAAAGTTGGCATTGCAGGCCTGGGGCATTCTCTCTTCAAGGTCCTGTCCTGTAGCCCTGTCTGGGAAGGTTCCAGTGCTTCACGTCTGTCACTGGACCATACTTGGAGGTGTGAGAGATGGCAGGCAACCAGCTAGGTGACATCTGACCCATCTCCAAGGAGCTGCTGTGGGCTTACTACCCTTTGGACATCTCTAGAGACAATTTCCACCCTAGTTTTGGGTGCCTCAAACACTGTAGCTTCCACTTCTGCCCTTGCGGAGATTATGGCAGAGTCTGATCACTCTGACTCTGAGGAAGTTTTTCTTATTTATTCTAATTTCCCCCTTTCTTAATTTTATGCTGTGACTCGTCTTTGCACTTGAAAGGCTGCTCCTAAATAACTTCTCTTGCTGCTCATGCTTATACCCCTCAGGATCTTGGCAGAGGACTAATGTCAGCTTTCAGCTCTGGCAGGAGACCCTTGTATACCTACTGCCTGAAGCAGTAAAAGGCTAGAGGAAGAGCTGAACTCAGTTTTGGTTGGTGAGTTGGGGTGGGGGTGGGAGTATTCAAAGATTGTAAGGCCAGAAGACACCATTACGACAGCCTTAGTGAGATCCTCTGACAGACAACTTCCCCAAATAAATTCTAGAGCAGATCTTCCAGAAAACATCCAAACTTGATTTAAAAATTGCCTGTTGCAGAGAATCTCCCACAAAATTGTTCCAGTGGTTAGTTACTCACATGGTCAAAAATTTTTGCCTTATTTCTGAATTTGCGTAGTTTCAACTTTTGGCCGTTGGATCATGTTCAACCTTTCGCTAGATTGATGAGCCCATTAACAACACACTGTGATCAAGTCACCTCTTAACTATTTCTTTGCTAAGCTAAATAGATTGAGCTCCTTCAGTCTCTCACTGTAAGGCAGTTTTTCTAGTCTTTTAATCATTCTCTGAACCATCCCAGATTTGTTAAACAAGGAGTCCTGTGGCACTTTTAAAAACTAACACATATATTTACTGCATGAGCTTTCCTGGAAGAAAATCCTGCTTCCTCAGATGCTTGAAGATGGGGAACTTACAGAATGGGAGGAAAATAAATGCAGGGAAGTGAAGATTACTTACATTTCCCTTCCTTTTTTTCCCCTCCCATTCTGTAAGTTCCCCATCTTCAAAGCATCTAACCAAGTGGGATTTTCTCCCACAAAAGCTCATGCGATAAATAAATTTGTTAGTCTTTAAGTGCCATGGGACTCCTTGTTTGTTCTGCTGAAGTAGACTAACACCGCTGCCTCTCTGGAACTTTCCAGTTTCTCAGCATCCTTCTTGTATTGTGAATACCGGAGCTGGACACTCAGTTCCAGTAGTGGTCACACATTTACCAAATTCACAAGTGAAAAAACCTTCCTCCCTTTCTAGATATTCCCCCACTGATGATTGCCTTTGCTCTTTTGGCTACAGCCTCACACTGGGAACTCGTGTTCAGCTGATTTGTCACTGTGACCTCCAGATCTTTTACAGTGCCATGGTGGAGCCCTGTAAGGGTGGCCAACGTTCTTTGTTCCTAGAGGTATAACATTTACATTTACTGGTAGTTGTATTAAAATACACAGTTTGCTTACAGCCAGTTTACAAGTGATCCAAATCTCTCTCTCTCTCTCTCTGTCAGTGACCTGCCACCTTCATTTGTTGTCACTCCCTCAATTTTCTGTTATCTGCTAACCTTATGGGTGAGGATGTTATGTTTCTTTCTGGTCATTCATAAAAATGTCAAATAACCAAAAGCCGATTCCTGTCAGATCCCATGAAAACACACCTGGTTATTGACATTTCCCCCTTTGCAGTTACATTTTGAGACCAGAAAATTAGCCAGTTTTTAATGCACTTAATATGTGCCATGTTATTTTATGTCATGCCAGTTCTTTAATCAAAATGTCATGTGGTACCAAGTCAAACTCCTTACAGGAAATTACTTCAAGAGTTGAATTTATGTGCAAATTCAGTTGCATTGCTTCAGAACTTAATAGGGACTTTGGATTTTCTCTCCAATTACAACAGGTGATTTGACCTCATCTTTCTCTGTATGCTGTTCCCCAGTGTCTGAATCTTTACAACTGTTTTGATTAGCTGTTAGTGTGACCTGTTCCCTTGAGTTACACTTACCTACATTTATTTCCTCCCATTCTGTAAGTTCCCCCATCTTCAAAGTGTCTGACGAAGTAGAATTTTCTCCCATGAAAGCCCATGCAGTAAATCAATTTGTTACCACAGGACTCCTTGTTTGTTTTGCTTCAGTACTATTACCTTTACCAGCCAAACTTATAATTTCACCAAAAAAGGTACCAAGTTCATTTGAACAGAATTATTTTCCCTAAACCCATGTTGATTTACATTAATTATGTTACTTTCCTGTAATTTTTGACTAGTTAAGTGCTGTATTAACTCTTCCATTATCTTGTCTGGGATGGATGTCAGGCTGACAGGTCTGTAATTACCTGACTCATCCCTTTTATAATTTTTAAAAATTGCCACAAAACTAGCTTCCTTCCAGTCCTCTAGAACTGCCCCATTGTTCCAAGGCTTATTAAAAGCCAGCATTAATAGTTCAGGAAACTCATCAGGCAGCTCTTTTAAAACTCTTGGGTGCAAGTTATCTGGACTTGCTGGTTTTAAAATATCTGACTTTAATAGCTTCTGTTTAACATCCTCCTGAGATACCAGTAGAATGGAAAGTGTGTTATGGGACTACAGTGGGACTATTATCAGGTGCTCCACCAATACAGAGCATGTGTATTTATTGAACACTTCTGCTTTTCGTGCATTATTATTGATAATTCTGCCATTTTCATCTAGTAATGGACCATTACCATACTCAGGATTCTTTTTGTTCTTAATGCATTTTTAAAAACACCTTCTTATCCTCAACTCTTGGGGCCATTGATTTCTCCTTGTGTTCTTTGGTTTCCCTTATACATTTTCTACAGTTCTTAGCTTCTGATTTGTACTCTGATAAATCAGATTCCTCTTACCTCCACATATCATTTTTATTTATTTATTTTGTAGTTACCTTCACTTCATCTTTAAACAAGGTCAGTTTGCTCACCAGTCCAGCCTTCTACGGTTGTAGGATTGTATTTAAGAGCATAGATGGGAGGGCCTTACAAGGAGGAGACTGCAGGAGGGGGCCCAGCTTTGAATGGACTTTGTAAGGTCTGTTGGAGGATGATTCCTTTTCTGTGCAACTTGATTACACCAGCCTAAATTGATTGGATTTATTTGGTGGTGCTCATTCAAAACCCTAAGAATTTCACAAACCAAAGCCTGGGGTCTAGTCTTAGCTCTTTTCAACCAGATTCATTTGTTAACAAGTGAACAGTTGGGAAAGTTCACTGAGCCAAGCTATCTGATTGGCTGACCATTGTCTTGCTGAGTCCTTTGCTTTCCTGCTGGCCTGGCCTGACACCTGAATCTTCCTGGTCTGTTGGAAGAGGAGGCCCATTTCCTGGGGTTCAGTCTTACAGAAAACAAAAATAAAAACAAACTCTTAAGTGGTTTAAGCAGAGAAAATGGAAGGAAGAAAATCAGACCTGGCCAAGTGTGTGATTATGATGGAGTTTTTATTGTTCAGTAGTCAGTGGATTTAAAGGAGGGAGCCCAGACATGGTCATCACCTAACTTTCGAGGTATCCAGCATTTTCCTAGAGCAAAGCTTTGTGTCTGCCTCATGTTAACAAACCATTGGATTCTGTTTTTTAACCTCTCACTGCTATTGGCAGCTCATCTTTGACAGCTGCTCTGCTGTTTTTAAACAGATATTTTTGCAGTGTCTCTGCCCCCTTTTTTCATTGAAAATTTTATTCCCCTACCCCCACACAGAGGATGGGGGAAAGACAAGCCTCAACCTTGTGTAGTCAAGGTTATGGCGATAAATTCTGGTGCATTGTCACTTCTATTTGGAGTAAATTGGCTGGCCGCTTTTGGGCTGAAGGGAAGATAATTTGCTGTAGTATTTCAAATGGATTAGAAATGGATTTGAAGGGAAAGTTCATGCCTCCCATTACAAAGGCTAGAAAGAAGACTATCTTAAGGCACTGTTCACTCTCTGGCCTTCATTATCCACGCTTAATACCTCTCCTATTTTCCAGCGTTAATGAAATTTCCTGCCGGAGCAGGCCTGCCGGACGGATGGGAAAAGTCTTTAGATCTGAGGGCTTGTGTTGTAGAAAAGGAATTACAAGGCCTTCGTGTTGAGCACTAGCGTATTCTTCAGGTCCTTGGCCTAGCTATTATCTCATTAATTTTATCCTCCTCTTCTCAATACAGTTCGTTTCCAAAGGCCATCCTTTCCATTAGGGTAACAATTGAGTGGAGTGCTGTGACACTGCTGTGAATTAAAAGCGACATGCTGTTTTGAGAGGCACCCTGCCCTTCTTTAGATATGTTCTCCTTCCTTCACACTCTCTCTCACACCATGATGCCCCTGTCTTTGCCTTTTGCTCAGGCTTTTAGCTGGTGAGGCGAATGTCACTTTAAGCAGGTGTAGGAGAGATGAGCAGAGTGTTATTGCCTGAACTAGATAACGATTTGGAAGTCCAGTGAATCCCGTTTAAATCAGTAGGGCTGGCTTTAGGAAGGGAACGAGGCTTTTATAAAGGCATGATTTGGGCAATTAAGTTCTAGATGACACCCTTTTCCTTCTGTATGGCAATCGCTTGTATCTGCTCAGCAATTCACATAATTTTTTTCTCCCTCCTGCTCCGACATGAGGTGCATTGTGGCTCTTCTCCAATCCATTTTTGGATCTCTTATGCCACCTGAAGATAAGAGAGCAGGGACCAGAGATGGGCAGAGCAGAGGTTGGCAGTGTCTGAGCTACCTGTCCCAGGCATTGGCAGAGAGATTCAGGCTTGATGGCGCACATCTCTGTAATCTTGGACAGCCCTATGCTTAAGAAGAGACTCCGTTGTATAAAATTCTGTTGCAGACAAATGTCCACTGGAGACTGGATGAACTCTCCAGACTCATTTAAATGGTAGCCCATGCAAAATGGAAGCCTGAGGGTGAAAGGCTAAGGAATTAACCTTCTTGTGCAGAAGTGAAAAATAACAGCTGACTTGTTCAAGGTAACCATAGGTTAGCAGAACAATCAAGGGATCCTGTGGCCCTTAAAGACTAACAAATTTATTTATTGTGTGAGATTTCGTGGGAGAAAATCCCACTTCGTCAGACACTTTGAAGATTCCCATTCTGTAAGCTCCACCATCTTCAAAGTGTCTGACGAAGTGGGATTTTCTCCCATGAAAGCTCACGTGATAAATAAAATTTATTAGTCTTTAAGGGCCACAGGACTCCTTGCTTGTTTTGCTGAACTAGACTAACTTGGCTGCCCCTTTGGAACATAGGTTAGCAGGTTCCCATGCCTCGTCCGTAGGTGAATGCAGGCAGAGACTGTGTCGTACCTTCTGCTCTCCCGCCCCCATGCCCAGGTAGAGCAGGTATTCTGCAGCATGCCATGCACCACTCTGGACTGTGTCTTTTGCAAGCAGGGTGAAGACAGATAATAAAACTGCTGAAGCAGTAATGTAACTTCCTGGCGCCTTTCCCTCAGTCTTTCTGTCTCCAGCGGGGGAAACAGCTCTAAAGGTTATTGGAGCAGATTACAGCTCCATTTGGGACTTTCCCCCCCATTAACTTTGACTTTTCTAGAAATAAACATTTTTCAGGTCATAAGCCCTCGCTGATAAGTGACCGATCTTCCTGGGGTTCTGGGCATAGAGGACAGGGTGGAGGCAGTGTTAAGAGAAGTCACCATTTAGATTCTTCCTGGCACAGAGAGAATGGGAACAAAGCCAGAGAAGATTCCAGTGGCCAACGGCACAAAGGTGAAACTGTCACCCCCTCAGTTTGGATTTTGACCTTGTTAATTTGTGTCCCCAGTTTCTTCAGAGATGTCACCCAAGCATTGGTAGCACAAGGTGTGTGCATGTAAATACAGCATGTGAGCTGGTGTGTGTGTGTGTGTGTGTGTGCGGGTGTGTGTGTGTGTGTGCGGGTGTGTGTGTGTGTGATGCAGATGAGATTTTATTGTTAGGCCTTTGGGATGACCATGCTGCATTCTCAAATGGAGGAGCTAAAACTACAGTTTAAAGCAGGGGTCTCAAACTCAAATCACCCTGAGGGCAGCATGAGACTAGTACGTTAGCCCATGGGCCGCACCACTGAAACCTTTTCCTGTAATGATATTGCAGATATTGGTAATGGCAGTGTCATTGCAGGCTGCAGGAAATAACTTTGGGGGCCACATGCAGCCCATGGGCCACATGTTTGAGGCTCCTGAGCTAAAGGCCTCTGAGATCTCGCCTGTCTGTTACTGTGCCACTCCCACCCTACTGTAAGTGCAGCTTTGATTTTCGAAGAAAGATTAAAAAATCCTATAACATTTTGAAATATTATTTGGACCATCAACTATAAAGTTTAGTCAGTTCCAGGTTTTCTCACACCAAGCCGCCAGTCCCAGAGATTCTCGCAGCTGAATTTGAATGGGAAAGTTGTGCTTTCCTACACAGAGAACGGTACAGGCTCCTGGTCTGCCTGTGTAGGTCCATTTCAATGTTTCTTTGAGAATTTATATTTTCCCTAGAGTGCAGCCCCCTGGCTAGTGTCTCTGAGGCACAATGAGGAACAGTGCTGTTGTCCCGATCTGGGTCCCTTTCATGACATATGATTGCCTTTAGCCTGGCGCTTTCTTCAGAAGCCCTTTCATTGGCAACTTGGTGAAACACCTCCAAATGGAAGAAGATCCTTTAGACTTAGCCCTAGTCTACGCTTGGAGGTCAGTCGACTGACAGACATGCAAGGCACGTAAAATGCTTTGAATATCTGTTGGTGACTTTCTAAGCTTGCTGGGATGCTCTGCTGAAAGCTGACCACAAATGGCTTGTGGTTGGCTTTCAGCTGCATCTGTTAGGGGGCAGGACTTCTGGCGCCAATCCTCCAGAGTGCAGTGGCGAGTACCTACGTGCTGCTAATCACGCCTGGAACATCAGGCTGACGGTGGTGATTTTGCCACCATCAGTGAAGACATGCCCTTACTGGTCTGTCAGTGGTTCTGAAACTTGCCTTCTCACCTCTGCCTCCTCGTTGAGAGAGGCAAACCACACTGAGGAGCATGCTCAACTAAAACACTCTAAGTAGGGTTATTGCTGATTCCCTTGAATGTTCAGGCACTGACTTCTTTTCCCCTTATAAAGAATGAAATATTTATAAAGGGCAATGGTCGCTATTAAAGAGTTAGTATTGGTCAGTAGCTACTGGACAGCTATTCTCTGCTCAGATACAAGGGGTGTGATTTGTGTGGTGGTAACTATTGGGCAAAGGGTATCTTTTGAACAGGGGCCTCTGTAGTTAGTAATCACTTAGTGGCTTGTAACTCTGATAAAGAGAGAAAACAATGGTCCAGAAAAAGTCAGGCAACATGCTGCAACTCTGGAACATTAACTGGTTATTAGTTTCAGAGGGTAGCCGTGTTAGTCTGTATACAGCAAAAGGACTCTCTTTGGTTTAACTGGACATTAAAAAAATGCTAGTCTTGTGGCACCTTAAGGACTAATAAATTTCTTTGGGCGTAAGGTGCATCTAACAAATTGGGTTGTAGTGCACAAAATCTTATGCCCAAAGAAATTTATTAGTCTTTAAGGTGCCATAGGACTCTTGTTGTTTTTGCTGTACACACGCTAACACGGCTACCCCTCTGTAACTGGTCATTAGTAGATTTGTTAGAATTGCACTAAACACAGATTCTTAAGTCTTGTCTGCACAAGCCCTGAAACTGTCGCTAGTTTGAGATGAGTTCCAGGTAACAGCTTACCCCAGTCTGTATGAGTAAGGCCAAGTAAGGAATGGAAATCATGCTCTTGTCCCTCAAGCTGCATTTATTCCAGAGAATTAAACTGAAGGGCTAAATGTGCATTCAAGACACAGATCACTCTGTCCACATAATGATGGGCATGGAGTTCTGGAGCTCTTAGCTTTGTATTTAGGATGTTTATCTTCCAGATACAGAGAAGGTATAAACACTTCCTGACCCAAACAAGGGTTTTGGGGTAAAAGGATTTTACTTCCAGTGCAGCCCAGTCTGTTTCCATGTAGTTCACTCACACTCAACCACCCATGTTGTACTGTGTGTGAGTGGATGTTACTTGCTCAGACACAAAGTAGTGTACATCGCAGTTCAGTGATCACTGATCTGCTAAATTAACCAAGATGCTTGTGAGAATAGCAAAGCCAGGGGCCACAAAGTGATTCCACTGAGATTAATGCGCTTTCAGCATTCAGTTCCAACTCATAGGCAGTGGCTTCTAGAAAATGTTTGTCAGTGAGAATTACCTAATGTCTTGACGGGGCAGCTTTCTCTTCAGCAGTTTGCATATACACAATTTGCTGCTAACACAGGGGGAGAAAAATAAGCGTAACTTGCAGTAAGCTTCTTTTAGTGTGCTTTGCAACATGATAGATGTAAGATATTAACACAGCAGCGTCTGTGTGCCCTGAGCACTGCATCAGCTTCACTGAATTTTGTGCATCTCTTCTGGCAAGCCAGAGATGGAAATTTAAATGAGTATGTGAGGTTTTTTCTCTTACCAGAGATGAAAAGAAAATATTGGATGGTTCTGTATACAGGCCTTGTGTCTAGATCAGTGATGTTTTATTGGCATTCTTTTATGTTTAGTGTGTTGAAATCAAAGTACATAAATCCTATGTTCCTAACCATTCTCACTATGCCACGTGTATATAGGGATTACAGGTACAGCCCTATCTGTCTGAGCAAGCAAATGCTCTATTTCTAACCACATCAGGGAACATCATTCAAAATAACATCTACAGTCATGGAATTCCTTGTATAGTGTCAAGTGTGTGTTCATCTTAGTTTCTTGTAGGCAGAACTTTGGGTGGAGTTTACCTTGTAAGGATCTTTGCTGTTGTACATGACTTCTAATTCATTTGTGGGAAACCAGGTTAAGTACTTTCAAGTTAGCAAAGATTGCTTCAGAGTCCCTATATATGATTAGCCGTTACACTGGGCTTTGATTTTAGCTTAGGTGGAAGTAATTCCATGTTCTGTTAAAAAGCTGCTTGGCTGTACTGGTTTGTTTTTATCCAGTATAGCAGGTGAAGCATCACAGCCAATCAAATCATGCAACACTTACCTTTTAAAGTACTTAACTAGAGGCAAGTGACTGCACCAACCATCTTTGGGTGGGTAGCTTTAATGAGGCCTTTTCATGCACATTTTCCAAAGAAGGTTTACTGCGTCTCTGTATTTAGAACAAGACTGAATGCAGGTGTCTGTATTACAGATCTTTCTAGTAAAACCCTGCAATCTAATGCAAATGGAAGCAAAGAGCCCTCACAGCACAACAAACTAATTGACACCTTAAGTACAGTCCTGTCCGTGCAAGCCATTGTGCAGCTCTGGAACAGGCTTGTGCTCTTTGAAGGTGAGTGGTTTTTATAGGTACCCAAGAGAGGTTCTTTGAGCACCAGCAATTCGTTTCAGACAAGAATCTCAAGATGCTTTTCAGGCATTTCCAAATCTAAGCCACTCAGCCCTCTTCTTGGTACAGAGGGAAACTGAGGCACAGAGTTTAGGTGATGTCTACAAGGTCGCGTAATTTGGGGCAGGAATGGGAATAGCTTCCAGAAACCCTTTATAATCCCTTAGACATTAAACCATCCTTCCTCTCCCCATTCAAAACTTCACTTTAGCTTTGAATTTCTAGTGCCTCATGCATCCAAGTTACTTTGCTAACTATAAATGCCATGTATATAATATCGAGTTCTAAACCGACTTCCTTTTGTATCAGATGGTTGTTTTTAGCGTTTCCTTTCTGTGGAAAGTAGGACGAATAAACGCAGATGTGACGTAGGCACCACAACTTGCGGAGTGTGGTGGTTTTTTATTCTGAGTCCCTTCCATCTGTAAATGAGTACAAACCTATCAGGGACTCTGGTTCACAACTCACGACTAAGGCAAAATGGGGACATAACAATGACTACCACAGTGGTTTCCAACCCCTGGCCTGCAGCTCTCCTCCCACTGGCTGCAAAAGGGGGCTGCTGTGTAAGTACCCAGGTGGAGCATGCTGCTGGTGCAGGCTCCTTGCTGTGCAGGTAAGGGGACAGGAGATCAGTGCTCCCCTCTCCTTGGCTGTGGTAGGAGTCACAGCAAAGAGCTCTTCTTGGTCTTTGGCGCTGCGGTCCTTGATGGAGTGAGAGAGAGCGTGGAGCTCTGATCTCCTATCTCCCTGGCTGCAAAAGCAAGCTGCAGCTTCAGAATCCAGGTGTGGTGCATGGTCTCTCTGATGCAGTCAGGGGGATGGGACACCCTCTTCACTGAACGTCTTTCTGGCTGCATTTCAGGGTTAGGGGAGAAGGTGGAATGCTGATGGAGACTGGTAGCCCTTGGGGGTTGTTCAAATTATATTTGTAGGTCTTGAGCTGAAAAAGTCAGGAATCATTGAACTAGCATGTAGGTCCACTTGACAATATGACTCTCCACATTAAAATATTTTCTCTGAACCCGTGTAAGTGAAGGACAATGGAGGCATGTAATTCAAGTGGTCTCTTCTGCCCAGGGAAAGTTGTGTTATTGCTTTATTATTCTGAAAACTTCCTTATGTGTTAACATGCTAAGGTGTCCATCACTCAGGTAAAACAAACAAGGAGTCTGTGGGACTTTTAAAGATTGACAAGTTTATTTCTCACATGAGTTTTAAATAGCAGTCTGTCCCTTTGGATCTGTTCGAATTAATGTTTTGACCCATTCTTCTCCGTATCTGTATATTTGCAGCTAACATGCTGTTTTTTCCATTGTATTCATCTGATGAAGTGAGATTGTGCCCACAAAAGCTCATGAGATATATAAATTTGTTCGTCTTTAAAAGACTCCTTGTTCATTTTGCTGAAGTAGAGTAACACAGCTACTTCTCTGGAACTCATCACTTGGGTATCAGGGTCCATTCTTAATCTACATACATTAAAACTCTGTGCATCCTCTCTCAACATCTAGTTCAGTTCCCTTAGGAAGACCAGACTGAGGCATGAACCACACTTTTGCAAGGGACTGCACAGATAGGTGCCTCGAAGATGGTGTGTCTCTTCTACTGAGATGCCTGTGATGTGAGTGAATTCTACAGCTGAATCCTTGCAACTGAGAGGCCTTTACTGCAGGCCCTTGGAATTGCATTCTGGGACCTATGAAACAATGCCTTGGCTCTGGAGCCCTGCCAGGATGGGATGCAGGGGGAGGAGAGCTGGTTCCCAAGACGATGAGGCACTATGGGCCTTTTAGGATGATCAAAGCCCTCTATTGTACCAAGAAAAGGATGGGCTTAACCTGCTGTGTCCTACCTCCTCTGTCTGAAAGGAGGGTAGGTGCATTCTGCATTGCTGAAATTTCTAAACGGCTCACAAGGGGAGTGCCACACAGGTCATGTTCAGTGTCCTGTAGCTTGGCAATGAGGAGACGAGGTTCACTTCTGAGAGGTCTTGGGAATTTCAGGCTCTGACTTGAGTGGTTTCCTATGAACTAAATATGCAAACCAAGCATCATTGTTCTATCACAAACCTGCTCCACGATGTCCAGTGGAACTAGATCTTTCTAGGGAGGAAAATGACTTTTATGTTGGTGTTTTGGAGAGGACGAGCTGAGAAAACAGATTGGAACCTAGCTCACAGGCGTCTCTTTGCAGTTCAAATGATAAGGGTGGTTTCCCATCAGGCTGGGACCTAGCACAGGCCAGCATACCGGGAAGACAGGGGTTAGTTAAATAGCCCCCTTTACTATAGTAATTGAGTGCCTCATCATCTTAATGTATTTATCTTCTACTCACTGGGGTGGGGAAGCCATTTTACACGTAGGGAGTTGTGGCCAAGGATGGCTGATTTGTCCAAGGTCACAAAGCAAGTGTACGCTGGGGGGTGGGGGGAACGGACGGACTTGAACCAAGGCTTTCCACATCCCAGGCTATGCACTAACCACTGGCCTAGCTTTCTCACTGTCGCACATTGGCTCAGTAGGATGGCAGAGTGGAGAGGTCAGTGGAGAGACTCCAGGAGGAGAAGAGGTGCCGCTGTCTTTCCTTCTGCATTACAATATGATTCACACACACAGTCTGTTCCCACAGATCCCATGGCTGGGCTTACTGCACTCCTTGTGGCTCCATTAGACATGCCAACTCCCCATTTACAGAATGGCAGGGAAGTTCCTTTCTCGATCTCGTGTGAGCTGTAAGCATGGCTCTGTAGACCTTGAGCACATCTAGTGTGTCCCAGAGATGCACCGAAGGGCTTGCCAAAGAATCATGTTGCAGAAGGCTGCAGCATTACAGTTCATTCTAAGGTTTCTCCCTCCCTGCTTCTGTGGAAATTTTCAGCAGATATACAAGATTGGTAGCCAATGGCAACAGCTCTATAAATGACTAGACTGTCAAACTAAGCACTAATAAATGTAACCACTCCATCTTACAATTCCCTCTTTCTTTGCAGCACATCTTCATTTAAAGGTAATGCTCCCTGGGTTTGCGTTCTGCGGATAGGCTGCCAGGCCTTAATTCACAGATATTCTTCAGTAATGCACGCTTTATATACGTTCTGTTAATAGCATTATGAACATAATCTGCACTAATACAAAATTAGAGCTCTAATTTGCATAAACAAATTACTGTTTGGATTAGGGGTAAATGGTTAAGGGAACTGATATTTGAGTGGATTTGATATGGCTGCAGCAGCTCTGTTTGCATAACAGCGTATGTATGAAAATGAGGTGCACGGCTTAGCCCATATTGAATGCAAGCTGGCATTATATAAGAAAAGCCAGTCTGCCAGTTGGAAGGTTTCCTGCAGTGAATGAGCACATGGAGGGCAGAGGTGGTCCAAAGGTGTTAATTCACAAACTTTAACAGCCGCTGTTCATCTGATGGAGCCGTAGACAGGCCCTAGATTAATTGAATCTCAGTGTCCTAGAAGCACCAGGGCCATGTGATTGTGCAATGCCTTTCTGCCTCTAGCTGCTGGGAGGAGAGATAAGTTTCTCCATTCTCATCCCTCTCACCAGCTGCAGGATCTGCTCTTACATCAGAGAGGAAAGTGGGCTGGGAAGTCAATCCAAGCAGCTGTCTGTGCTGCCATGGCTTTTGGTTCCCCATCTCCACTCTCCCTACTGTGCAGGTACTGGGAAGGTCAATGTCTGTCCCTGACGTTAGGCAGAGTGTGATTAGATGAGCAAACCCTACAAGAACCACGTGTAATTCCCTGAAAAGGTGCTGAAGGGCCACAGTCTGTGGATCACTTTCCTACAGCAAACTTGATTAGACTCTCTTCGGGTGCCGGAGTGGTGGGCTGCAGTCCAGCTGTTCTTTGTCCAGCCTACTGTGGAGTTCCAGGCCTACATCTGTCGTCAGTGGCTTCTGACTGCAGATGGGTCTTGGCCTGTGGCCCAGCCTGAGGTGCTCCGACACTTCTGTCTGGCCAGGAGTGACATGCTTACCCTCCTTTCCTGGGGAGGTTCTGCAGTGAGGGCATCTTCTCTGGCACTGATGTAAAACAGGAACAACCTGGGAAAAGGGGCTGTCAGAGAGAGACAACTTCTGACTTCAAATGAACCACGGGGGTTGGTTCCTGCCCTTGGTAGCCATGGATCTTCCATGGGTTACAGGGCAGCCAAGCATTCCTGTGTGGCTGTGTCCACGTGTATGTGTTTTGGGAGCAGTAAGGTTGGCTCTGTCTAAAAGGCACACAGAAACCTCATCGTGCCACATGCTGTTAGCCCTTCATGGCCAAGTATATAGCTGTAGCCTGAGGTCAGCAATGGAGTCTACGGTAACAGTGAGCAATATTTATGGTCCATGAATGGGGCTGGGTCAACCAGAGCGAGGCCTGGGAAGCCAATTTGAAGCCCATTAACATCCCTTAGCCAGCTCTACCACCTGGTTTTCTCTTCCCAGCAGCACTTCCCCCAAAACCATCTTCCAACTGAGAGAGGACAGAGTTGTTCAGCCCTGCAGGAAAGAGGGAATAGATCTATGCTGTGTCCTGGGCTGAGTCGTCAAAGGCCTCAAAGGAAGTGGTCAGTAGATGGCAAACAAGAGGAGTGAGGAACCTGTGACTTTTCTCCAGCAGCTGATTCCTCTCATTCTTTAGAGTTCTCCATTGTTATGGGAAGATGGAGCATCAGTGGGAAAGATTCCACTAGCACTGCAGGTGGCCCTAGGTGGGGCTGGATCATCAGGAGATTCCCTGCAGCTGTAGATTTGCCCATGCAATCTGCAGAAAATTGATGCTTTGTGTGCATGCAAAGCTCACCTTCTCTCCCATTTGTTGTTTTTGCAGATCCCTGGTATTAAACCAAATGCGCCAGTCACCCCTCAGTGGCAAATCCCAGCAGCTGCAGCAAAGATGGAGGAACAAAGGGTTTCGCTGTATAGGTGGCGTGATGTACAGGGTGTCAGCCAATAAGCTCTCCAAAACCTCCAGCTCCCCAGTCAGGGGTGGCGAGATGTGTAACAAGATCCACAGTAGAGCAGGTACGTGAAGATAATGCCTCTGTGTTCTGTGCTGAGATTCTGCACTTGTGCATGCAACAGACTGCCAGATGTGCCAGGGGTCACATCTCTCCATCTTCAGCACGGCCCAGTGCACTGCACTATTGTTCCCTGCTTGCTCCTGAAGGGTCCCAGCTACCAAGTGGCCAGTAAAAGCCAGAAGTCAGAGTGGGCAGTTTCCTCACTGAGAGAGAAACAAGCAGATGCTGGCCAAGGATACTGTGGCCTCTAGGCTGATCAGATGAGGAATGTGTCTGCCTCTGAGTGAGGTTATGAGATGGGAAGAGAAAAGTGCAGCTTTGAGAGCAACTTTGTATTAAAGGCCACCAACCTTGCAGTGTTCCCATGAGGCTCTTAAGCTGTCCATGGACTGAGGAGCTGTAGTGCTGTTTCTTCCCTTTCTATCTGTGCTTAGCGTTTGTTTATCCTGCAGTAAGGAGCAACAGGGATAATCTGGCCGGCTGTCTTACTACTTATGTGGCCCCCATCATTGTAGCCGACCCCCTCCCAGTCTGATGTATTTATCTTCGAAATCTCACGGAGATGTTTAGAAGTGCTGTTCTCATTGTACAGGTGGGGAACTAAGGAACAGAGAAACCAAGTGAAAGATCAAAGGTTGTACTGGGTGCTTAGAGCAGATTCAAGCATTTTCTAGACCATACCTGATAGTTATTTATCTAACCTGCTTTTAAAAATCGCCAGTGATGGAGATTTCACAACCTCACTAAGCAATTTGATCCCATGCTTAACTGTCCTGACAGTTACGAGGTTTTTTCTGATGTCCAACCTAAACCATCTTGCTGCAATTTAAGTCTGTTTTTTCTTGTCCTATCCTCAGAGGTTATGGAGAACATTTTTTCTTCTCCTCATTGTAACGACCTTTTATGTAGTTGAAAACTGTTATCATGTCCCATCTCAGTCTACTCTTCTCCAGACTAAAGAAATCCAGTGGTTTCAATATTCCCTCTGAGGTTTTCTCTGGACTTCTCCAGTTTGTTCACATCTTTCCTGAAGTGTGGCACCGAGAAATAGACACAATGCTCCAGTGAGACCTGAATAGTTCAGAGCACAGCAGAAGAATTTTCTTCTCCTGTCTTGCTTTACAACATTCCTGCTAATACCACCCAAACAGATGTTCGCTTTTTTGCAACACTTTTACACTGTTGACTCATATTTAGCTTGTGGTCCATTATGACACCCAGATCCCTTTCTGCAGTACTCCTTCCTAAGGCAGTCATTGCCCGTTTTATCTGTGTGCACTTGATTGTTCCTAAGTGGAGTACTTTGCATTTGTCCTGATTGAATTTCCTGCTATTTACCTCAGACCATTTCTCCAGTTTGTCCAGATCATTTTGAATTTTAATCCTGTCCTCCAAAGCTCTAGCAACCCTCCAAGCTTGGTGTCAGTCACATATTTAATGAGTGTACTCTATGCCATTATCCAATAAAGCTTAGCTAAGTGAAGTAGCTTCTATGTAGCATTTTTGGTGGGAGAAGGTTGAGTTCTGGAGAGACAGGTGATGGAAAGCTGTGTATGATGGAGGGTGGATAAATAAATTAATGTTACTATACAGGGGTCCAATTTGATACAAGGGTGAGGGTTTCATTATAAATATCCTTTAAAAGACTAGGGAACTGACAGGTTAAAGTAATGGTTTTCAAACATTTTTTTTCTCAGGACCTAGTTGAAAAAAATCGTTTGTGCCCACAACCCAACAATTACATCTTTGAACAATGCACTCCAGTTTTTTGGTGGCAGCAGCAGAGGTCCCACAACCCAGTACTTGAGAGTCTGTGGCCCAGTACTGGCTCCTGACCCTAAGTTTGAAAAACACTGGCTTAAAAAGGTCATGTGAGATGAGGTACAGTAGTCTTATTTGAAAGGCTAGACTGTCTCAGCTGTTCAAACACTGCGTGGGGTAGCCAGATAATCAGTTAAAGGGGAGGCATTCCCAGAATAGCTCTTACAGCTCTGTTACATTGCATAGTTGGGGGTGCAGCGTATAATTTTAGGAAGGTTTTTCCTCTCCCACTCTCCCCTCATCAAAGGAAACAACCCTGGTATGATAAAGAAGTTAGAAGCTGGTGAGCATTCGAGGTCTGCTGATTACAGTGTAAACAGAACTGAAATGCTTCTCTCACTGTGGAGGAAAGTGGCATTTCGGCAGCATGCCCAAACCCCCTGACTTCACAGAAGTGCAGGATGAGGTGAAGGAAAATCTTTGGAATTGATTATTGTCAAAATTAACTCTGGGGGGAGGGGAACAATCTATATCTAATCCCCCTACCCCCTTGAAAACAACCCAAAAAAGAGCAAAAGCCCAAGGATAATAAAATATTTAAAAGGGATGTTGGCAGCCAGTGCAGTTAAACAAACTCATAAAGAACAGGCTTAGTGAGAGTGGGAGTCTTGAATAGGCACAAAAATCCTGTCAGCAGGAGAACTGAGCAGCCTCTGGAAGTTGAAAAAAAGTGCAGAAATTAAGAGCAAGTGACACTATTCCAACAAAGGGTAAACACCCTCCCCACACCCCTGAAGCTTACATGGAGACAGTAAATGGTGAGAGAGAAAGCTGAGAGTGGGAAATTAGGGGTAGGCTAGCAAAGTAAAGTGGGGATGATAAATGCTTACGGAGGTGAAGAGGGCGGAGATTTAGTTTAAACCAAGGATTAGCTTCCCGGGGCTTGCCGGTGGGAAATGAAGAAGTGTGCAGATAATACCAGAGATGATGCTGCTGAGGAGGTCAGAGGGGTGGAAAGTTGATGAAGCATCGTTTCCAGGTAATCTGCCTTCTGAGAGCATTAGAGAAGTCTGGCCAGCAGTTTGGGAAGAAAGCTTTAGCTGGCATTTTTACAACTTAGTCCTGTTCGTGACAGGTACCCCATGGCTGACTACACAGGTATCTTCCCTGCAGTCTCTCACCTACCCAGGTTCTTATTTGCTTTAAAAGCACTTGATCCCACCTATAATCTGCTGACCCCATTATTTTGCTGCTGTGTGTAGGGAAAGGGATGGAGGAACTTAGGGAGGGAGAAGCAGATGGGTGAAGAAAACTTCAGTCAGATCACTGGCTGAGCAAAATGTGTTGGCAAGGGTTAATTCAAAGATCTTTGACATTTAGGGGGTGTGTTCTCTGAAATGTCAGAAGCCTAAATCCCAGCAGGAGTTGGGCACCTTACTCCAAGCAGTCTAGGGAGTCTCAGCCTAGATCCTTGCCTGTGGTGGGAGACATCTAGGTGCCTAATTCTTCATAGTGGGAGAACGTGTCATTCTAGGCAGCAGGGGCAGGTGGTTTGTTGGATTATAAAGCAGCTGAAGGGCTGAATACACTAACCTGGCAAGTTCCACATGGAAGGATATTACCAGTGTTCAGAGTAAAAGCTCTGCTCTGTGGCTGGACACTGGCTGCTGTGTAACTGTGAAGTTTGTTAGCGAGATTGATCTGGTGCTGTTGTAGCACCTGCAACAGATACTCAGCCGTTTGTGATGGAGGGCCACAGTCCTGTCAGCTGAGCTTCCCCGGCCCCTTCTAACGTCAGCTTGAAGGGAAGAGCTGAGTTATTTTATGAGAGTGCCAGGAAACATCCCTCTGCTGGACAGAACTGTCCTTTCTAGTATATCAACTGTGGGCACCTTACTCAATGGTGTGATGGGAAAAGGATGTTCCAAAGGGCTGGAGCTGGAGGCAGTAATGTTGGCTGTCCCACAGTCTAGGTCCAGAGTTCAACCTTCCTCTAAATACTTTCCTTTTAATGCAGCCATCAAATGAAAAGAAACAAACAAACAAAAAAGGAATAAAGTTACAGTACTTCAGCTTCATTGCTGTCACTGTGTTGCACCCCAGAGACATGCAGTTCTTCATCCTGAAGCTTCTTTGAGAACACAGCTTGGATTCTTCTGCTTCAAAGCACAAATCCTTCCCATTCAAGTTAAAGGAGAATGCCGATTAGCTGCAAGCAGTGTACAGGGTCTCTGACACACAGCTGAGCAGTCTTGATGTTATCCGGCAGAGGGCAGGGTATGTACCTTTGTTTGACTCTGAAAAACAAACTGGCAGACACGTGTGAGACACACCACTTCGTATTCTGTGGAGGAGCAGAATTAATTGAGTTAGATTTGTCATGGGTTTGAGAGGTGTCTGTGTGTCTCTCTGTCTTCCCCCTTCACAATAATCTCCTCTGCCACGGAAAGTTAACTCAGATTAAAACTGCAAAGCAAATGTGTAAGAACATCTATTAACTGTCACTCTCATTATGATGTCTCTTCTTTATGACTCTCCACATACCTGCTCTCTCTGAATAGTCTAAGCTGTGGTTTTCAAACCATGGGTTGGGACCCAGGACTAGGTCACAGACTCTCATTCACTGGATTGCAGCACCCTTTGCTGCCGCTAGAAGACTGGGATGCAGTGCTCAAGGATGAAATTGTTGGGATACAGGTATAAATGATTTTTTTTCAACTGGGTCTCAAGAAAGAAAAGTTTGAAACTCATTGGTCTAGTGTAGGAAGGTGGTGTGTTTTGGAAGGAAATAAATAATCAATAATATTTTTGTTCTTGGATCCTTTTTTCCTATATACAGTGTTAGTGCAAACTTCTGATGAGATGTCTGTACAGTCCACATCTGCAAACGGTAAATAATGTAGTTCTGCTAGAGATGAGTGAGGGATCCCGTCCTAGCAAGGCCCCTGTTTGGACTCCATTGTTTCCTCTAATGAATAGCTGCAGCAGCTGAGAGGTGCCCTGTGTTTGCAGGGTCAGTAATGGTGTCAGAGGAAACAGGAAGCACTGAATTTGGGACTTGCTAGGCAAGAGATTAAGATAAGAGTTTTCGATGGCAGTAGTTTTTAAAGGTGACTTTCTGTCACTGAGCCGCCCTCCCTCCCTTTTTAAAACAGTTAAAGAAGTCGGAAGATGAAACCAGGCAGGCAGACTTTGTGTGTCAGATGCCGAGTGTTTAAAAATGTTATTTTTCCCTCCTAAAGTCTGAAAAAAATGAGGCTTTGCAAAGCATTGCCATTCTCTTACTGTGTAGTGAGAAGTGAATTAATGAACCGAACGCTGCCGTGGGATTGGTGTGTGTCATGACAGGTTCCCTTGGACTTGTATTGTCAGCCAGTCCACTGACTGCCGGAGGGAATGGGTGACCTCTGCTTTGGGGAAATCCAGCACAAATAAAGGGCCCTCTTTGGAATTCTTCCCCCTGCCACTTCATCACCCTGTATCACTCCTTTGGCCTGGAGCCATACTTCATCCTGACTGGAAAGGGAGAATTCTGTTGGGTATCAACATTCCTTCTTCTGTACAGGTGGCTTGTCAGGATGCAAACCTGTATCTATTTGTCATTTACAGGACTCCACACATTTGTTGGATCATCTGCATAAGGACATAGGAATGTCTGTAGTGGGTCACGTCAGTGGTCCATCTAGCCTAGCATCCCATCCACCCACAATAGCCAGTGCCAGGTGCTTCAGAGGGAATTAATAGAACAGGCAATCATGCAGAGATCCACCCCATCACCCTTGCCCAGCTTCTGGCAGACCGCAGTCCCTGTCTATCTTGGCTAAGAGCCATTGATGACCCTATCCTCCAGGGACTTATCTAACTCTTGGCCTTCACAATATCCTCTGGCAAGGAGTTCCACAAGTTAACTGTGTGTTGTCTGAAGAAATACTTCTTTTTGTTTGCTTTAAAGCTGCTGCCTTTTAATTTACTTTGGAAGTTCTTAGTTCTTGAATTATGAGGAGGAGTAGATAACACTTCGTTATTTACTTTCTCTACACCAGTCATGATTTTATGGACCTCTGTCATATCTCCCTTAGTCTAGAACTTTTCAGCTTGGAAAAGAGCAGTCTTATTAGTCTGTCCTCATATGGAAGCTTTTTCTTACCCCTTTTCCGTACCTTTTCCAATTCCAGTTTTGGTTTTGTTTGTTTGTTTGTTTGTTTTAAGATAGGGTGACCAGATCTTCACAAAGTATTTGAAAGTTGGGCATACCATGGATTTATAAAGAGGCAATACGATATTTTCCATATTATTATTTCTTAATGATTGCCAACATCTTGTTAGCTTTTTTTTTTCTTTCTTTTTGGCTTCTGCTGCACACCGAGTGGATGTTTTCAGAGAACTGTCTGCAGTGACTCCAAGATCTTTCTGGAGTGATAACAAATAATTTAGACCATATCATTTCATATGTTTAGTCGGGATTATGTTTCATGTGCGTACTTTCCATTTATCAATGTTGAATTTCATCTGCCTTTTTATTTATTTATTTATATTTTTTTTGTGCCCTGGCACAACTTTAAAAAGTTTATTTAAAAGAAGTTTTTTCAGTTCTCCTTCTGTGCAAGATAGTACATATTTTGGGCTGACAAAGAGATGGGAAACACCCTTGACAGTTTAATAGTTAAGAATTTGTTTTAAATGAGTTATAATTTTGCCTTATAATTCAACTCTTCACCTGAATTTGACTGGATCAATATTTTGCCTCCTCCAGTTATGGCCAGAGTTAGTTATAATAAAATTCTGCTGTGCCCCTACCTGCAAATCAGATGGGCCACTGGTCTTAAGCTGTGAGTTAGATAAGTAGCTAATCAGCAAAACTTCTAGCAAGCAGACCCTGAAATCTAAAGAGCAGAAAGGAAAAGGGATTAGTTCATGCAGTACACCGTGGGAGCTGGTGCTACAGGTCTCACATTCAAGGCAGTGGTTTGTCAATGTTTGCCTCAGACGAGAAGCCGAAGGTTGAATTCCAGTAGCTAGTAAGTGATAAACAAACCAGGCAGGCTGCTGCTTTATTCAGGAGTCCCTCCCTTTGTAGCACTGTAGCCACACAGTGATCCTTTCATTCCATCCTAACACCTACCAACGCTGTATGCCAGTGGCAGGCAAGTTACTAAGTATTATTTAGTCTGTTTTATTCACTATCTGACTCTTTACATGCTCCGCCAGCCTTTGCCCCCTAGCGCCTGGACCAGTCCAATTTGCTTTTGCCCTGCAGGCCAAACAGCTACTTTAAAACTCTGTAGCAGGTTAGAATATAGTCTTGGGGCTCCATCTACTCCCTCCCTGTACAGTTTCAGTGGCCAATCACATGGCTGCCAGAAGTGATGAAGCAAGTCATCTGTCTCCTTAAGTGAAAGGGAAACCAGTAGCTTTCCTGCTGCTTGTCTGCAATCCACCTCATTACCAGGGAGATGGAGAGTGGTAAACTTTGTGCCAGGCACTTTTTGTGCTGGAAAACAGAGAGGGTTTCTGTATGCTGAAACCTCAGACAAATGCATGCAGGAAAGAAAAAGACTGGTTTGAACAGCTAAAAATGACCATTAGTTCACAACCTTCTTGAGATCCTTGTATTGCATTAGAGAAGACACGGCTGTAGCAGGGCCACATTTTGCTCTTACATCCCTACAGCCCTGCTGTCCTCCCTGATTGCTGCACAAGTGACACCGAAAACAGCCTGGCCCATTCCAGTTACCTGCTGCCAATAACGTTGAGGCTGCTCACATGTACTTTGTTTAGGGCCCTCTGTTTGTGGAAGGATGATGGCAGCACTGTCTTTCCCCCTCCCAAAGACGCATTACATTTTTATCAGATTTCAGGAATGCCATGAAGTTATTTTTTTCAAACAGGTGTGTTGAGGTTGGTAAGGAGATCAGTTATGGGGTGTGAGAGAAAGAGTTGTCCCTTTTGCCCTGGAATAGTGCGTTATAATTGATACAGCATCTGAAACATCAGAAACCTCTGATGCCATGTCTATGCTAGAGCTCTTGCTAATGCAGCTCATCTGGTATGAATTCAGGGGAAGTTATTTCTGAAATTCCCTTAAATAGATGTGGCGTCCTCCAAGGCAATGTTTAGATTTCCATTTTTGAACCTGGCTTGACCTCCTTTTGTTGTTGTTACTTATTTGTCTTACAGTAACATTCGGAGGCCCAGTCATGGATCAGGCCCCTGTTGTGCTAGGTGCTGTGCAAATAGAGCACAGATAGTAAGCTCTTTGATATAGTGGCTGTCGAAGTGTAAGAGGCCTTGCTTGAACTCGGAGATTTGATTTCCTTACCCATAGACTGCCCTGCAGTATTAGAGTTGGGAAGCTACTAGTAAGTCAGTACAGATTGTTTGAAGAAACTGGCAAATAGAATGAACATCGGGAGGATCAGAAGTCCAATTACTCAAACTACCGCGGTGAACTACCTTCCATGTCGAGTTACCAGCACACTTAATAAGATTGACAAAGCTTGTCCAGGTACGGCCCTCTTTTACTGTTTTGTTATTCTGTGCAAAAATACTGTGGACCTTTCCAGAGAAATCCACTCCTCCTTCCAAGAAAAAGAATTTTGAAAGACAGGAGTGTCACACTTGCATTGTGCTTTTCATGAAACCTCCTCAAACATTCATCTGCAAATGGAGAAGCACTTGTGTAATTTTTGCATAGACACAATGATAATAAACGTTTGCATTTACATGGGATAATAAAAAGCATATTTGTGTGCAAACTTATAAAGTTTGCAGATGATACCAAGGTGGGAGGGGTTGCAAGTGCTTTGGAGGATAGGATCACAATTCAGAATAAGCTGGACAAACTGATGAAATGGTCTCAGGTAAAGAGAATGAACTTCAATAAAGACAAGAGGAAGGTACTCCACTTAGGAAGGAACAATCCATTCCACATATGCAAAATGGGCAATGACTGCCTAGGAAGGAGTACTGCAAAAAGGGATCTGGGTGTCATGGTGGACCACAAGCTAAATATGAGACAACAGTGTAACACTTGCGCAAAAAGAAAAAAAAAAAGCTGACACCATTCTGGGATATGTTAAAAGGAATATTGTAAGAAAGACACAAGAAGTAACTTTTCCGCACTGCTCCATGCTGATTTGGCCTCAGCTGGAGTAGTGTGTCCATTTCTGGGCACCTCACTTCAGGAGAGATGTGGACAAATTGGAGAAAGACCAGAGAACAACATGAATGATTAAGGGTCTGGACGCTTCACTTAGAAGGGAAGATTGAAAGAGGTGGGTTTGTTTAGTTTGGAAAAGAGGAGACTGAGAGGGGACTCAATAACAGTTTTCAGGTACTGAAAAGGTTGTTACGAGGAGGAGGGAGAAAAATTATTCTCCTTAACTGCCGATGATAAGACAAGAAACAATGGGCTTAAATTGCAGCAAAGGAGGTTTAATTTGGATTCTAGGAAAAAATTCCTAACTGTCAGGGTGACTAACCACTGGAATAAGTTAGCTAGGCAGGCTGTGAAGTCTCCATCATTGTAAGTTTTTAAGAGCAGGTTAGACAAATACCTGTCAGGGATGGTTTAGGAGGGAACTTGGTCCTGTCAGGAGTGTAGGCTACTGGACTCGATGACTTTGCGTGATCCCTTCCAGTGTCTATGCTTGAAATAGCCTTATTTTCTGTAGACTCTCATCCAATTGTAGTGGCATTTCTCAAACAGGATATGACTGTAAGTGAAGCAGATTTAATGACAATTCTGTCTCATGTGTGTGTCTGTGTGTGGGTGGGTGGGTACATGCATGCACATTTACCCCACACATTACACTCAGCTTTCTTTTTGGTTTGCTTAGGAGTGTTGTCTTATGAGAGCTGTTTGCCAGGACAGAACATGGGTGCAACAAGGTTGAACCATTGAGGCAAGTCTGTGAAAGGGTCAAGGGGAAAAACATGCAAAGAAAAATGCTGACCTGATAAACAGTTGGCTTGCTATTTGGTGTCACCCAGTGCATGTTGGAAACATGGCAGTGAGAACCAAAAGAACCTTTAACCTTGGGGTCGTCTTGATTAAATTTCCTTTCCTTAGTAGTCACATAGAAGTGGTGGGTACAGAAATGATTCAATGCTGGCTTTGAGACAAATGAGTGTGAACTGGGCAGCAGGTTAAAACAATGTGTGCCTAACTGAGCAGGCTGATAAGTTTTATTTGCTCACAAAGAACCTCACCCCTGCTCTTTTACGCATATAACACAAAAAATTAAGTCACTTGGGGAATTTCCATGTCCCATTGTGGAAATGGGCAAGAGGTCTTGGAAAAGTATCATTTTTTAAAAAATAAATTCTAAAGGAAAAAAGAGCAACCCTGTCACAAGATTGAAAGCAGCAGAAACAAAATGAAGGTTTGACTTTGTCCGGAAAGCAGCGCTGACCCCAATCTATTAAAGAGCTGCGGCTGGTTACAGTTCAAGCAATTGGTAATATAATGGAATGGAAAGTGTATAGAGGTATCTGTAACAGGCAAACTGATTTCAGGCTCTCACTGTGTGGTGTTTAGCTGCACTGCCTTCTGGGCCTCATCCTCATAAAGTCCCCTGTCCATTTCTTCCCACTTGATGCCCCTTTGTGTTAGATATTGTTGAGTGAGCTCCTACTCTTTCCTACTTCAGATTGAGGAGATGGACTGAAGTAATGACCAGCACTTGCAGGTTTGTTTCAAGGGCAATCATAGGCTGAACCTGCTTAATGAGAAATGCTCCTTCCTGTTGTAGCTGATGCTAACTGAATAGAGCAGGAGCGAGTAAATGCAGGATGTTCTTCAGAACACTAGAGGGTGCTTGGGGAGGAAAGGAGTCAGAGCAAACAAGATGGGAAGCCTGGGCTACTTTTGAAACCCTCAGCCTTTAACCACGGGGGCACCTAGTAGATACAGCAGCTGGAGGGGTGCATCTAATTACCTGAAATGGAACAGATTGCAGCCCCTTCCTTCTGTAAGACAGAAGGGCAGAGGATGGAAATTGAAGTCCCAGCATGCTGTGCTCTATTGCATCCATTTGCAAGTTGGGATCTTTGGTCAAGGTCCTGACCTGTTCGGTAAAGACATGGACGTCATCTGGCTGGATTTGTCCTCTTGGCTGTGCCAGAGCCTTCTCCTGGCCAGCACTGCAAGCTTTTAAATCCCTGTTTAACTCCTCTGTAGATGCCTTGCAGAATTTTCTAAAGCAGGGATCTCAAACACGCGGGCCGCGGGCCACACACAGCCCCTAAAGCTATTTCCTGTGGCCCGCAAGGACACTATTGTTGCCAATATTTGCAGTATCATAGTATGAAAAGGTTTCGGTGGTACGGCCCTCAGGCTACAATACTAGTCCTCATATGGCCCTGTACTAGTCCTCATGCGGCCCACGTGGTGATTTGAGTTTGAGACTCTTGTTCTAAAGATTAACGTTTGGCAAAGGGTCGCACGCCTGCGTGCCAGAAAAGATGATTTCTAGCCCTTCAGCATTTTCCCATGCATGGAAACAACTAAGAATGAATCAGCGCTTTCAGTGCTGCTCACCCTGACTGGTCCAAAATCATGTATTGGGACTAGGAAAATCATAAGTCGTGTCTTGTTTTCAGTTCATTCTTTTTATTAGCCTTTTAAATGTTAAGCTTTTGTAACCACGAAGACTAGAAAGTTATCTTTTGAATTTTAGCAAAGGCTGCGCTTCTACCATAATCAGAAGATTCTAAGAGCTACAGTTTTAGAAAACCAGGAAATATCCATAGAGTCAAAATAAAATCATGAGACTTTGGCAACACTACAATTTCTCCCATGCTCAGGGAGAGAGGAAAAATGTGTTGTTTCTAAATATCTGGAGGTGGTTCCAATATTACAGAGGTAGGTGCTAGATAAATAATAAATAGAGATTCCCAGCCCTTCCACTTGTTCACTGTCTTACAGTGGGCCTGCCACTTCCTCTCCATGGGCCTCAGTTTCCCCAGACATTAAATGAGGAAGATATTTCCCTCCCCTCCAGTGGTGTTAAGCAGGCAAGACACATTATCATTTGCAGAGCCCTTTGAGATCCTCACCTAGATGGTGACTAACAACTCCATGCTCAGGGAAAGAAAGGGAAGAAAAAAAATTGAGTTGCGCTGTCAGCTTCTATAGCAGGGAAGAGTGCATGTGGAGGAAGTACACTGTCTTCTGGTTGTTTACCAACTAATTTTAGAAATGCTGAGTGCCACAGAAATCCACTTTCCACATTTGCACAGATGATAAAGTGCTCAGCACCACAACCAACCCTGTGATGTCACCGAGGGCTTGTGTGAACAATCCAGTCTTTATTTAGCTCCTTGGATTTAGGCCAGCACTTCAAGTTTTATTTGGTAAAAAAAAATATACTGAAAACCACAACATGCCCCTGTTCTTTCTCTTTATTAAAGTCTATTAGTCGCTGCTCTGACATGCAGAGACTCTTTCCACAGATGATTGTGGTCTCTGTGTCTGCTCCTATGAAAGAAATATTGCCCTCTCAGCGGTTATGTCTTTTACTGAATACCTGAATTTTTGCTCAGTCTGGTTTTGTGAGTGCAGATTCTCTGCCAGCCCTTCAGTCTGTCAGTGAGCTCCTAACACTTTGTTCTGATCCTGTCTCAGATGCTGACTAGCTCTGATCTGGGGCAATTCACTAACCTCACTGCCTCCCTTTCTGTAAAATGGGATTAGTGCCTCCTGGCTAAATTCTTTTCAAAATGCAGGGTGCTGTGTAAAGGCGAAACGTTTTTGCTGTTAACTCCTGAGCCATCTCGCAATGCCCAGTAGTCCTGTTTGATTTGCCTATCACTGCTCATCTGTCTCCAGTACCTCATGCTGGGTGCCGAGCCACCCGCGTGGGAGCAGGAAGCTGCTAACGTGTCAGGGTGCAGCCCTGCTTGCTCTCTGCTGGCAGAAGTCACTTGAAGTCAATGGGATCTCTGGGCATAGAGGTCTTTCCAGCTCTGACCTTGAGTTGGTAATCTAAAGTGGTGTCCACATCTCTTCCTAACCATTTTCAATCTATTGCAACTCTTTCTAGTGATCGCAGAGGTTCTTTCACCCTGTGGACAGATGTGGAAAGAAAACCTGTCAATTTCTTAGACATGAGTCGTCTTGGTATTGGAGTAAGGAAAGAGCGCTCTCTTACTCTAGAAGGAATTGAGAGTAGTGATGACTGCTATTTAAAGCTTTGCAGAGCCTCATGCAATCCTGGTTCGACAGTAGTTCTTCTGGGATCAGTCTTGCCTCCCAGCATGAAATTTTACTTTGAATGGATCTCAGAAGGGTTTAATCAGAGTTTGCTGAGAGAGGGCTGAACCTGACTTATTCTGGTCAATACTGAGTGCTATCTGTGCTCAGCACTCTGCCAGCCAACATGATTCTCACCATCTTTTTGCAATGTGATGTGATGTGATGTTGTATTGCAGACTGTCCCCTAGATCACAAGGTCCCATCAGCTTAATAGTCTATAAAGTGCATGCAGTTTTGTGACCCATCATAAATAATGATCTCACAGCTGGATGTGGCCCATTGTAGAGTTTGCCCTGAAATCCTTAGTGATTTTTGTGGTTTTGAGTTTCCATGGCCATAATATTAACAGCCTTGAAACAAATAAGGGTTTTCTACTAATCTCAGGTGTGTTTCCATTGTAACAAAATGATCTGGAATTTTGTTTGTGTCAACGATGTTTGGACTTTTCTTATGACTCTCTAGGTGGCTCAGTTAGGTCAACAAGAAGGCAACGAGGTAGCTGCTTGACTTTAATGGTAGCTTCTACCTTGTTTAGTCATTACCTTGTAGGCATTGCAGCCTCTCACTTCCCGGTGAGTAAAATAAATTAGCCCCAGTAGCCACTAGTGCTGATCATCTGAAACGGCAGAACTCACTTAAATGAATAATAATTAAAGAAATAAATTTCCCCAGCACCAACCTAAAAACTTTTTGTTCAGCAATAAAACTGGTGTCCTCTGTAAGGAATAACAGGCTGCCTGTTCTGCAAAAGGGAAAAGTACAGCAATAATGTGACCTATTAAAGGAATCATTGTGGTTTAAAGAAAACTCTTCCTGGGTGCCAAGGTCATGCATTAAGCAGGTTTAGCTGAACAGATTGCATTTAATGGTGCAGAAGTACCATACAGGGAAGGGATGAACATGATGCTGTTTGGTGGGCGGTTCATCAAAAGCCGTTTCCCTTCCGAAGTAGACAAAACAATGGAAGGCTTGGAAAAAAACCATTAAGTCAATCCAGGAAGAAGCCCCTCAGAGCCACATCTGACACATATCAGAGGGAGCATCCATCAGCTGTCATCCCGTGTGTGGAGTGCTAATCACTCCTGTTGTGTTAATTTCCATTTCTTTGTGGGGATGTACATGAATACAGTGGATTTGGTGCTGGTGAAACATGGAGGAGAAAGCAAGAGCCCCGGACACCAAAGCCCTCTATTCTCAGAACAGGCATGGTGGGAGGAGAGAGCTGAGTTCAGTCTATGGCCAACTTGGGTCTTGGTATTTTTATTGGAACTATAAATGGTGAGCAGCTGTGCTTTTTTAGGGCTGGTCTACACTGAGGGCTTAAGCGGACATAACACTGCTTACATCAACCTTCTGCAGCCTGCATACGCACCCATGTGGCTGCAAAGTCGAATTAAGTGCAGCTCCAAGTCAATGTCGTAACACCACCCCCTCAGGAGATGTAATGTTTAGTGCGAGTTTAATAATGTGCTGAAATATCAGCGTGTGCAGAGAGCATTGCAGAGAGATGTTAATGGCCTCTGGGATCTACCCCAGAATTTCTGGACTGGGCTGGGGTTGGGGGAACCAGCCAGCAGCATGGAGCCAGAACGTGGGGCGATGGCACAAGGCAGCAGCATGGAGCCAGGGCGGAGGTTGGGGGAACCAGCCAGCAGCGGGTTGGCTGGGGTTGGGGAACTGGCAAGTGGGACACCTACCCACAATGCAATGCTTCTAAGTTAAAGTAACAGCTAACAATGGGGAGCATGGAGGGTGGTGTGGACACTCTCCTCTGGTTTTATTAATTAGACATATCAGCATCTACTTTAGATCACACCTGAGTGCAGGCATCCCCTTAATGTGCTGCTACAAACCAGGAGCTCTACAAATCTTAGTTGGCAGTTGGATGTTAACTTTTCATGGTGCCATCCTAGAGAGATGGGCACCAGTAAATCCTCTATCTCACACTTTGTCCATGGAAAAAACTGACTTCCTTATACAATATACAAAGCATGTGCCCCATCTTTGATTGCTGGCATTCTTTCCTTTGTTGGACCGATGATTCACCATGATTATGCCATGCAGTTACAGCTGATACAGGTGCAAAGGAAAATACTCAATTTGCAGCCAGTTTATGTATATATAATAGATGAATCACTTGAAGATTGTATATTAATCCTAAAAATCTTCAACTGACATTTAAATACCTCCCCATTTTTGACGTATTGATTGCTGAGGACTCCTGAATTGACGTGTTAATTGACCTTCCGTCCATTGCAGTCTATTTGATATCGGTTCCTATATTGCACTCATTGCAGTAATACCTGAGTTCCTTCCAGTCGTGTGTTAAACAGTGTGACTACATATCTGCCATGGGTTTTTAATTCCCTCATCCTTGCCCCAGGAGAAGTACTCTGTGCAGTGAAGTGTCTTGTCTTGGGCCTAGGCATGGAAGATGGTGAGACTTCTGATGATTTTTAGTTCCTAGGGCAGTTGTTCCAGTCTCGGACCAACCCCTAAGCAGGTTCTACATATAGCTCTCTGTTAAATGCCTTTTGTAAGACACTGAACATTTGCTCCCAAACAGAATGTAAGGTTATCCATGAAACTATCAATTGGCCTCTCCCCAAAGGATTTGGAGATGAGGACACTAGATGAAGGATCTCTTGATCATGATCAGCTTTCTTTGTGTCACAGTCACTGCTATGATCTTAAGGGCAAAGGTTGGAAACAACGTATTGATATTGGAGGAGAAACACGGCCTTGGAGCCCACTGGTTGTGAACAGATGTTTGCGGTTGCAGAACAGCTCAAGCAGGGATTAATCCAGGCCTCTTTTTGTCCTTTTAAAAAATGACCAGAACGTTCAGAGGTACATGCTTTGTGATGGACCTTGTGAAAAGTAGATGGATTGATAGGCCAAGGCTGTTGTGTAGTTTGGTTGATGATTCATTCAAAGGATTGAAAGAAAATAGTTAGGCTCCCAACCCCACTATTAATCATAGCTGTAATCATGCATTTAATGAACATGACAGTTCCCGTTCTCTCCGGAGAGACGCGTGGATTCTCACAGCTGGGCTAGGTACAGCAATCACTTCTCAGCGTGCTTGCTTGATAACGTGGAGAACTGCCAGAGCAGGAAGTGTCAGAGACAGAAACAACCTCTTTACATGGTCTGTGGATTTTCTTACAGTTGATGTGCTTCAGATGGACAAAATCATTAATTAAAAAAAAATAAATAGGGGCCCATAATGCAAGATATAAAATGTCAAGCCTACTACAGCTGTGCTGTGAGTAATCAGTTGAAAACTCCTTAATGTGCAGTTCCTGAATGCTATCTACAGCAGTCTTTTTTAATCTCTCTCTGCTGCCTTCTGAGCATTCACGTGGGAAGGGGTGTGTGCTGCGTGCATCTGTGTACGTTGGGGCGAAGGATGAGTTCCAGGTGACGAAGGAAAGTGGAATCTGGGATGAATGGCTTGCCATGCAGATCCAAGAGCAATATTGACTCCTGGATTTGTAGACCCATTTTTGAACTGGCAGCTGGCTCCCGACCTGCTCAGAGGCACATGTCATTCTGAGAGGGCCTGAACTGGAATCTGATCCCATTATTTGTATTACTGTACACCAGGGAGCCAGGGTCCTTCCTCTGGATCTAAACCCATCAGTACAGCTTTGTATTCCTGAAACATAAAGGAACCTGCTTTCCGTCTCTGGTTCGAATACAGCTCAAGATGCAAGGTCAGCTATGATTTCATCACACACAAAATGCTTCAGAGGAGGAGGCAGGTCAGATGTAGTCCAGTCTCCTCCCTGTTTCTGTCATGTTCTAGCCATCAGCACTAAGCCATCTTGGGTTTTTTTGCCCCCGAATGAGGAGGGTTTACGACTTTGGAGCCTTTCAGAGCTATCTGAGTAGGTGAGGGCGAGGTTCATGTAAGAGTTTTCACCGTGATCACCAGCATCAGCAGGTTCTTTTAGCAAGAGTAGTGAGAAGAATCAAGAAAGTAACGACTTGAGTCATTACCACTGTTTACTAAATTAACCCGGCCCCTGCTCCCTGCACCTGCTGTGTTGATGCCACTGAAGCGGATGGAACGTGCGGTGCAGCGGTCGGGCTTGTTCTGTGCACACCCTCCAGCGTTCGCAGGGGCTATGGCTGGCTCAGGGCACCCTTTCTGAGCGTAGCGTTCAGTGCCGGGGACTGCTGTGTTCTAACGCTTGCTGCTCTGTTGACTCCCCCGTGACCTTGACCTTTCTCCATCAGTTCCCCATCTGTGCAGTGGGCACAAGTTATCCCTTACAGAGCTGTTGGGAGTGTCAAATAGTAACTGAAGTGCTTTGCAGGTGAAAAGCGTATTGAGAATGCTCAGTGCTAATAAACTTGCAGTGGCTTCTTTTGACTGCCTCGCTTTTTGATCAACCAACTTGAGACTTCTTTTAAGGGCTTGATTTCCCAGGGCAGGTGCTCTGTGTTTCAGACCCCTTTACAGTTGCAAAGAAACCTGGCAAGAGTGACCTATGTATACTTACTTGTTCCTGCCTCAGCCCATGGGGAGACTCGAATGGCCTCCTGAGGTCCCTTCCAGCTTGACAGCTAGTGATTCTGTGATAAACTGGCCTCTAAAATCAGTAATCAGATTTGAGAATCTGGGTTAGTGCACTTGGAGGGTTGTGGCCTCATTTTGTGTCCCTGACATTTTATTTATTCTTTAAGATTTGAAAAATGTATTGCATGTGTTCAAAATTCTTTTTGCACCAGGGAAACATTTTAAAAAATAGGAGAAACCATGTGTCCTGAAGGAAAGCCAGGTATTAAACCCACTTCCAGACTGTTAAATGTTAAAAGGCTAATCGACAATTGTGCAGGTTTTTTTTTAACCAAGAGCATTACGTAAACCAGTGGACCATTTCCATCCATGTAAATATTTAGGTAGTTTTAAAATAGTTTGCAGGACTTGTCCAGTTTTTTCTATAATGAAAGCAGGTCTATGAAGGGATTTTTCTGCTCCAGCCATCAGTCTACTGCTTTTTGTTCTCTCACTTAAAAATTCCAGCCACAAGTTTTTCTGACTTCTGCAATAGACGAGATTGACTCTAGGTTGTTATAACTCTCTGTTTAGGATATTAGTTATTTGTGGTAAAATTCCTCTGGGGAACATATGCATTGTTCATGCATCGTAGCACATTTTTAATCCTTAATCTCTCGACAGTTTTAAATGTCCATATAATGGTGTGGCTGCTTGCCAGACCGCAAGTTAAAAGAATACAGAGGTTATATAAAAAGCATTAGTCCATAGGTATGCTTTTGTATGTATACATTTCAAATCAGTTACATGGAAATGTGTAGCTCTATCTTTTCATAATGATTCTCAGTTAAGACTTGGTAGGTCAAATTATTTCAGGGAGCAAAGGGGCTTGCAAGCACAAAAGTACAACCGATAGTCCACATGTGCATGCAATTATATGTGAGAATCAAACAGTTAGAAGCATTTTATGCAGCACTGATGAGATCACTGCTAGAATACTGTCTGGTCCTGGTGTCTACTCTTTAAAAAGGATATTGAAAAACTGAAGAGGGCTCAGGGAAGAGCTACAGAAACGATTCTAGCTCTGAAAAGTGTGCCCTGCAAAGAAGCCTCGGGCGCCACGTCTGCTGAGCTGATCCCAGAGAAGGTTGGTAGCCATGGGCGGCGGGTGTTAGAGGCCTCAGGAGGCTAATCTTTCCCAAACAGCTGCTGTTAGCTCCAGCCCCCTTCTCCCACACAGGCCTTGCTCCTGCTTGGCCCCCTCACTTTTGTCCCTGACCCTCTGTCCTCCATTCAAGCAGGGCAGCCTTATGGAAGGGAGCCAAGTAGGGGCGAGCATGAGTGGAGCAGGGGTTGGGACCACAGTCCAAGTGCCAGTGCTCCCCTTCTCCCCCCCAAAGGCAGGAGTTATGTGCTACCCTTACCCATGAGCCCCCCAGCATCTCAAGACCCCTGCACTTCTGGGCTTTGCCACATCGGTTATGAAAGTAGTGGACCACGAGCTAAACATGAGTCATCAGCCTAACGCTGTTGCAAAAAAAGCAAACACCATTTGGGGAAGCATTTAAGCAAGACACAAGAAGTAATTCTTTCGCTCTACTCTGAGCAAATTAGGCCTGAACTTGGAGTATTGTGTGAAGTTCTGAGTGCCTCGTTTCAGGAACGGTGTGGACAAATTGGAGAAAATCCAGAGGAGAACAACAACATGAATGATCAGGGGTCTGGAACACTTGACTTTTGAGGGAAGATTTAAAGAGCTGGGCTTGTTTAGTCTGGAAAAGAGGAGACTGAGAGGAGACACAGAATCTTAGGGCTAGAAGGGACCTTGTGAGGTCATCTAGTCCAATCCCGTGCCTAATGCAGGACTGCTCTCACTAAATCAGGGGTCTCAAATGTGCGGCCCTTTAATTTATTTCCTGCAGCTCTCAACAATACTTTAAATTTCTCAAATAATTGAAAAAGCAAAATTTAAAGTGTGTTTACTTTATTCTTTGTCTTGCTGATGATACTTCCATCTTGAACAAAAGTAATTCTTTCTTTCTTGATCTTGGCATACATATGTTACTTTTCATTTTTTCATTTTGGCCTTACTTTGTATTGTTGTATGGAGAGGTTTCAGTGGTGTAGCCCTTAGGCTAACGTACTAGTCCTCATGAGGCCCTGGTGGTGATTTGAGTTTGAGACCCCTGCACTAAATCATTGCTGCCAGGGCTTTGTCCAACTGGGTCATAAAAGTTTCCAAATTTTCCACCACCTCTCTAGGCAACCCATTCCAGTGCTTCATCACCCTCCTAGTGAGAGAGCTTTTCCTAATATCCAACCTTGATCTCCCCAGCTGCAGCTTGAAACCATTGCTCCTTGTTCTGTCCTCTGTTACTACTGACAACAGCTGAGATCCCTCCTCGGTGGAGCAGCCCTTCAAGTTGTTGGAGGTAGTTATCAAATCCCCCGTCAGTCTTCTCTTCTGCAGACTAAATAAGCCAAGTTCCTTCAGTCTCTCTTCGTAAGTAGAGGTGTGCAGCACATGAATCATTTTTGTTGCCCTCTGCTGGACTCTTTCTAATTTGTCCACAGCCTTTCTATAGTGGGGATCTCAAAACTGGACACAATATTCCAGATGCAGCCTCACCAGCACCAAATAGAGGGGAATAACCACATCTCTCTGTCTGCTGGAAGCACTCCTACTGATGCAGCCCAATATGCCATTGGCCTTTTTGGCAGCAAGGGCACACTGTTGACTCATATCCAACTTCCCATCTACATGATAATAGTTTTCAAGTACCTAAAAGGTTGTCACGATGAGAACAGAGAAGAATTGTTCTCTTTAACTGCCAATGATAGGACAAGAAGCAATGGGCTTAAATTACTATAAGGGAGGTTTAGGTTGGGCATTAGGAAGAAATTCCTAACTGTCAGGGTGATTAACCACTGCAGTAAGTTTCCTAGGGAGATTATGGAATCTCCATCATTGCAAGTTTGTAAGAGCAGATTAGATAAACACCTGTCAGGGATGATTTAAGATAGTATTTGGTCCTGCCATAAGAGCAGGGGACTGGAGTAGATAACCTCTCATGGTCGCTTCCAGTTCTTTGATTCTATGAAAGTAAAAAAGTTGCTTCAGCTCTGGCCCCTCTTTCTGTACAATTAAGCGCTGATCCCAGGCTGTAAGTACCTATGCAGGGAGGAGGGATCCAGTGTCCATCAGACACAAACATCATGAGGGCCAAAGCTTGAAGCTGAAGTAAGGTAAATTTAAATGAAGTAATTTAACAGTCAAGGTAATGAACCATTGGTACTGCTTCCCAAAGAATGTGATAGATATTCCATCCCTTGAGGTCTTTAAACCCCAATCTTGTGCCTTTTGAAAATATCTGCTCCAGCTCAACCAGAAATTATTCAGCCGGATGCAGGAGGTACTGGGGGAGGTTCTCTGGCTTGTGCTGTGCTGGAGGTCAGAGCTTGATGATCGTGATGATGTCTCCAAGCCTTAAAATGTATAACTCTAAAGATTAGATCAGGAAACTTGGGTTTTAGTCCTAAATGAGCCACTTATTTACCGTGTGCCTAAGACCATTCACTTCACCTCAGTTTACCTCAGTATCCCCATCTATAAAATGAGATCCTAAAGAAATACCCACCCTGAGAGTCTTCAGAGGTGAGGAACATTCAAGCAGCTGTTTTGTGTGTGCAGGTTTCCAGCAGGCCATGTACGCCAAGAGAAGTGCTCAAATTTAGCATTATTCATTCCCTGAATGGATCTTTCATACCCCAGATAACAGACCACTCCCCCGTTCTTTGGGCCTAGCTGGAAGAGTTCAGCTGCATTTGGGTTTTTCCCATTTGATAAGCTTGATTTCACTAGAGAGCTCCATGTCTTAACCAAGATCTGTTTTGTCTCTGAATAGTTGAGCTGCTGCTGGGCCCACAGGACACGGGCCCCCCGTCTCCCTGGCAGTGCCCTAGATCCAGCTCTGGCCACCTACTTCTGGCCAGCAGCGTCAGGAGCTGGATCCGGCTCTGGGTGGCCTGCCACTTACTGGCAGCGCCTGGGGCTGGATCGGGCCCTGGGGTGGGGTCTGGGCCTGGGCCTCCACCCTTTTTTGGAGGTGCTCCTGTCTTTGCACCGTGTTAAATTTGGCCGGGGGTAGGAGGGTGGGGTCAGGGGCCAAGGGGTTGAGCTGGACAGGAGGAGAGTGGTGGCAGTTTCACTCAGTAGTTCGGCTGACAGCCTGGGAGCCCCTTCCTGTATCATTCTGTGGCTCTGGGCACAGGTTCATTCCACATCCTAGGTTTGTCACTTGATAGCTCAGTATATGGCACTCCTCCGCCGGGCCCCATGCTTTGCTTCAATCCCATTTGTCTCCTGAAAGTGTGTTCCTGTGATGGAAACGCTCCCTGCTGAGAGAGGGTTGCATGTACCACAGCTGCATGCCGGCACTGGACAGTAGTCGCACATCAGAACTATCCCTTCAAAACTGGCTTCTGTCTTTCCTCTGGTATCAGGTTTGGAGAGTCAGACGCTTGTCCTGGCTGCTGGACACTGTATAAGATGTTTGCTGGTTGTTAATGGTCTGTCTTTCCCCGACTGGATTGGTGCTTGGGACGCGACCTTGGTTGATTGAGCCAAATTGGGCCGACCTCCCTTGAGGATTAAAGTTGGAGCCTAGGAGCTGGAGCTCCTCACATTTATTCCTGGCTCTCTCTTTGACTTGCTATGTAACCTTGGAGTGAGAGACTTAACCACTTCTTTGTACCTCGGTTTTCCCATTGTGTAAAATATGGATACAATGCTTCCTAGTGTGAGGTGTTCGTAAAAGTGCCTGCAGTGGTTGGATTACACATGCTAGGAAAGTGCAGAGCTGGCATGTTGTATTAATATTAGTCATGTGAGGAAGTGGGAGGTGTAAGTGGACTCCTGACCTCTCTTGAAGAGAAGAAACAAACCACCATGTCACAAAACACTGGAGCAATGTAGGGCATAATTTCTCAATTTTAAAAGGGATATCCGTGTTAGTCTAGTCCAGTGAAAAAACAACAAGGAGTTGTGTGGCACTTTAAGACTAACAGATTTATTTTTTGCATGAGCTTTCGTGAGAGAAGATCCCACTTCCTCAGATGCTTCGAAGATGGGTGAACTTACAGAAAGGAATGAAACTAAATGCAAAGGGGTGTTAAACATAGAACCAGGTCATAAAGTAACAGCATAATTTCTCAACCCATGATACACATAACCCCGGGTTATTATGTGGCTGCTGGTGAAGGGAAGCCCAGAGCTGTCGCTAGGGTAGGGGAAATCGGCCCAGCTGTCCTACCGGCAGGTCTCAGCTTCCAGTTGGAAGGCAGGGGCAGCTGCCATCCGCTGGGGAAGTAGGGTGGCAGCCATCCCCTTCCCACCCAGCCCCCAAATGGGAGCTTGGTGCAGCCTCCTGCTCTCTGTGAGCTGAGCTCGCGGCTCAGTACAACCACCTGTGCCCCCCACTCACTGCTAAAAGCAGGTGGATGGCCTCCTGCACCCTGGGTCAGAGCCAGGCGGCAGCCCCCATCCCTGGGTCGCACCCTGGTGCAGAAGCCTCCTCTACTCCAGCTTGGAGTGGGTGACAGCTGCCCACCTCCCAGCCTTGACACCCAGTGCCCAGAAAGCCCGTGACGTGCTGGGTCCTGGAGCCAGGCTCTGCCTGCCAGCTGAGCAGTGAAATTGATGACTCTGACAGCCCCAGCTTTCACATTAGAAGGGGCCCACATGCTGTGATTTGCCCCTGCCCACATCTTTCATAGGCATGGCTGTGGGGCGTGCTGCTATCTGCTCTGTCTAGTGTCTGCACAATCACAGTATGAACCCTTTCCTTTTGAAAAGCCACCTTCAAACTAAACATCCTGATATACCCGGCTCTTCTTCCAACATACGGCACACATTAGTCTGTAAATATAAAATACCAAGGAGGGAGTGCTGGGGACTTACTAAAATGTTCCAGAGTTAGGGGGTACTTGCTCCTTAACAGGTTGAAAAACACTGTTGTAGGGAGTTCTTCACACTGACATCTGCGGCGCTGGCTAGTCTTTTTCCACCTCTGACAACTGCAATTCTAGGAAACTATCACCAAAGCCATAGTCATCGTTGAAGATCAGTTCTGCGAGCAGGGCTTATGAAACCAAGAGGTGGTTCTTCCACAAATGTCCTTTCTTCTTATTATACCCGTAGAGCATTTGGAACCATAGGTGGATCTGCATTGCAATTTAAGGTGGATTGTACGGGCTTTAAAGTATAGATTTAATCTAGTTGGCAGAGCGAACAACAGGACTGAGGATGCAGTAACGCAGGCTGTATTGTGGGCTAGCTTGCCGGGGAACCTGCTTACGTAACTGGCCCTCGCTGGGGTCTGTGTCACTGCTGCTGTTACCGTACTAGCAGGATTAGATCTAGCATGGCTTGGGCAGTGTATGCTCACTGTAGAAGCATGATAATTTCAGTGTCCAATGACCCTGAGATACAACACAGGCTCCGGCTACCAGTTCAACAAAGAGCTCAAGCACATTCTTGAGTCCATCCTTGTTCAGCAAAGCCTTTAAACAGTGGGGTAAAAGAAGACAGTTATGTGCTGTGCTGAATTCATGGCCTTAATCTTAGACTGTTTGTGCTGTAGCTGGGCACCTGCGGCTGGCCTGGCTCATGGGGCTCAGTCTAAGGGGCTGTTTAATTGCTGTGTAGGTGCTGGGCTGTAGCTGGAGCCAGGCTTCTAGGACCCAGCAAGGTGGCAGAGTCCCAGAGCTCACCTAAAAATCTATCACAATTGAACAGCCCTTGAGCCAGAGTCTGAGTTAGCTGGCACTGGCTAATGGTGGGTTCCAGATACTGCTCTCATCAAAATGTACTAGTGTCCTCAAAAGCAACATGTGAGTTGTATTTAATATGCTCAAAGCATCCCTTCCTTGGGACTGCATTGCTGGAAATAACGTTCAGTTCACTGTGTAGGTTCAGCTTCCGTCTAATGTTTGTGCCACGTGGAGGGATCCCTACTGGACCAGAAACATTCCAGCAGGCCTTTCATTTTATTCATTTAGTTAAACATGGATTTCTTCTTTTTTTAATTCCCCAAGAAGTGAAAGTTCTGCAAAATGCTAAACACCTTCTGCTCTTTAGGTTCAGTACAGATTTGCTTGAACTTTTTAGCACCTTTCCACTCTGACATGTTTTGGTTTTAGTGCCACTTTTCAAGCAAGCTAGTTTATGTGCATTTTTTAACACTGAAAACTATTTGAAAAGGTGCCTGGCTGTTCTTGTCAAAATTCCCACAGCGAGACAGGCTCTGCTGAAGGGGGAAGGGGGAAATGAGCAGAAAGTAAATTTAAAAAAAGAAAAGATGCAAAATGCAGCCGCAACTTAAGTGTCCAGATAATATTCTGTTAGATTGCAGCAAAACCAAAATCCAGTTGTCGGCAAATTGCGTCAATCTGTTAGCTGTCCAGATGTTCACAGTGACTGACTGCTTTCATTTTCGCCCCGTGGCTGGGATGTTTGATGCCTCTGATAGACAGGCATGTGACACCCACTCCTGGATTGCGACTGCGCCAGCATTTTATTTGCACATGGAACAGATGGGGCTGTGCCGTCACCAGTGGGCCGAGTGACAGCACAAGCGAAGGGAGAGCTCCTTGACATGCTATCAAATTCCACTCGCTCACTTGGTAACACACAAGGGCTGGCAGGAGAGTGACTGAGTTGCACTCTTACCACCTGGAATGCCAAGATACAGGACTTGTTTTAATTTTTATTTTAATTCCCTCTTTCCGTGTGCCAGTCACGGACAATTTAATTACGTGTGCACATCCATGAGTCAGTCTGTCTGAATGTGATGGAAGACAGGGCATCCCTTGGCCGCTACAGCAGGGCTTTGGAAGAACCTGAAGGGACACCAGGAATTCTTTCTCGCATGTGCTTAGTTTGGGTGGCTCTGGCTCACATGCTGGGGATCTAACTGTTGGCCATATCTAGGCCAAGAAGGAATTTTGTCTGATTGGGACATTGGGGGAGGGGGGTCTTCCTCTGGAGCATGGGGTGCAGGTCACTTGTTGGGACTACCTGAGCACGTCTCGCTTAGTCATTGACTGCCATCGTAGGGGCCTTAGGTGCATGTGCCTCTTACCCACGTGTGGAGAACTTGCTAGGTTGGGATGATCAATCTGCTACCCTACCCTGGTCCTCAGAGGAAGTTTTGGGATGCTCTTTCACACAGCTAAAAGCACAGAGTGGTTTCTTTTCCTATGGCAAACCATAACATCCAGCCCTGTCCCAGCCTGCTTGTTTTCTTTTCTGTTGCTGAAGACTTTCCTGAGAAACCAGCAGTGCCCAGCCCACAAGGAGCATATTCATCCGTGTGAACTTGACATGCCACCTCTTGCATGTTACTCAATAAGATATTGAGTGTCCAATGAATTCCAGCTAAATTCTTGGCTCTGAATGAATTGTAATGATTGTCTGTGTTTTCCTCTCTTTGAACAGCAAGGTTGGATTGTTCACCCAGCAGCACCAGCTATTCTCCTCCCAGCTGTCTGAACAGATCAGCTACAAGCCGATACATTGCAAGGTCTGTACTCCTGAAAACTAATGACAAGATCTGCTTTCTCATGGTGCCGGTGATGTATGCATATAATGGTGCAAGAAGTCTGATAGCCAGCTGTTTAACTAGCTGTTTAGTCGATGGGGCTTCTGACTGCTAAACTGCTGGTTTTCTCCTGCTGGCTGATCTGAGGTGGCAATAAATGAGACAAAATGACAAAGTTTCTATTTGGAATCTTTTACGTTTTCTAATGGTGGTGTCCTGTGCTGAGACCCAGCTCCTGTCCCTGAGCAGAAAATATAAAATTACACATCTACCCTGACTAGCCTGTTTCATGATGACTTTCCTCTAGGTACATGTTAGATGTTCTCCTGGGATGCCTATATTTCTGTCTCAAACGTTTCAGCCATCATCTTGCTGGCCTTTGCCTCCAGTGTAGCACAGTTGGCTTTAGCAATGTAGATCTATGTACCTCCTTCCCCTCCAGCAGTTCCCAAGGGATGGGGGCACCTCTCTCTTTTCCAGGCCATGTCATGATAGGACCTGTTGGTCAGGATTCCAATGCATGTACTGCTGCCTACCGGTGAACTGCAGATCGTCTGCCTTGGCAGTGCAGAAGCAAAGTCTAAACTGAAGATCAAGTATTCCAGCCACTTGATGTCCTGATGATCTTGGATGTGCCTCTCCTTTCTTTTGTGCTACAGAGATTCAGCCTTTTACAGAACCCGTAATGATTCCCAACTGCAGATAAGGTCCCTTTGCTTATAAAAGATTAAAATTGCTCCAGAGTTGTATTGCTTCTCTGGGTGTATAGTTCCCACTGTTCTGGCTGCATCTTGAAGTAATACTTTGGTAATGCTCCAGTAGTTTTCTGAACCCTTTCGTATAGAGCATCAGGTGCCTGACTGTTAAGTATATGCTAGAGAAGAGAGATTATTCTTTAGAAAAATCCAAAGGGGTAGCTGTTCTAGTCTAGTTCAGTAAAACAAACAAACAAGGGCATTTGATGAAGTGGGATTCTCTCCCACAAAAGGTAATGCAAAAAATAAATTTATTAGTCTTTAAGTGCCACAGGACTCTTTCTTTGTTTGTTTCTCTGGAAAAAGTCATAGTGGGGTTCCTTGCTTGGATCTTGATGACTCCAGAATTAATTTCCTTGGTGTGGAAATTAAAGCATGGCTTTTTACTCTGCCTGAAAGCTTCTTCTGGGATCAGAGAGTCAAGCTGGGGTCTCTTCTTGATTGTGCTTCACTACTAATAAAAAAAAATCTGCTATCAGAATTTAGTTAACAATAGAATCCAGCTCACCAGCTATGCTGTGACTTGCAGGTCTAACAGGAATAAAATGAAACAGTCATTTATTTAGCTCAGTAAATTCATCAGATCTATCTAGAGACACATAAAGCAGATCTACAGCATAAGAAGGGGCTGTTTTGAAATAGTTACTATCTGACCATGATCCCATTAAAGTATTTACTCTTTCTGGACACTCTTAACACCAGTCACTTGCCTTGGCACTGTTTTTCCAAAACGTGTTTTCAGGACAGCTGTTTGCAGCTGAAAAGTTGGCCATTCCACTGCTGCTGCATCAGGCAACCAGTTTGAGGAGGTGAGGAGTGTCAAAAGAGGTCCTTTTATAGTCTGTGTTTTCTGACAGCCTCAGGTTGTCCTCATAAGATTTTAACTTCAGCGGCTAATAGACAGCCAGTAAATATTGACTAAATATTTATCTGTCCCAGTTAAACTCCTTAGGTCATTGCTGATCCTGGAGGATAGCAAGTTATCTGCCTAGTACCTACTACAACACCCGATGAGACTGGGGAGTCAAGACCACAGAAGGATATTCTCACTCTGTGGGCCCAGATGCTGGTCTCAATGCATCCCCTCTACCTACAGATCTCCTGGAACATGGGGAGTCTGCACTAGAGTCTCTGGATAACGATCAGGATATTTTTGTCTCCTCAGTTGGAAGTTTATTCAACAGTCACAAAATGTGTGCTGTGCATCCTTTGAAATACTTCTTGGCTTCCTCTAGCATCTGCAGTCAGTGCAATAGTCTTTGCTATTTGGTGTTACCATATGCTCCAACAAGGAGCATGTTGGGTCTTTAAGTATCTACCTCATTTTAAGTACATGAGAGCTTGGTGGAACAACTCTCCTGTTTGGTTAGATGTGTGCTGAAATACCCTGTCATGTGGGGTCTTCATAATGGTTTCCATGCTGTGTGTGTTGTGCAAGCACTGATTGTGGCTAGATGCAGTTTGTGCTATGGAGTGTTTGTCAAGATTTCTTGTGGTTATTCAGAACTGCTTTCGATGTTGACCAGATCCCAGGTGCATCCTGCAAGATGAGCATCATAGTGCAATTTTTTAGAAACTCAGGATAAAATTTTCAAAGTGCCTTAGTGACTTAGGCTCCTTCATGTCTTTTGAGAGTTGGATTGGACTGCAGAGTCACTTAGGGGCCTTTAAAACAATTGCCCTAGTGTCTTGTGTTGGCTGGAAGGAAAATGTGCCCATATGTTTTTAAGGTGCTGCCTTGAAGATAGGAATGTTGTCTAAGTATATCTGTGTTCTTTCCTTTAGCCGAGCTGTTCAACGAAGCTTAGCCATCATTCGTCAGGCCAAGCAGAAGAAAGAGAAGAAGAAGGAGTACTGCATGTACTACAACCGCTTTGGCAAATGTAACCGTGGGGAGAGCTGTCCCTACATTCATGATCCGGAAAAAGTAGCTGTTTGCACCAGGTGAGCACATGAGCACGTAACTTTTCTTTTCTTGTACTTCACAGAATCATAAAACTGAATGGGACCATGAGAGGTCATTGAGTCCAGTCCCCTGCATGCATGACGGGACCGAGTTCCCTTTAAATCATCCCTGACAGGTGTTTGTCTAATCTGCTCTTAAACACTTCCACTGATGGAGTTTCCAAAGCCTACCTAGGCAGCTTATTCCAAGTTAATCCCCTGACAGGAATTTTGTTCCCTAATGTCCAACCTAAACTTCCCTTTCTGTAATTTAAGCCCATTGCTTCCTTGCATTATGGTGGGATGCAGACCTGCAGTCAGTGCCCGCATCTTTCATATATCTTGTCAAGCAGGCCAAACAGTAACAATACTTCAAAGTTACATAACATTTTCAGTTTCATAGTGAATGTCATGCCAGCAAAGCATTATTTGAATCAATGGGTGTCTAAGAGAGAAATATGTTTGCTTTATTAAATGGAATGATGGCCTTATTAAATCCAGAGATAATCTCTCATCCCGAAGGATGTCAAAAAATTCTTTGGTAAGTTTTAACAGAAATTGCAAACACATACACATTTCTTGTAGTCACAGAATCATAGATCACATCTACTCTGACAGCGGGAAAGTCACTGCTGTCAGACAGATCTTTCCAGACTGACTTAGCAGTTTTTAATTGACACTGAGTCAATCTGGAAATTGACTTGGTAGAAGCACCCCCTCATGTGGCACAGTGCAATGAAGATGTTACACTGAAGGGGAGTTGGGAAGTTAACAGGTTAACAATTTCTGGGAAATTAAGCAAGAAGAATTGGTAATACTAGCGCAGACAAGGAACTATGATATTATAGGAATAACGGAGACATGGTGGGATAGTCTGCACGACTGGAGCTCTGCCATGGATGGGTATAAACTGTTCAGGAAGGACAGGCAGGGAAGAAGAGGGGGAGGAGTAGCGTTATATGTAAAAGAGCTCTATGACTGCTCAGAGCTCCATTATGGAAGTGGAAGCGTGCCAATAGAAAGTCTGTGGGTTACATTGAGAGGGGGAAGCAACAAGGGGGATGTTGTGGTGGGTGTCTGCTATAGACCACCAGACCAGAAGCAGGAGGTGGATGAGGTGTTCTATGGACAACTAGTGGAAGCTTCTAGATCACAGGCCCTGGTGCTGATTGGGGGACTTCAATTACCCTGACATTTGCTGGGAGGCCAATACAGCAGTGCATGGGCAATCCAGGAACTATTTAGAGGTGTTGGGGACAACTTTCTAGTACAAATGCTTGAGGAACCAACTAGGGACCTTGCACCGCTCGACCTACTGCTCTCAAACAGGGAAGAATTGATCAGGGAGGTACAGGTAAATGGCAAGCGAGGCAGTAGTGACCATGACATGGTTGATTTCAGGATCCTGATTAAAGGAAGGAAGGAAGGAAAGAAGCAAAACAAAAACCCTGGACTTCAAAAAAGCAGATTTTGGCTCCCTCAGGGAACTGATGGGCAGGATCCCTTGGGAAGCTAATCTGAAGGGGAAAGGAGTCCAAGAGAGTTGGTTATATTTTAAAGAAACCCTGCTAAGGGCACAGGAAGTTGCCATTCCAATTAGAAGGAAGAACAAACATGTGAGGCAGCCAGAATGGCTTAGCCGAGAACTCTGCTCTGAGCTTAAAGATAAAAAGGAAGCTTACAGGAAGTGGAAGCTTGGTCAGATGACCAAAGAGGCATATAAAGATATTGCTAGGGACTGCAGGGATAAAATCAGAAAGGTCAAAGGACAAATGGAGTTGCGGCTAGCGAGGGATGTAAAGGATAACAAGAAGGGGTTCTACAAGTATGTTAATAACAAGAAGAGGATCAGGGATGGTGTAGGTCCCTTGCTGAATGGGGCAGGCATCCTCGTGATGGAGGATGAGGGAAAAACTGAAGTGCTCAATGCATTTTTTGCTTCAGTTTTCACAGGCAGGGTCAGCTCCCAGCCCACTACCATGGGTGTGGCAGATGGGAGAGAAGACGACAGGCCTTGGTGACAGAAGGTCAGGTTAGGGACTGCTTAAAGAAGCTGGATATGCACAAGTCCATGGGGCTGGACGAACTGCATCTAAGGGTGCTAAGGGAATTGGCCGATGAGATAGCCGCACCGCTGGCCGTTATCTTTCAAAACTCATGGAGAATGGGGGAGGTGCCAGAGGATTGGAAAAAAGCAAATATAGTGCCTATTTTCAAGAAAGGGAAAAAAGAGGATCCAGGGAATTACAGACCTGTCAGCTTCACCTCAATCCCTGGAAAAATTATGGAGCAGATTCTCAAAGAATCCATCCTCAAACACTTAGAGGAAAATAAAGTGATCAGGAACAGTCAGCATGGATTTACCAAGGGTAAATCATGCCTGGCCAATCTCATTTCCTTGTATGATCAGATGACTGGTTTTCTGGATGCAGGAAGAACCATTGATGTGATATACCTTGATTTTAGCAAGGCTTTTGATACAGTTTCCCACAGCATTCTCATTGGCAAATTAAGGCAGTATGGGTTGGATAGGTGGACTGTAAGGTGGATAGAAAACTGGCTAGATCAACGGTTTCAGCGTGTAGGAATCAATGGTTCCATGTCTAGCTGGCAGCCAGTCACGAGTGGTGTGCCCCAGGGGTCGGTCCTGGGGCCGGTTCTGTTCAACATTTTCATCAATGATCTGGATGATGGAATAGACGGCACTCTCAGTAAGTTTGCTGATGACACCAAGCTGGGGGGACCAGTAGACACGTTGGAGGGCAAGGACGGATTCAGGGAGACCTAGATAAATTGGAACAGTGGGCCAATAGAAATCTTATGAGATTCAATAAGGATAAGTGTAAAATCCTTCACTTGGGACAAAATAAAACCCATACACTGCTACAGGCTGGGAAACATTCAGCTAAGTAGCGGCAGTGTAGAAAAGGACCTGGGGGTCATGGTGGATGGGAAGCTAGATATGAGTCAGCAGTGTGCTCTTGCTGCCAAAAAGGCCAATGGCATACTGGGCTGCATCAAAAGAAGTATTACCAGCAGATCAAGGGATGTGATCATTCCCCTCTAGTCTGCACTAGTGAGGCCACATCTAGAATACTGTGTTCAGTTTTGGGCTCCCCACTACAAAAAGGACAGGGACATGCTAGAGAGAGTTCAGAGGAGGGCAACCAAAATGATTCAAGGGCTGGAGCACAAGCCCTATGAGGAAAGACTGGAAGCATTAGGCTTATTTAGTCTGCAGAAGAGAAGATTGAGGGGGGATTTGATAGCAACCTTCAACTACTTGAAGGGATGCTCTAAGGAAGATGGAGCTCGACTGTTCTCGGTAATAACAGAGGACAGAATGAGGAGCAATGGTCTGAAGCTGCGGTTAGGGAGGTCGAGGCTGGATATTAGAAAAAACTTTTACTAGGCGAGTGGTGAAGCATTGGAATGAGCTGCCAAGGGAGGTGGTGGAGTCTCCATCTTTGGAGGTGTTTAAGGCCCGGCTGGACAAAACCATGACTGGGATGGTTTAGTGGGAGTGGTCCTGCCTCTGGCAGGGGGTTGGACTAGATGACCTATGAGGTCCCTTCCAACCCTAGGATTCTATGATTTCTCTGTGTAGCTTGCATAACTCCTGTCGACTGGCACCCAAATTTAGCCAGCGATATAGATCGGGCCATAGAGGTGTCAGGGTGGAAGGGACCTCAAGAGATCGTCAAGTCCAGCCTGCTACTCTGAGGCAAGATCAACTAAACCTAGGTTGTCCCTCCCAGGTGTTTGTCTAACATGTGCTTACAAATCTCCTATGATGGGGATTGCACAACTTTCTTGGGATGCCTAGTCTACGGCTTAATAACTTTTATAGTAAAGTTTTTCATTATATCTATCCTAAATCTCCCATTCTGCAGGTTAAGCCTGTTCTCCTTTGAGTAGTGTCCCTGCGGGTGCTTCACCTTAGGTGTTGGTGCATCCATGCAACACGGCTTGGAGAATTTTCTAGCAGTGCTCTGACAGGTCACATGGGTACCAAGAGGCTGTCCACTTTTGTGCCCTTTTGATGCACGTGCAGCTGGCATCCCCCAAACCCCCAGTTTCTTCTCAACTGTGTGTGGCTACAGTTGGAGCTCAACAATTCTCCCAGCTCACATTCAAAACCTTTCTTCTGCCTTCCTTAATAAGTTGTTCTCATTTTTTTTCTTCCTTCAACCTTTTTCCCAGTTCAACTTTCCCTGTTTAAAAAAACAAAAAGTTCCCTGGTTTTCTGCCATGCCTGGTTCCCAGGCTTCAAGCATTGAGAGACCTGCTGCAACTGTATGCTTGTAGATGGCCATTCAGTCTGTGTGAAATGCCTTGGAGAAAGGCCTATTTCTCAAAAATAGCTGCATTATGGGATCCTAAGTTCAAGGGCCAGACCTGTTAGAGACCTCCATCCTGAAACTTTGTGTCATGGAGAATTCCCTCAGACCAGCATCTGACCCCAGACAGTTTGATCCTGCTCCTCAAGTCTTTCATGCTTTAAGGAGACAACTTACTTCTTGTCATACTTTTTCAAAGAGGAGAAAATCACAGTTGCTGCCTTCAAGATCAGACCATACCAAAGAGACTCAAGGCTCTTCAGGTACAACAAAGGACAAGTCACTGGGAAGGTTTTCTTCCATCCTTTTGGACCATAGGGACAGAACAACTTATCTTAAGCCAGCAACTGGCAAACCACCAAAAGCTGCTACTTCATCAGCATCATCAACCTCCGCTGTGCCTAAAATGACCATGACAGCAGTGCTGACCATTTTAGCACTGGCACCAATAATCTCTGTGCCACCAACAATAACCTTTGCACCAACCTTTCCATCAGCATCATCTGATCCTCAGTTGGCACCACCCTGTGCTGCACTGTTGACAGCACCAACGGCACGGACTCAATCTGCAGAGTTAAAGGTGCCACATAAGCATACTGAGAAATGTAAACAGAAACATTGAGTATGACAACCACCATACCTCATTCCCAGTCTCACACCTTTATGGCATCGAGGGATCTCCAGTACTACTGCCTCGTGAAGGAATAATATCCCTACTCCTGTTCTCAAGTGATGACGATGACCACAAGCCTGCTTGGTCACCTCAGCCAGCATCCTCTCAGCCTTGAGACCACAGCCACAGATGGTACCAGCCTTTCCACCATACCCATGGTGCCTTTCTCCTTGGTATGGTCCTCCTCTCTCATGCCAACCTCAATGGTTTCATTGGGATTCCTGGTGCCATTATTTGGCACTTTCCACCAGACCATATACCTTACATTACAAACCTGCACGTCAGGAACCTCATGGAGCCATGGATGAAGAGGATGATCCCGAACCAACTTCTTCTCCTCAACATTCATCATCTTCTCCTGATGAAGCAGTTATTCTCTCTCCACCCAGCACAGGTGATGATTTCGAGCAGTTCCAGGACCTGTTCCATCAAGTGGCTGAGTCCCTCAAGATTATCACACATCCCATACCTGAATACCAGCACAAACTTCTAAAGATTCTTCAAACCAAACTATCCACCAGGATAGCTCTCCCTCTGGGGAGTGCTCTGATGGATCCTGCCAAAGATATCTAGCAAACACCGGCCACAGTCCCACCCACTTGCAGGTGCGCTGGCAAAAAAAAAAAAAATAATAATATTCTTAATAAGGACTCAGAATATCTATTTGATCACCCCACCCCCTCCACTGAATTCCCTGGGGTGGAGGCTGCAAATCAGAGAGACAAACAGCAATTAACAGGTCTGCCTCCCCCATGAAACAGAAGATAAGAAAATGGACCTATTAGGCTGAAAAGTTTACCCCTCCTCTACCCTTCAGCTAAGAGTGGCAAATTGTTTAGTGCTATTGGCAAACTATGACCACAACAACTACATTAAATTAGCCAACTTTGTTGGATATATCCTGGAAGACAGATAGCAACAGTTCTACACTATCATTAGAGAAGGACGGTTGATCTCTGGAACAGCCCTTCAGGTTGCCCCTGACGTTGCTGCTGCTGCTGCCGCCCACACAGTTGCCACAGGTGTTGTCATGAGAAAATCTTCTTGGCTGCACTCCACAGACCTTCTGAGACAGCTCCAGGCAGCCATAGAAGACTTGCCCTTTGTTAAGAAAAGATTATTGGGGGGGGTTCAACCATGAAATTATGCATACCTGCAAAGATTCACAAGCAACACTTCAGACCTTGAATCTACACCCCAGTGACAAGATGTAAACCATATTATCATCAACCATTCAGCTTGGCATATCAGTTTGTCACAACCCAGACCATGATAGAGACATCAGAACCAACAGAAACATGAGGCCATGTACACAGCACCATAAGCAACCCTCAAATCAACCTTCAGCATCCCAGGGACCCCCACCAAAACCTCAGTTTTGAGAATATGGTCAAGGACCAGCACCTCACCCCCAAAATACTACAGCCATTACTATGGTTACTGTATAGCGATCGTCTTTGCCACTTATACCACTCTTTGACAGCTGTTACTACAGACAGATAGGTCCTAGACAGGGCTGTGGGGGAGCAGGGGGTGGAGAGGGGTGATTGCCATGCTCTGCTCTCCAGCACCGCCCCCCCCGTTGGCATTTCCACCCTGGGGTCAGGGAGGGCCAGCACAGAGGCGGGGCAGGAGACCAGAGCCTGCCCCCCAGAGCGGCCTGCTCCACCCCCAGGGGCAGAGTGGCTGGCTCAGGGGAGGGGCGGGAGTGTGGGGCCAGCCTCTGAGCCAGCCTGCCCTGCCCCTCCAGCTCAAGGAGGGGGTGCAGGGGCCCCCCACAGGCCATTGTCCCAGGCCCCACAGCCCCCTAGGGGCAGCCCTGGTCCTAGATGCTATCAGAAATGGCTACACTATTCCATTTATATCAAAGCCCATTTTCAAATACCTTCATTCGTCCCTTTTTAGGGGGACAACTCACGAACAACTTCTCCAACAGGAGATTCTACATCCCCTTTGCGTGGGTGCAATTGAAAGGGTACCTCTCCAACATCAAGGAAAGGACTTTTATTTTTCATACTTCCTAACTCAAAAGAAATCAGGAGGTTAGTGATAAATCCTTCATCTCAAAATGGAATGAGTTCATAAAAAGACAAAAAATTCAAGATGGTTGTCCTCTCTACCATCATCATGACTCTAAAACAGAGGGTGGATTTGTGAAGTTTGTTTGGGCATGATCTGGTCCCTCCCCTTCCCACCACATCTCCTGCCATTTTGACACCTCATGACTATTGAGGTGCTGAAGTCAGAACCACATATAGAAGTTTCTTGCTCTTTTTTGGGTCACAGTTCACAAACACATGCATGCTTAGCTTTCATGCAGGATTGGCTGGCAGTCTCTTGCATTGCCACATTGCTGAGTCTATGATTTTGTTATCATAAAGCAAACACTTAGACTTGTAAAGAAACTTAAATCTATCCTTAAACTACATGTGAGGAAAAATATACATATGAACAAGCAGGCTAGATGCATCGGCTACACCTCCCAAGGTAGATTGTGTATGAAGATTATCACCATAATATTTCAGATCTGAATAGAGGGGCGCTTGGGGTCACAGCACCCAAAAATGGTGTTAGCCTTTCTCCTAACTACATCACGTTACTGGCTCATATTCAGCCTGTGATCCACTGTAACCCACCAGATACTTTTCAGTGGTACCACCCCCTAGCTGGTTATTCTCCGTTTTATATTTGTGCTTTTGATTTTAATTCCTAAATACAAAGTACTTTGCACTTGTCTTTATTGTGTGTCGCCTGGTTGATTTCACACTAATTTTATAATTTGTTTGGGTTGTTTTGAATTCAATTCGTGTCCTCAGAAGTACTTGCAGCTCCTCCCAGTGTGGTGTCATTGACTCATTCTATAAGTGTACTATCCACTCCATTATTAAGGTGATTAATAAAAGTATTGGATAGTACTGGGCCCAGGACAGACAGCTGCAGGGCCCCCCTGAGTGCACTCCTCAGTTTGACAGTGAACCATTGATAGCTGCTCTCTGAGTATACTCCTTCAACCTATTGTGCACCCACATTTTGTAATTTCATCTGATCACGTGTCCCTAATAATAATTAAGTTGTTTTACTGTAGCAGAAGATCAAAGCAGTGTCTTGTGTAGCCTGTTTAAGAATCAGCATTAATACTAAATCAACTTTAACACTAGGTAGTGTGAAATTCCACATCCCTCAAATTGAATAGTAAAGCTTAGAACTTAATGACAAACATTGATCCCAATTCTGTGAGGCCAAGTAGTATTACTGTTAGATGGATGGAGAAACTGAGGCAGGGATTTAACTGAGTTACCCAAAGCCACAGGGAGATTAGACCCACAAGGATTAGTATCTTCACAGACTCTATTTATAAACACTTCTTGATCCTAGAGGTTTTTAAGGTCTGGCTCAGGAACCCAAAAGACAGGAAGAGCCATTTCCCCCCCCCCCCCCCCCCCCAGCAAACAAGTATTTTGAAAGCTGCAACAGGTGTAGCCCTCAGCTGGCACAGTGGTGCCACTACACCCCTCTCCCAGTCCAGCTGCAGCCACTTCCCCATCCAGCCCGACTGTTGCCCCCTACCCCCGGCCTAATTGCGCACACACCCTACCCGAAAGCAGCCCTGATCTAGGACCCTGGCCCTCCCTGGGCCTGGCTGTTGGCATCCCCCCATGCCCGGCTGCCCTCCCATCCGGGCAGTGCCCCCCCCCCCCCCGTGCAGCTGACCCTCCTTATGCTCCTGCACGGCCCTGGGATGATGCCCTCCCCCCACCCTGCCAGTGGCAGACCGAGGCTCTCTGGCACCCGGGAGCCAAGAGACATATGCCTTCCCCCAGCCCCATGCTGATCTCAATTCTGTGAGGCACAGGGCAGGAAGAGTCCCAGCGGCTAGGACCCCTATTGCTCTGAATAGGGGGGATGCTGATGGCAGGGGGCATGAGGCAAGGGGGGAAGGCAAATGTGAGAGCCCTCCAGCGTGCCAGATAGTTTCTACCAGGCTGCAGGGGAGCACCTGACTCACCCCAGCATCAGGACCAGATTTAGGGGGCTTGCAGCCCAGCCCACCCAGTTTCAGGCGGCTGGTGCCGCCCCCACCTCCCACCACATCAGCCAGAGGCTGCCAGGCAGCCACACTGCAGCCTTTGGTGCTATTGTGGGCAAGGGGTGGCTGGCCCCAGCATCAGGGCCGAATTAGAGGGGTTCCAGCTGGTCCAAACAGCCCAGTTTTGGGGCACCGGCACCATCTCCATCCTCCTACCACATGGGCCAGAGGAGGCCAGGCGGCTGTGCCACAGCCCTTGGCGCTATGGGGTGGGAGGGGGCGGCCAGGGCCAGAGGCTCCGCCACCCTCCCGCCACTCTGCTGCTGGCACAGAGCAGCACTCGCAGCTGCCCCCAGCCAGCCTACCCTCTCCATGGGCAGGCAGCGGCCAGTGCAGGGCTGCAGCTTTTGGGGGCAGGGCCCTGGAGCAGACTTATTCCATGGGGTTCAGGCCGCTTTGCCCATGGACCCCACATTGTGAAACAGAGGCTGCCTTGCCCCCAGGCCCTTGATTGGGCCCATTCAGTGCTGGTGGGCTGGGGGTGAAACGGACCAAACAGTTCTGAGTGGGCCTGCTCCGGGGTCGGGACCCTGCCCCTGAAAGGAGCCGCCCCAGGCTGGCCACTCTCCACCCCCTTGGGAAGGAGAGGGCAGCTTGGGGGAAGGTGGGGCAGCCAGGAGCCAGCATCAGTGGCTGCACTGTGGCTGCCCAGACTCCTCTGGCTCTTGCGGTGGGAGGGCATGGGTGACACCCGAGCCCTGAAACTGGATGGCCTGCGCCAGCCGGGACTCTTTTAATTCGACCCTGGTAATGAGGCTGGTGGGCTGCCCCCTGCAGCCTGGCGTCCCGGAGCTGCAACACCACCGTTAAAGAGCCTCACGTGGCTTGGGAGCTGTGGGTTGCAGATCCCTGGCCTAGCCTGAGAAAGCCCTGGCTAGGATTATTTATTTGAGGCTGGTCCTGCTTCGAGCAGGGGTTGGACTAGATGACATACTGAGGTCCCTGCCCACCTTCATCTTTAATGATTCTATGTGCATGCCGCCACTAGGCAAACTGGGCATGCAGCATGGACTTCAGAGAAGTGTGGGGCTTAGCTGCAGGACTCGTTAGCCTGTACTTGAAACCTCAGCACAGCTATGGTCTGTCCTCTTTCTCCTCCCTTCCCGTATTTATTTGGTGCCCCTGTCTTCAATCAGATTATGATCCAGATCAGCATATAGATTATTGAACACATCTCCTTGGGAGTGTGTCTGGAATTCAGTGCAGGAGCAAGAGTTTTTTTGCTTTGAAGTTTAACAGTCTTGAGCTTCGCTGTCTATGTTAAGTTTTCCCCTTGATACAGTGTGTGAAATATAAATAAAAATAATAAAATATTTGGATTCTGTTGCATCCACCTTCCTCTCCACCAGGCTGCATCTCAACATGTATGTTTTCAGCCCAATCTGTGTTTCCTGGAACCAAGATGTCATGAATTCAAACACATTTCCTAGTTCCCCTCTCAGTGGGCTAGGCCTTCTAAGTCTGAGGTTGGATGTTTGGAAAACACCTCTGACATGGGAAAGAGCCAGTGCGACAGTCACACTTTTTTTTTTTTTTTTTTAAATAACTAATCTGAATTAACAAACAGTTAATGTTGCTGCAAGACAAATAGCTCCTGCCTGGTCCATTCAGAATAAGGAAATGCAAAGCTAAGCGGCAGGTTTCTAAGATTCCATGTCACCTGGGCATCTCTGTCAATTACCCCTACACAGACATCACTTCTGTTTCCAACTCCAACCTCATCAGCTCATCACATAGCACTGACAGACCTTGGTACAGCTGTGGGCCCACACATCTCGAGCTGGTCTAGATTGCTGCTGTGAAGGTTAGCGTTAAGGTCTGGCACTAGTTTGCTTTCTGTCACACAGTAGTTGGGCTGACACCAGCTTTGCTCTCTGGCCTGTGTGCTCCACCAGGGGAAAAAACTGGTCTACAAATTTGAGTAGACAAATAGCATATTCAGACTGTCATTTGTCAGACCTCTTCCTGGGGCCCAGTCCTGTGACATGTAGAAAGCACTCAGGACCTTGCAGGATTGGACCTTATGGTTCTAGCATGTCCAAAATGATGACAAGAAGCATGTGATAAACCAGGGGTCTGTGATGCACTTACTTGATCCACACCCTCCAAACCATGTGAGTACTGAGACTGTTTGAAAATGGAAAGCATGGGCTGGAGGAGTATCTTCTACTGCAGGTTCGTCTGACCTCCTATGAAACCTCCAATAAATCCATCATCTTCTCTTAAAGACACCCACAATAGTTTCCTGTAGGGTTTGGCAGCACATTTCTGTCCTAAACTTAGTAATGTTGAATGCTGAATTTGCTTCTGTTCCAGAGGTTCATAGAATCATTGAAGATGAAGGTTGGAAGGGACCGCAGGAGGTATCCAGTCCAATCCATGCTCAGCTCATGTTGTTGTCTCCTTATACATTCTTTAGTAGAAACATGCTAGGAGTAGACAGCAACGGCAAGTAGTTGCAAGGGGTCCAAACCCAAACTGCTTGTGTGGATCTTTCATACTATATTCTCTTTTTCAACACATGTGAAGCTTGTCACACCAATAAAATCTCACTGAATTGTGTGTGTCAGTTGCAGTCTAGAAAGTGCTGTGGAACACTTCTGGGTGAGATGCTGGTGAGCCGAGAAGAGATATGACTTTATTACGGAGAAGCATTGAAAATGTTCCAAGTTCGTTCTCCTTGTTTGTATTGCTGCACAAAGTTTGAAAAAATGAACAGTTTTGCTAATATTATTTCTCATCCAACTGGTGATGCAATGGTATTATTCTTTTAAAAAGTCATCTTAAATAATTTCTACTTTAGGAAACTCTCTCTTTGGATCCCCACTTCTGCTGCTAGAAGTCATTTGGCTAGCATCCATAAACTTACACCATGCTCTACAAACAGAGATTAAGGCATGCTCCCTGCTGCCAAAAATGTAGTTTAAATTGTAGCGTCACACGAAGCTCTGTGTAACTCCAAGGAGAATTCCTACAGCTGACCGAGTTTGGTCTGGACCAGAACTCTGACTGAGTCTATCTGAATTTAAAAATTTACTATTGCTGTAATGTCTAAGCACTGATTAATATGAAGACACTGGCTCAAGATGCCTACACATGTTTTAGGGGGGTTGTTTTCAGAGTCTGGAGCCCTGATCTTCTTCCAGAGTTCATCTTTGATCCACCTCTGGCTTTTGAAACCAGACCTTAAAAACTGTGAAGCGGGAGTAGGTTTTCTTTTGTTTCCTTTCAACATCTGGCACAGTAAAGCTGCAATTAGACTGGATCCTTTGGGCCCTACCATCTTGTTGCTGATAAATAACCTACCTGTCTAGAAGTCTTTCATGAGGCATTAGTTGCTCTTATAGAGGGAAAGAAACGTACCGGTTGGATATGTGAAGTGAGCTTTAAAAGAAAAAGTATGAAGCAGTTGTGTAATGTTCACTTGAACTGTGTGTCTGGCTAATGCAGGTATGAAATGGTTGGTCAGGGGATATTCATGGTGTTTTAAGTAGCATATTTTGTGAGCTGTTTGTAATATTCCTTATCTCTCTCTGAAACCCCTTCCGCTTCTTTGACAGATTCCTCCGTGGCACATGCAAGAAGACTGATGGGACGTGTCCATTTTCACACAAAGTTTCCAAAGATAAGGTCTGTATGGTTTTATAATAGCACATTCCTGCTTTATTATAGACTTGACCTAAGGAAGTAAAGCTTCTATTGGTTGTAGGAAAGTCTGTGTTCTAGAGGGTTTCAAATTGAGTTCATTTGCAGTTTGCTTGCCAAGCTTTTCAGTCTCATTAGAGGGTCACTGCTTATAATGAGAGATGAGTGTGGCTCTTAAACCAACTTGGTGAATCAGTAGATTAGTGCATTAAGCAGTGAATTTGAGACTAGAGCACCTGGGGCTGTTTGCAGGGTTGCTAATGTGTATCTGGTTAAGGGGTATTTAAGCTCTTGAGAGCAGAACCCAAGAGCACAGAGTCATGGTGTTTACCATCTCTGAACCCAAGCCATCTCTTTACGACTGCCTCACTCTAAATCATGCTCAAGCTGGGGTCAGATCAGGGGATGTCGGAACTTAGCATAGTTATTAGACATAAATTAACTTTTTTTATTTTTCTTTTTTAAAGCTAGACAATGAAACTCTCTGGCAGAATGATTTTTAATTTCATCATCATTTCCACTCTGGAAGTGGTTGAGCTCTTTCGTTTTATTACACAGAGTAGGGTTGGGAGATAATTAGATTTTCTTTTAGCGATTATTGGCTGATAAGTTAGCAGGTTAATCTTCATTCTCTGGCTAGGACTTCCAATTGGAAGTAACTTCTGAGGTCCCAATTCAGCAAAGCATGCAAGCACATGCCTAAATGAAACCCTTGGGATTTAAGAATATGCTTACATTACATGCTTGAGCTCTTTGCTGAGGAGGGGTGAACTTCGCACATATTTAAGTGCTTTTCTGAATCAAGGTCTATATGAATTAGAGTGTTTCAACTCCTACACAGTGAGCCAGAGACAGAAGTTAGAGGGGCTGATGTTCTAATCAGAAGGTTTTATTCCCCTAGGATCCCACGGTTCCACAGCAGCAGGCATCACTGTATCAGAAGCAGTTCTGTCTTCATGTTCTGCTCTGGTGGTGGAAATTTCTAGAGAGGTAGCCATGTTAGTCTGTGTGCAGCAAAAACAACAAGTCCTGTAGCACCTTAAAGACTACCAGACTTCTTCAGGCATAAGCTTTTGTGGGGAGTGGGTTGGAGCCCACGAAAACTCATGCCTGAAGAAATTTGTTAGTCTTTAATGTGCCACAGGACTCTTATTGTTTCTGGTGATGGAGATGCAAGAAGTTTGGGTGTGAAAGGGAAAAAGGTCCTTCCCCAGAAGAGTCCATCAGCACTGTGGCTCACCCCTCCCTGGTGTCACTCAATAATCATTCCAGGTCCATCATTTATGATTCTGGCTTGTAGTTTAGTGTAACTTGAACTGGTGTGAACCTGAGACCTTGCAGAAATCAAAGCATCAAAGAGCTGCCAGATCAGAAAGCATTGCTTTTGTTGCTTGAACCATAAGTCGTCCAAAGTTACCGCTCTAAATCACCTTTCTTCTGCACTCTCCTTTGTCTGTCCCCTACTGGTTAAGTGTGTGTCTCTTCCATGCACAGTCCACCATGTCATTTAGGTAATCAGAACATGTTACCTTAGCTTTAACTAATCCAGAGAGATCTACAAAGGATTTGACCGCCAGCCCCATGGGTCAGACCAGTGTTTGAAACAGAGCCATTTCCAACAACTTTCACCTTTGGGCATGGTTTCCTTGTTTCTGTTTCTTCCTGGATGCTATTGATCGCTAACTCAGAAGTTATGCCAATCCATCTGAATCACTTCCCAACTATATGCTTGTGTGGTTTTTTGTGCCTATAGCGCTTGCAGAGCAGTCATTTATTCATCAGTATGTAAAACAGTGCACAGTCTAGATAATGTGGATTGGGAACTTCTCTCCACCCTGTCTCAGAACACAAGAACAAGGAGAGATTAGAGGAATTCAGAAGGTGGAGAATTCAGAACTGATTTAAGAAAGGAATTTTTTTTATATATGGTGTGTGACCAGACTGTGGAACTCATCGCTGAGGCCAAGAACTTAGCAAGACTCAAAAGGGATTGGGTGCTTATTTGGAGATCTGTAATATCTGTTGTTATGGTTAATGCTGACAGACATTTTTTGAAGGGATGCTTCAGAGCCTGACCAAATCTCCTACTTCTAGAGATCATGTAGAGAGCGGTTGTGGCATCAGATTATCCCACACTGGTGGTGGTGGGGTTCTTACGGCTTCCTTTGAAGCCTTGGGTGCTGATCAGGAACAGACAGTGGAGTCAGTAGAGGGATATATTGTCTGATCCAGTCTGGCAGTGCCTGAGGATCCAGTGCTGAATGCATTGAATAGACATATCCCAGTCTGGAAATGTGCATGGGTAAATGCATATCCCACAGTGCTCAGAGCTCTTGGTTGTGAGGGCATTGCTCATATCTCATCACAGCTAAAATCTGCTCCAACCCACTGTAAGCCTGCAGCTGTAATGTTTAGCACCCCCACACCTCCAGCGCTCCATGCACACAGTGACTGAACACTTGTCTCTGGGCTCTCAGGGATGTTGTGACAATGCGGGTTAAAACAAACAGCCTTGTTGTTCTGTTGTTTTGGTTGAGTATTTCAGTGGAGTCCAGTGAACTGCATGGGGCAACATTACTACATCCCCAGAGAAACCCTGTACGATACAATGGCTGGAAATGATTGGTCAGTTTCTCCCCAGCCGCTGCCATGCTTCAGCACCGGATGTGCACCCCTGCCGATCTCAACTGTGCCCCTAAAATAACACCTTGGCCTTTCCATGCCTGGGTGCACGTATGAAAGGACACGGGTGAGAGTCTCCCATTCCCAGAGATGTCCATGTCATGTAGTCCCTCATCTCCAGTTTGTGTCCTTCTCAGTCCACTGGCCTCATCGTCATCCCTATCCTATCCTCTCTAAGATCTCTGCCCTGCGCATCTATCCTGCCCGCTCACCGTCTATCGACGCCTTGAGTCAAGAGCAAGTCCAATTTTGTATCAAAACACAGTTTAAAACGATTACAGCTTTCTGGCTCTAGATGTGCAAATAGCCCTAGAGGATTCTGCACAAAGTACAGGTCACAGGCTTGGAGGATGAAAAAGTGGGAAAGAAAAAAAAATACTGCAGGGTCACTTTAAGGCCACAGTGTCCTGTTCAGTGCATTTTCCCCATCCCAGCCCATGGTGAGGCACAGCCTAGGGCAGTGTTTCCCAACTGGTGTGCTGTCAGCTGTGAGTAGGTGTGCCATGAAATTTTTTGAAAACCTACTCAAAGAGCTTTGGATTGGCTCATTGGTGCGTGAATATTCTTCAGTTCATTTGGAAACTATAGGGTGGTATGCCTCAGATTAATTAAAGATAGCAAGGTGTGCCATGGCAGAGAAAATGTTGGGAACCACTGGCCTAGGACGTCTTTTACCTGGCCCAATCTTCCCTCCCTCAGCAAAGAACAGAAAGCTTAAACTTGTGCCAGCTGGGAAAGTCCACTGTCCTTAACTTATCCAGACTCTCCTCCTGCCCTCCGGATGCCAGGGCTGACTAGGCATACGCTTCCCCATCCTTCCCTGCTCCACTCCTGTCCATCAGCATCCCTCTGCTTCCTGCAAAGTTTTGCCAAATCAATCCCTGTTCCACACAGCACTAGAATGCAGGCCAGGGAAGGGATTGCATCTCTGTGTTTGTCCAGCTCCCAGCACAACGGGTCCCCGTTCCTGAGTGCTGGGCACCTGGCCTCTTTTGACTTAGCCATAAATAGTATTGAGGTGTTTGAGAACAGATTGACTTCAGAGGGTGTGTGTTTGAGGAAAGGTGGCAGGATCATGCTCACAACACAGTGCCCTGATTATAGGTGTGTTTTGGATTCTGTCTACTGGTAAGTTTCCTTTACTAAAGAGGGTTTACCCAGCGGTGCTGGCAAAATCTTCTCTAAGCCCAGAAGCCATAACTGTCCGATTAATGAGCCTCCTATATAATAGAACATGTAGCCCTCAGGGTTTTGTACCTCTAAAAACCAAACACTGTAAGCACATTTCCAAAAATGTCCATTGTGCTACTAAAAGGGGGAAGTGAATTTCCCCAGCATTAGTCTCCCTTAAATGGTTCAAAGGTCCCTGGTTGCCATCTTGTAGTCAGCATGGGCTGGAAGAGAAACAGCCCTCTCAGCTGAGTTCAGAGCCTATTCAGTGTGATTTATCACTGCCGGGAGCAGGCTACCCAAAGCAAGAGGCGACTCCGGCATTCACTTCTGTAGCTTCCTGTTAACCTGTGTGATTACTAGCAAAGGTGATGTTAGTCTCATTTATCAATGTACAAGCCCAAAGAGAGAGACAGGTGAATTCATTCAGCAAAGGAAGGAAAGTGGTTTTCTACAGCTGGGAGCCTTTGCTATAACCAGGCAGGGCAATTTCAGGTGGTTATTTATTGTTTTAACTGTTTGAGCTGAGGGCTATTGTTGTTTGTAATAAAACTTTGCTTTGGCATCGTTAACTTCCAAGCAGCATGTAGGGTGAAAAAATACCAGTCGTGTCAGATCAGGGGTCGATCACTGGACAGATTTTTGTAGACCCAATTGGCAGGAAATCAGTGTAAATCATTTGGAACTGTTGGGTAATAAGATTCATCCTCCCAGCCCACCATCTGAAGCAGGATTGTGTGGTAAGCATCTTTGTAGTCATCCCACTTTAGCCAGCATTTTTCCAGCTGTCTGTCTTGCTCTCGTGCTGGGATGGTAGTCCTCCAGTCCCTTGCAGAAATGTACATTGCCTTAGACATTGTGATCTATACCATTTTAGATCATGTTGTTTAAGTCATCTGTTCACGGTGCCAATACGTTCATCTTGCACCTTTCAGTCTTCAAACCTCACTTTCTCCCCACTGTGCCCTGTAGTTTGTGGCTGTTCCTAGTAGACATTCATGTCTATTATCCAGCACCTGAAAATCATGGAAACACCCTCTCTGCTGTTGATGTTCCTACCAGCTCACATGGAGTTGTGTGTATCCAGGCGCCTGTGCTGGTTCGCATAACATGAGCATAAGAGCACAAAGCTCAGAGCACTTAATGTGATTTACTGTAACACAGACTTGCCAGTTAAACAAAATCTCTGTAATTAATATTTATATGCAGAAGTATATATATGCAGAGTGAACATGTGCCAGCATTATCTGTGCACAGTAGGTATTTGAGTGCTCGGTGTGCATAAAGCTCTCGTAGCTATGGAGCTTTGCAAGGAAGTAGGCTCACAAACCCAGACTGATTTAGCCCCTGAAAATTCACCTCTTTGGCAAGGTAAGCAAAACATTCCTTTACTTGCCAACATCTCCAGCAGCAGCTCTAGGTCAGTGTAATCAGTGGATGCTGTGGTGGTGTGGGGAAAAGTCCTGCTGTTCCTACAGTTGTGGAACACACAGTGGAGCATGCGTGTGGGCAGTGATCTCTGAATAGTGGAGCAGTTTCTTTGAGTGTCTCTCTGTGGGGAAGGCACTGTTCTGTTGAAAGCACCATGGTGAGTTGTTGGTCATTTAACGCATAATAAACAGGCTAATGGCTGGGAGCGGTGCACAGGATGTGCAGATGACCCCTTATTTTACTCTGATGTACCTTCTGCTTTTTGAATGGGAGCAAGAAGCTCTGGCCCAACCAGAGAGGCTCCTTTTCACATGTGAGCTCAGAGATAACTTGGAATCTCCTTGGAGCTCTTACCCAGCAGTGGAGAATAGTCTAGTCTAGTGGATAGGTCACAGGACTGGAATTCAGGGTACCTGGGTTCAGTTTCTTGCTCAGTCACAGACTTCCAGTTGGCCTGGGACAAGTCACTTAATCTGCTCTATGGGTCTGGTCCCCATCTGTACAAGGGGGGACACCCGTCTACACCCCCCCCCCATGTGTAGCAAATGCCGATCCCATAACGATCGCGAGATGCTCCAATAGATATACCCGCCTAGATAGTTAGAATGTCACTTCGGGTAGGTTGTATGGTGTCCAATGACAGGCCTGTCTGCAGAATAACGGGGTGCATTTTAATTTGTCCAGCCCTTTGTGCCTGTCAGTTGGCCGGTGGGGTATGTCTCAGGGATACCAATGCACCTCGCTACCACCTGCCTGAGCATGAGGAAACCTTGTCTGTGCCAGCCAGGGATCAACTCCACCAGCTGCAGACATCATGCGCCCTCCTCTTTAGGCCTCACCAGCCCTGCTCTCTCTACTAGTTAGTGATGGTGTCAGGGGTTGGCTGCGTATGTGTGCTCCTGTGTATGTTGTCCCTGCTCTGCACAGGTACCCAAGACACCACTCTATGATTGATTGACTCAACGCAACCACAGATCCGTTCATCAGCGAAGGCACCTGTCCAGGTTTGCCAGAATCCTGCATATTCTGCAGGAACACTGGCAAGTAGATGCTTGTTACAGTGGACCAGTGCAATAAACAGGAGGACTTTCTATTTCTCCCTTGGCCAGACAGAGACATTTCCTCTAAGACCCTCTCTTATGCATCATGAAAGCAAGCTGGGTATTGTCTCTCTGACGTAGGTAGCTGTCACCCCCTGAGTTGGCAGGGTACCACAGTTTGACAGAGTAAGATACCACCCTTTACGTTGTATCGGGCAGTCTGGTCAAAACGTCTCTGTTCACCGTATTAACAAGATATTTCTAACCATTACAGTGTCACTTGGAGAGGTCAGCGTGCCCTCAATATCTCTGTGTGTTAGGATGTCCTGGTACCTTTCTGTAATATGTTTGTGCCCAGAATGTCTTTGGACTTTGTGTTTGTTGTACCAGGTCTGTTCTTTCCAGTTACTATGAACCCGTCAGCACTCATGGCCTGGCTCCTACTAACTTTCCTTGATGACAGAGTTGACCATTATGTTAGCTCAAGTCGCATATCTGGCCTGTCATGCAAGGTCTCAGGCCTCCTACTTGCGCTGCAGGCAGTAGGCACACTTCAACCCCTGAGCCCTGTGAGCATCTCCCTGGAGTGCCCAGCCCCAGGTCCACTGCATTGCTTCAGAAGAAACCGTGCACCCAGCTTGCTAGTTCCAGCTCAGATCACCACTCTGCTTAAGGCACAGACAGCCCTTATGTGTGTTTATAGTGCAAACTGGGGGACACCCTTTTAGCAAAGCACAGAGCTTGAAGTGATGCCAAGTTTTGGAAACAACTGGTTCCATATAAAAGAAAGTCATAACGCACATTCTGCAACCTAGACTTAGTTAGCTAGATATTCTTATGCTTTGTAGAGTAATGCTCACTCCCAGTCCTTGGAGTCTTTTACAGCCATGCTGGCCACTGACCCTTCTTTTCTGGGCAGACACACAGACAGTCTGTCTCCTCAGTGAAGGATCCTGTGTGTTCCTTTGCATCTTAAGAGCTGCAGGTCCCATCCTTTGTCTTCATTCATACAGAGAGCACACACATACTCTGCTTTGTTTCCTCCTCTAGATTTTCTCTCTTGTTGGTTTTGCAACTTTTTGACGGCACTTGGCGCAGTATGCAAACAGACATCCTTTGAGAGGCAGATAATGCAAATAGGACTGGCCAGGGAGATTGGAGTCTGGCATCTCCTGCCTGAAAAGAGCTTGTCAAAGGTGTGTCTCACTTCCTGGTGACTGGCCTTGACTCCATAATCTTAAGAACATAACTTTCAGACTAAATACATAGCATCTTAAATAATGTCTGTACATACATTTTGCAATGTGTATAATGGACTACTGGCTCTCACTAGAGTCTTCACATGCCACTCTTTGGTGAGCTATTATTTATGTATCTAGCCCAGGGATCCCTGTAAAACCCTTTCCACCTCCAGTGCCCTCTGCCAATCGGCATCAAAAGGTCTTTGGGTCACAGCAGTGGGAGCAGATTTTTTTCCCTCTAGCCTTGCTCACATAGCAGGACAATTTCGGTAGTTTGCTCTCCCAGTCCGGTGAAAATCACAGAAATGTAGGGCAGGAAGAGAGCACAGGAGGTCCATCCTGTGCATTGAGGCACCTCCTAGTTCATCCCCTCTGTTGATGCAAGATTATGTATACCTAGAGGAGACCAGTTTCATTTGCCACTGATTCCCTCTGTACTGTTTGGAAAGCAAAGCAAAAAAGAACCAAGGAGTCATGTGGCACCTAAAGACTAACAGATTTATTTCTCGCATGAGCTTTCGTGGGAGAAAATCCTACTTCGTCAGATGCTTCGAAGATGGGTGAACTTACAGAATGGAAGGAAAATAAATGCAGGGGCGTGTAAAACATAGGATCAGGTCATACAGTAACAGCAAATCAGAGCTGTTGTTAGGTTCAAACCCTGGCAAGCTGTTACTGTATGACCTGATCCTATGTTTTACACTCCCTTGCATTTATTTTCACTACATTCTGTAAGTTCACCCATCTTCGAAGCATCTGACTGAGTGGGATTTTCTCCCACGAAAGCTCATGCGAAAAATAAATGTTAGGCTTTAAGTGCCACACGACTCCTTGGTTTTCTTGCTGGCCTAGACTAACACAGCTATCATTTTGGAAACTGATAAGCCTTCAGAGTACCAGCGGCAGAGCAAGCGAGGGAGGTATTGACTGGAGGGCAGGTAAAGGTGCAGGATGAAGATTGAGCCATAGCCAGCTGAGGAACAGAGGTTCTGAACAAAGCCAGCTTGTTCAGCAGTGGATCTGAAACCGCTACGGGGCTGAAAGCAGACCTGCCTCTTCCTGATGATTTGGGGAGAACAGTAAACATGAATGGGTTTGCGAATGAAGGTTAGCGAAAGGCTAGGACTTGGGCAGAGGCATGCTGCTGTTACAACAGCTTTTCCCCTTGAGGAACTTGAAGAGAATCAGCATTTTTCTCCCTAATAGAGCTTCAAAACTCGGTTGTGAGCAATTTGGAAATTCACATTGCATTTCAGGTTCATTAGCTGCCAGCTCCAGAACGTGTACATATTCAAAGCTGTCTAATGTGGACGCCCCGCACCAGTGCCTTGAATTAATGTTATTGTTATTTGCGTGGACGTAGTAGGGTGCAAACAAGGTTAATTGAAATGAGAATGTGGCTTCCTCTTGATAATGGTTCAGGCTTGACAGCTAGGAGGAGTTTAGTTTTGTATAAGAGCTGGCTTTATTATCCCTTTTTATTAGAGCTAATTTGGGATCTATATCAAAAACTGCATTAAAGGAATCATTTACAGTCACCACCCCCACCACCAAAAAGTATAGCCCTAAAGCCCCATCTTTTGTGGTAGTGTCTGCAGTTAAACGACAATTAAAAATAAACTCTTTGTTTTTGTTTTGTTTCCTTTCCTTTATATCACCCCTACCCCCCTCTGTCTGTCTCACTCAAGTGAGCCAATTCTGCCCTTCAGGGAAGGGAGCTTTTCCATAGAACATCAGCTGCAGTTAGTGCAGAATTGTAAACATGGGTTTGGGGATACTTGAACCTGCAGGACTAAGATGATAACCAGTGAATGGAGGGATTGATATTCCGCTGTACAGTAAGTCGATTTTGCATTTGGGTGAGCAGTGGGGCAATCAGGGAAGAAGAGCAAAGCACGGGGAGGGGAGAATGAATGGACCATAACAGCAGCTTTGGAAACTGTACATTGCCATCTGCAAATAGGGGATCGGCACAGATCCAAAGGGCGAAGAGGTACTTAATTCTCTTATGTGCAAAAGCACAAATTTGTAACTGGCTAGTCAATTTTGGAAGGTGTATGCAGTAGCTGGTGAGCAAAAAATCTGAAATAGCACAGCAGGCTGCTAATTTGTTTTTAATTATTACAGCTGGTTGAAGGTAAAGTTTGTGGTTTGAGGCATGACCACAAGGACCCTTGATCTCTCCTGGTTTCATTTCACTTGTGGTATTGCAAACCAGCTGTGAATGAAGACTCCTGGAATATGCATTCTGTTAAGAACTGCCTGAAGATCTGAGGCACCTGTGTCTGGCCAGTTGTCTGATGCATTTGTGTATCAGTGCAGAACGAAAGAAAGATACAGGGAAAGAATCAAGCCAGTTCTTTTCCTTTCACCTTCACCCCTGGTTTTCTGCTCCATGGTCACCTTTTAAAGTGAAACATTATACACTGCAGAGGTGTCTCCTCTTTCTTTCTAGCCAGGACAGAGACTGCCAGTGGTCTAGGTCACCTGAGGTCACACCTAGGGAAAACAGTTCCGAAATCTGGGTTTAAAGTGGCACAGCTGTTGATAAAAGAAGCATTAAAAATGTGTCAAAATGTTGAAATCTTCTCTATATTGACACCCCTTGGTGGGACCCTTTCCTGTCTAGTCACACCCCTCGTTCCTGATCAGCAACAAGGGAAGCTCAGGGTGGGACACCTCTGGCCCTTTGATGCCTGGCTTGAGAACTTGCATATTGACTTAAGCCGGCTAAGCACTGATGTTCTGCCACCGCTGCCTACATTCCATCTTCCGGGGATGCGGAGACTCGGTGCTCCCTGGAAACTGTGTTCAAGCCCCTGCCAATGAAACCTGTGCTTATGAATGTTTAAAGTGAAAGAACCTGGAGAACAGCAGCCTGCTTCTCTCCAGCTGAAGGTTAGTCAGGAGTTTGGCAGCTTTATGGCAGCAAAGGAAGATCAATCCGACTCAGAGCCCATGCCAGTAAGGCCCCACCAGTGACATCTGTGAGGTTATTAGCAATTCCCCTGTCATTTCATCGTATTGTAAAGTGGCACTTTTCACCATAATTGCAATTTCGTTAATTCCACCCCATTCTGAGCTAGCCTAAAACTGTGTGTTTGCCCCCACACATATACACTGGGACCACGTAATGTCAGACGACTCTGCTGCCAGAGACCCATAGAAGAGCTAAAAATACCCCCAGGATCAGTGGCTGGCAAAAGGCATATATTTATTTTATGTGTGTCATGGTTTTATTTCAGTTCTGGGTGTTGGAACAGCTCCTAATCTATGCAGGGGGGGTAACAGTTTTATCATCTTCTACCCTTGCAGATGCCAGTGTGCTCATACTTCCTGAAAGGGATCTGCAACAACAGCGACTGCCCCTACAGCCATGTCTACGTGTCCAGGAAAGCTGAAGTGTGCCAGGATTTCCTCAAAGGCTACTGCCCCCTGGGAGAAAAGGTAAATAGGTGACTAGCTCTCAATGCAGCTTTCTCCATTTCAGTTGACTGCTGTGAGTGATATGCTGCTGCCAAGTGCCGGCAGGAGGGAATCGCACCACTTGTTAGGAGTGCTGGTAACCCACAAGCTGTTTTTCATACTGGTTACAACACTGAGGGGAGTAGTAGAGCTGAAAGCTGTTGAACACCTGGACATGATGAACAGCAGTCCTGCGCATTCCAAAAGGTTTACAGGCAAAATGGCTTTGTTTCCTGACCCCCAGAAAAAAAGAAGCAAAGGTGCTTCAGCTTGGTGCCATCAGCTTCCTGTCTTATCAGATCCACTTGAGTGGAATTCTTAAGGGTCTTTGGGGGATCTTTCAGGTTTTCTGCAAAACTTCCATCACGTAGTACTGTTGGTTGCACAGTATGACAGCTGCAGTTACCGTCTTAGCTGGAATCAGTGCTGTCTGTGCAGTGAGAGACAGTCCCTGCCCAAAGATCCGACATTCTAAACAGATAAAACAGATGAGGAGTGGGAGGGGGAGAGGGTCATTCCTTCCCTCTTACAGACCTGGAACCTAGGCACAGAGGCATTAAGTGACCAGCCCAAGGTCACATACAATAAATCTGTGGCGGAGGAGAGACCTGAAGCCGATCTCTTTGAGGTCACCCTGCCTCATTTAAAGCTGAGTGTTGAGAAACATTGTAGAACTTAAGGTATTTCAATGGCATCTCCAGCTACCTGTCTAAGAATTTTGTCCTGGTGTGACAAATGGGCCTAGCGCTTCCCCAGGGGCAGTGGATGCCAGTGCAACTCCCATCCTGTGCAGGTCCCAAAGAATCCGGCTTGGCCTCTGGCTGCCTCTGATGCAGCTATCTGAGAACTTCCTGGGAGTGAATCTCCCTCCTCTGCTGTCCCACCCCTTTGCTGGGCTTTTAAGCTCCACCTCCTGTCAGTGAGCACACGGCATGTCTGATGGAGAGGGGCCTTTTGGCCCATGAGGAATTTAAAATCTCCCCCTCTGGCGGGAGAGGTTGGCACACCTTGGCGCACCAGATGACCATCACTGTGGTCTCTGGATGCCTCACTTGTTAATCAGACTGATACAGCGAGGTCCCTAGTGTGTATCACAAGCATCTAGAGTGCATGTACAAACTGTCCCCACATTCCTGGTACTTCAGCTGATGCCACTGGGCATGGAAAGAGCAGCTGGCTGAAGGAACATGACCATCCTAAAGAGAGATGTAGAGAAGTCTTGGAAACTTCTGGTTAAAAAGGAGGGATCCAGGCGTCATGCAACAGGGAAAACAACTGAGCTTGGTCTGACATCTTCCCACTCTGAGGCCTTCCACTCTAGGCTTCTTAAGAAGGCTCAGAGTCTGCTTAATTTCTTAGGTACAGCTAACCTGCATGTGATCTGTTCCCCTCATGCTGTCCTGAGTGAGCCAGGCTGTGAAGATTCACTTGGCAAAGTCAACACTTAACAGAAATGTTTGGCCTTGGGACTAGTTGGTGAGTCCCTCCCTCCATCTCCCAAGACGTGCTCAAAGGGCTGGACTGAAGGTGGTGCGAGTCAGTGAGCTGCCTCCTCTGGCCTTTGGGAAACCTGTGCTAACATGCAGTGCGCAGAGTTCTGGTCTTTGGGTTCGGTGCCTGAATAACTCTTCTTTGCTCCAGTGGGCTCAGCTATTGGTTGGAGTAGTGAACTAGGGCCACCTTGGTCCAGGAGCTTTGGCTGCTTTGCCACCCTCTAGAGCTTTCTTTTCTCTCTTCTCACATTATGTGGCCTGCTTGAACTAAGTGAGAAAGATAGTCAGTGTTTTCCTTTTCCCCCACTGTGCCCAGACAGTATATTTTTATTGTACCATGTTTCTATTCATCCTACTGCTGCTTTGGATAAAAGCTGCAGCAATTTTCAGTGGGGGTTTTGCAATTGCAAGGTTCAGTTACACAAGTAACTTTTTAAAAGGCATCTTACCTTGGCCTCCACTGTGTGCTAGTAAATAACTGAGTCCAATTCTGCAGGTGCTTGTGAAGCGCCATCAACAACACTGTATTTAGTGTGTTCATTGCCAGCACAGACGCGGACATGAATACTTTTAACTTATGTTATTTGCAAATGAATTTGCACCTGCAAAATTGTACCAGGGCTATGTACAGATGCAAAACCAGAAAGAAATTGAAGTTGTATCTCTAGTATGAAAGTGCCAGTGTAAAACCAACTAATTATTGTTATCAGCATAATAATAAGATCATTCACAAATGTACCTGATCTTCGGTCTTACTTAATGATCTGAACTTTGCTACACTTTGATTAGTGGAAATAGAAATTAAAAATCAATAAGAGGAAGTTGTAGAAAATAAAATAGTTGTGATAGAAGTGACACAATTGCATGTATTAATTTAAAACAGAGTGATCAAAGCTTTTTGACTAAGTCATGATAAAACTAATGAGCTCAGTGCTCAATCCTCTGGTTGTCTGAAGTCTCCTGCCAGATAAGGGCTTTGATGGTCTAGGGCAGGGGTGGCCAAACTTATGGAACTCAAGAGCCACACAAGTTGATTATTAAACCTTCAGGAGCCGCACTGAGGCACATAGCCATATGCTTTTACCTACTAAATTGATTTGCTGACTTTCTTCCGCGAGCCACACTTTTTCGTTCAAGAGCCACATGCAGCTCCCAAGCCGCAGTTTGGCCATGTCTGGTTTAGGGGATCCCAACATTTCTGTAGTCCAATCTACGCTATAAGAAAGAGCATCTCTCATGGACTCCTGCTCTTCCCATCCAAGATCACCCAGGCCAATGCCACCCTCCAGTTACAACCACATAATTTATAGAAGACTGCCTTCACTCTGACCCCATAACATCCCTGGGGCAAGTTCAGCAACTGCAGAAAATTAATATCAGGAGAGTGTTGGATGTATCTTTAGCTGCTCTTGAAGTGATATAGCAGATGAAAATAGGGAGAGCCAGTATCACATGAATCATTGTTTGGTGGTTCATGGACAATGGCTTGAGAAGAAGTGAAAAAGACCAACATTTTCCCCCTCATCCACACTCCTCCCCTTTAAGGTATTAATTTGTTAAAAGGATATAGACTTCAAACTGCTGCCACACTGAGGCAACATTGCAACTGGTTCCACGTGGGGTATTCTTACACTATGGTCTGGAAGCAGACATTAACAAAGGTGGACATATTGACACAAATAAGATCAAGCCTGATCATTTCCCCAGAATTTGAAGCGAACCCCAAACTATTTTTGAAGTTCAAAATTATTCAGGGAGCATTTTTTGTTCAGGATTTGGTATGCTTGTGTCTTAACTTCCTAGATCTTGTTGGGGCATGAGGTAGAAATACTAGCATGCTAAGAGAAGGTCATTTCTTTGGTATTTCTCTTCTGGGAATTCTGGTGGAAGCCAGGTCAGCTACATTTCTAAACCATAGATTTGCTCCTGTTTGGGGAAACATGAACCTTTTTCCTCGATGGTGGGTTAGAGATACAATTTAGTTGAGGGGATGTGAGAAGTAAAGAGGCAAAGTTGGAGCAACAGATCCTCAGATACTATAGTATTGGGAGGAAGGTTTTTAAGTTCCTATCCAGCCTTCTGTTTCACTATGACTGGAACAGGCCAATCCACTGTCGCAAACCATGTCATGGTTCACCTGTAACATAAGTTTATTCCTGATGGACCTGCTGAAGGAGCATGAAATATACAGATTCTGTAAGGGAGACAACTGCAGAGCAGACCCAACAAAAGGGAGGAAAAAAGCCAAAGGGGGAGGGGGATAGCAGCAGCACAGGAGAAAAATGCTAATAAATTAATCTTCATTTAATTATATGGGGGGGGGGGGGGAGAACTGGGTGCCGACTAAACATTGCATCCTAGACGAAATGAAGTAATCTGGGACTCTGTCTCACTCCGAGCTCAATGCTATCTAGACCGGCACTGTGCTTACAATTATTTTAAAATATTCCAATTTAAATGAAAATATCAAAGAGATATTTAGAATATTTATTCTATTAGTAAAAGTGCTTACTGCGTCCCTTTTGGAGTGTCAGAAAAGCATTCTCCTACAGATGATGGATAGCAGCCTGTAATTATACAGGGGGCGAAATTGCTGAGCGTGCCATATTTAACTGGGGAAGAGAAATACCAGCTTGGGACGTTGAGGGTTAATTTTATTCTCTAAATAATAGAAAAAGTGCTGAGTCTGTTTCTTTTGCTCGAAGAAGAAAGTCCTCAAATGGACCCGAGAGAGTTTATAATATTCTACTGAATCAAGTAAAAATGTTAACCTTGCTTCATAAAATGATGGCTTGTTAAAGATGCGCAGTCCCTTTTCTTTTGAATAATTTAGGACAGGAGTAAATCGCTCCTTGTTCTGTGTTTCTGTGTCCGAGATGCAGCTGAGCCCAACAGCCATGTGCAGTTTTAACTGGAAAAGGACAAGGAGAGGAAGAGGGCTTGTGTTGATATTGCACCATTTAAAAAAGAAACTTAAAAAGGATGCTTAATGATTAGAAAATTAGATGCATGGTTCCTGACATTCCAAACTGCCTCCCCTCACGGTTTCTCCTGCCCTTCCCTGTAGTCCTGTGTACCTCATTATGTTTCAATGAAGAAGTTCCACTTCTGATTTTTATTAGATGCCCATAAAAAATATCCATTATTATTTATAATTTATTGCATGCTGTTTCCAGTCTCTCATCTTAAGTACTTTTTAGAATTTCTTCCAGGACACACTCAGGCTGATAAAATCAACCTTTGCTCATTTCCCAGATTATAGCTTTGGGCTGCACACCATGCATACACGTTCTGAGAGCTTTTAAGGAAAATGATGCCAGGTTTTAACAGTACCTGTGTACTCTGATTTAGGCAGTAACTGCTAATAAATGGGATGTGAGGAGAGACCCTTCATCTATCTTTCGCAAATTACCCCATTGTAGTAGTGTAAATCGTAGAGATTAGAAATTGTCTGATTTGTTAAAGATGGTGCAACTCTAATGCAAGCAAGCAGGCATTCTATTAATAATCTACAGGCTGGAATTAGTAGGGAGTCTAAAATCTGGATCTCCAGTGTGTCCCAGGCAATGGCTCTCTCCTGGAGCTGAAAAAGCTGCACTGTGAAATGATGATGGTGGAGAGCCCCATGCTAGGGTGTACGTGTAACTTATCAATGAAGAACAGAAATTAATCTCTTGGTATCATCCTACATGCTTTCCTTTTCTGATTTCATATGAATGGAACTCTTCCATTTAGTACAGTCAAAGTTGTGTGTATCTTAACAGCACACTTTGTGGTATTATTCAGGCAGTCTCCATTGTATGCACTGTGCTGCCTTAGAAATGAAACCTCCGCTCTCTCCCAGCAGCATCATGATGCCTGGCATCTGCTGACTGATTCTTAGAGTTGTGCTCTTGAGGACTGGAGGCCACAATCAGTATTTGCTGGCCTTCCCAGCGTTGCAAAAGGTGTATCTCTGGTCAACTGTGTGTTTGATTACAGTTCACAGCTGAGGGAAGGTTATCCCATGACAGGTTGCTGTGGAGCAGGTGGTTGGGGGTGTGTTGCTATTTCTCTCTGTTGTGAATGGTTAAATTAAAAACAAAAGCAAGAAGCCAGATGCCGGAGTGCTGGCTGCCTGAAATAATGGAGTGCAGTGAAGTTCTGCTGAGGCCTGATAGGATGAAGTGCCACACAAAGCGGAATACAGGTTTGTGAGTGCACTGCATTGTGTAGATTGAACTCTGGGGAAGGGGGTGGTGAAAAATACTGCACATGCAGTTTTGAGGTCTCAAACTAAATCTTCACGAAAACAAACAAGGAGTCCTGTGGCATGTAAAGACTAACAAATTTATTTATTGCATGAGTTATCCTGGTAGAAAATCCCACTTCGTCAGATGCTTAGAAGATGGGGAAACCTACAGAATGGGAGAAAATAAATGCAGAGGAGTGTAAGTCATAGATAGGATCAGGTCACACTGTAACAGTTGTAAAGTCTGAATGAGAGATTCCAGTCTTGAGAGTTTATTTTTAATTTTCTTCTGTTTACTGTATAGGATGCTGATCAGTTGGTTTCTAAGTTTCTGTGAGAGTGTGTGGCATAAGCTTTCACTGTAGTCTGTGTACTAGGTTGATTGTGAAGGATTTTTTTTTTTTTTTTTTTACCTTCAGTCCATTAAGTATAATGTCCAATTGTTTGCATTTGGAAAGGAAGATGTTTGTCTGAATCTGCAAGTTGTTTCATGAAGTTGATGGATTTCCACTTCAAACAGCTGTATTCAGTGCCTCACATGTTGCCAAGTTCCAGAGGGGCTGCCTAGTTAGTCTAGTTTAGTAAAACAAACAAGGAGTCCTGTGGCACTTAAAGGCTAACAAATTTATTTGTTCCATGAAATGAAGTGAGAGAAAATCCCACTTCATCAGATGCTTTGAAGATAGAGGACAGCCTCTGACAACTAGGCTGAGCTGAATTGACTACAGTGGGCATAGAAGTTCTGCATAGGTTGGATTGCAGGATCAAACCCTAAAGGTGGTCATGGTGTTGTTAAAACATCATGGAAGATTCTGAGGTCACTTCTGAATTGTGTGCAGTTGCAGAAACAAATAGAAGAGGCTAGACCAGGTGTGGCCAAACTGGCTTGCGAGCCACATGCAGCTCTTGAAAGAAAATGTGCAGCTCGCAGAAGTGCACAGCGTGGGGAAGCATGACATGATTGGAGGTGGTGGGAAAGAGGTGGTATGGTCAGGGAGGGTGGGGAGAAGTGCAGCATGGTCAGGGATGGCAGGGAAGTGGTGGCATTTTTACTGTAGGCATAGTTTTCATGGTAACCTTGTGGAATTATTAGAATCTGACATTAGTAGGATCAATATTTAACAGCTGAAACCAACCTACTCCATTTCCTCTTGACCAATGCAACATTCTTGGACAGGAAACGACATGCAGTGCCAGCTCGAAGATCTGCTCAGAGTCAGGGGAGGAATCCCACTTGTGCGGGCAAGGTGCGACATCATGGCTGAGCTCTTGAACACTTTGCTACAGCAGCTCATGTACTCCTGGACAAGTGTGCTTCTGGCCCTTTACCATGGATGCATGATCAGCACCTCCCAGGAGCTGAAAACAGCCCTCTTACAGAATGGAAGAATCAGTGGGAAGGGGTCTAACACATTGGGTAAATTCAGGAGCCCGCTGCCACGTCTGCCTCCTTGTTCACTTGATTGGAGGTCATCAACAGGTGCTGGCTTATATGAGTTGCCCCCACTATGCACTGGAATGACCCAGTTTCCTCTCTGCATTGCACTGTGCACACAGTGGCTCACGTGATGGAAAAGTGCCCAATTCAACATCTGTAGAGCGGATTACAAGCCTAGCTACCCTCAATACAGGGGCTATCCTTCAGTTATGGAACCTGGACGTCGAGCCCTGAAATCTGCCTACGAGAAAAAGAATGTAACACTCAACAACTCCCTTACTCCAGGATTTGTGGATTTCCAGTGAGCTGCTCCTGGGAATTAGCGCCATGTGAATCCACATCTGGACTGGAACTTTTTATGATGTGTTAACATTCCATGGTAAACTCTCTGCCATGGTTCACATTCTCTCCCATCATCAGGAATGTGCTGGCTTTCATTGACTCTCAGGGACATAGGAGTTGCTACATCACATCTGAGTTGATCCATCCAATCATATATTGTCTCTCTGACAGTTGCTTCTACCCAATGCATCAGAGAAGAATGATGGGAGAGCAGGAAACAATTGTTCCATAACCCCATTAGACGCTCAGGGCTGGAAAAGACCTCTCAGGGCATGTCCAATCCATTGCATGTAATTCCTTAGGGAATTTCAAATGTTAGTCCATATGCTGTGCGGCCTTATGAAACTACTTCTGCCTCAGTGAGGAAGAGTCCATGGCCCTGCAGACAGAAGTTCTCTCTGCTAGTTACAACCTGAGAGTTTTAACAAGGGAAGCTGAAAACCTTCTCTGCATGGTTTTACAGGGTTACTGGGTGTCAATTCTGTCATGATCAGCCTGGGCACTGAGATGAGACCGAGAGGGGAGAGGGCAGGAAACGCACACAGGGCAGGAAACAGTGACCGGGGCAGCTGAGAGCAGGCCAACTGCAGACCCCAAGGGATGATTCCGTACTAATAGATGTATCTGGGGGGAATAAGGAGCTTGTGTGCTGGTAAGGATAAATAAGATGAGAGGCAGAATGACAGAGCCTGAATTGTCACTGCTTTGTGCTGTCCCTTCATTGCATCGCACCCTAGCTCCCTTGCTGCCTGCACGTGGAATTAGGGTTGGGAGGGCAAATTGCCACAAGAAGATGTCTCTCTTTGCAGACTATTAGCCAGTGGTGAGTGTGTGTGAAGGCCTTGTCCTCCCACCGCCCCCTCTGTGTGTCCCCTGATCTGTGGTGGGGTGAGAGTGGAGCTACTCCACTTAGGTGCTGTCCCATTATCTGAGCCCTTGACCTGAGTCCCCCTCTTGTTGACAGAGGAGCATGCTTCATGTGCTGTAATTTAATCCATTTGGCCTCTCTATAGTAGAAAGGAGACTCTTCTTCCTGGCCTCCAGCTTGAGTTGTGCATGTCAGCTTACGGCAGGCTGGGCAGGACGTCAACATCCACTGCTCTGCTGACTGCGTGTCAGCGTGGCCGTAGAGAGAGAAATGTGCAGTCTGCCTTACAGCCAGACAACATCACTCCAGCAGAGCTGAATGTCTGAGGGGTTCAGACTGCCAGTCACACATGTACTGAGAACCATATTCTCAGCTGGTGTAAATCAGCAGGGAAGGAATTATGTTTACTGAGATCCATGGAGGGTTAGGTCCTGGGTGACTAATCTTAAGTGACACTAATGCATGTGTGTGTCTATAAACAAATGTTTTTTGAATACAGCTGGGCCACAGCCAGCCCCATGACTACTAGCAGGAATAAAATAAGACAGCAGTTCTCCAATTGTGCTCTGAAGATGCCTTGCCGGAGGTCCATGGAACTGGCTAGTCAGACGATGCTGACTCTCCTCATTGTGTTAAAGCTGGGAAACACACATTAAATACACGCCTGAAATGAACTTCCCGAGTAGGGCTGTGTTGGCAGAGGAGATGGTACACACTTGTGAATGGACTGGTGTGGGTGTGCGTCAGGGCGTGATTTTCTCATTTATGAAAGGGTGAGGGGGAACCAGTGAGACTACCTCTATTTAATTGCTGTCCACACGATGAACGTATTTGGGGACCTCCCAAAATAAGATCCTGTGTCTGACCTTGGGAGGCTGACAGTCTAATATAGCACTAAGTAAAGAGACCATCAAAGTGAGAGCTGGTGAAAAGTGGGGTGATCCAGTGGAGAGGAGGGAAGTGTGATGAAGGAGGAGCACTTTATTATTTAGCTGCTGGCCATGCATCAGACACATACACATAATCACTACCCCAAAGAATTTACAGTTCTGTTTAAAGAAGGGATTTGAATGGGCCACTTGTGACTAGCTCTAATGACCTGGCAACCTGTTGATCAAAGATCTGATGAAGACCAGCAGCCCTGTCAGTTGCCATGAGAAATGTTGTGCTTGGAAAAAATAGTCTTGTCTTGCATGGTCCCTGGGGGAAAATCTCTAGGACTGAGAGTTTTGAGCATGGGTTGCGGGCATGCTTTTTTTGTGGTCAGTCACCTCCCAGTCCTCCCCCAGCACATCGACAAGTAGTTTAAATTTTGTCTCCCTAAACTGCTGCATTTGTAAAATTGTTTTTATTAAGTAAGTTTCCCCCCTGTGGTGTATGTTAGCAAGTGTGGTGCATTAACTACCTGTCTTCATGTTGTTTCCATCAGCTGCTTTGAAACCTGTGGGTACATTGTTCCCCCTCGGGAACTGTTAAACACTAAGACATGGTGAGATTAAACAACAAGGCTACTGTGAAAACACATGGGTGGGGAGGTGCACTGGAATAAATCATGGTGATGTGGAGTTCTGTGCATGTTGTTGTCTGCCAGCAACCCTTCCCTTCCACAACAATAGCTCTGTTTAGAACAAGTTCCAAAGGGGGTGCTGTTGTCCGTCTGTTTCAGGAAAACAAGCAAGGAGTCCTGTGGCACTTTCAAAGGCGAGCACATTTATTTATCGCATGAGCTTTCATGGATATGATTCTGCTTCATTAGATGCATGAAAAGGAAACTGCAGTTTGTGAGGTCTATATACATATGCAGAAAAGTAGGGGTGGGGGGCACAAGATCATTTCAAACAGTTCCAGAGGGGTCGTCTGTTAGTCGACTTCAGCAAACCATCCAGGCTGTTTTGACTCTCACAGTGTGGAAGCTGGCCCTGTAACAGCGATAGGTGAAAGGGTTAAAAGAGGGGTAGTTACCTTTGGTAATGAGTTAGCCGTTCTAAGTCCCTGTTCAGAGCTAAGCTGATGGTGTCAGGTCTACATACGAGTTACAGCTCTGTGCTTTCATGCTGGAATCTGGTTTTGAAGTATTTTTGCTACATACGGTAACTTTCATGTCTGGTACAGAATGTCTGAGGAGATTGAAGTGTTCCCGTACTGTTCTTTGAATGGTAAACGTTGAATGATAACTACGATGTTAAATAGAACAGCTTGTTTGAACTCTCTGCGTGTGTATATACCTGATATACTCTGTTATACCCACAAAAGCTCATGTGGTAAATAAGTGTGTTCAGTCTTTAACAGTGCCACAGGACTCCTTGCTTGTTTTGCTGTTTCAAACAGATGGCCATTGTTGATCAGATCCTGTTGAGAGTGCATGACCCTGAGGTCTGCTGTGGTGGAAAATGCTAACTGGCAAGCTGTGCTGGAATGTGATGAAATCTCCGAGGTTGGTGTGTCTTGTGCCTGGCGTGTCTGATGGCACTGCGCTGTTACAGTAAACTCTGCAGAGACTGGAAGTGTAGTGAGGAGACCCTGTGATAGCAATAGGATACTAGAGTAGCAAACCTACTGTAGGTTGGCATTGAAATATGTTGGCAGAGCTGTGTGGAGAGTCCAGAACAAAAATAGACTTGATTTTACAGACCTGGAGTGAGGGGAAGTAGATTCATAATGAAATGCAGCTCTTGAAAGCTTTTTACCCATTCTGGTGCCACATAATTTTTGGTCTTGTTCCCAGAGGAAACCGAGAAAACTCTATGGTCACCTTTTGAAACAGGTCGAGTCTGAGTTTAAAATCAGAGGCTTGCTATGGATTTTTGGCGTTAAATTTAGAAATGTTGAGTTTCTGAGAGGACATACCTCAGTGCCATGTCTCAGATTCCAACACAGTATTTTATTTACATGAAACTAGAGCAAATCATACATCAGCCAACAAAGTTTGGGTAACCAGTGTTTCCTAATTACTCTGTGCAAGGAACTGCACAGAAAACGGGCTTCCCCTGCCCAGAAACAGTGTTTTATGATTCAGCAGCAGTCAACTGTTTATGGCTCTGCAAACAATTTCAGTGGGTGACTTTCCTCGTGTGTCAAACCTCATTCTTTGTGTGTTCATTATTTGCATTCTTAGCACAGTTTTCCTTTTTTATTGGCAGTTTCACAGATCCTTAATAACGTTTCTTATCAGATGCATCTAACATGCTAAATTTAAAGTTGCTTCACCTTCCATGAATATCTGCTCTAACTTATTTAGTGTCAACTATCAATAATATGCCTTAACAGTGCATTTTGAAACAAATAATTAGTTTGGATCAAGAGAAAGCACTGCTTGTTGGGACCTGCAGTCTCTGGGTGGCAAGATGAAGATGGTTTTGGGGTATACTTTCTGGGCGCTATTTTCATGCCCTTTGCTGTCAGCTGACTAGAAGCATTTAATCCTTCGGTCCTTGTATTATCATGCTCTGCCAGCATCACTCTTGGCTAGCTTTCTGTTAGAGCAGATTTCCTTCGTATTTGCTCATTATCTCTGTGGCTTGCAGCTATTGCACTCTGTACTGTAATTTGCTGAGATCCCACCAGTGCTCTGCTTTGTCTTCATCTTCCATGGAAAATTCGCCAGGAACACCAAAGTTCTGCGGGTAGTTGTGTCCGTTTTTCAGTAGGTGGCTCTCTTCCCTCTGCATAGGTCCTAAGCTAACTGCTCAGCCTGCTGCTAACATGAAGTCTGCTGCTGCAGGACTCATAAAGCCAAGGCCCTGAACATGTGTGCTCATTTATGATCCCTTGGTACTTTTTGCAAGAACGGAGGAGCTCATGGCCAGATTCCAGCTCTGTAATTACATTCTCCCTCCCTAATTTCCTCCTGCAGTTTCATTTGGATACATTATTTTTCACTTCCTGTCCTAAAGTCTTGTTGTTATTGGGCTCTGTTAATCATCTGTCATGTTCCATCCTGGAGATGGGTGAAGTCATCCCCTTCTATTTGAAGAGCATTGGGAGATCTGTCTAATTATTGTTGGTAAAGCCCTTCGAGATGCTTGGATGATAGCAACTCCATAAGTAGAATGAATAACAGCAAACTACTATTATTTATTTAGCTGCTAATTAGAAATCCATTTTAAATAATTTGTTGCTGTTTCTTGCTGTTCCATTTTACCAACAACTTTGATTACCCTTGGGGTAGTGTGCACCACGCGTGATCATCGCTACACCACTGAAAGGCTGTCCTGTCCCAAAGATCTCTACTTCTGTCCTTTGCTGAATGGGAAGACTTGAGCTACTTCACCTCTTCCCACCTTCTGTCATTTTAGAAGTGGGAGCATCCTCCCTACCAGCAGAAGCCCCAGCTCTTTCCAGGAACAATTTATTTTCCTAAATGTTGCAGTTATTTCAGAAGACCCTGACTGAGGCCCCTGGGTTTGGAGGGGTTTGTAACGTGGGGTGGAAAGATCACCCGGCTTTGCATCTGGAGAAGATGTGACACTACCATCTGGTTTCTTGCTTCAGGTAGTAGACTGGCAGTAGCACTGGAGAGAGCGTTAATATACTTGAAAATGTGCTTCCAATAGAGAAGACTTTGTACTATACATGTAGGAATTCTTGACTTAATGCTGGTGTGGGGATGGCAGGCATGTTATTTTCTTCATGGTACGTTGGATACTTGATAAGACTATAAAGCGTTAACTATCAAGAGAATTATTTAACACAGGGCGTGCCTGCCACAGCTGTGGATCAACGTGTAACTGGGGAGCAGGGAGGAGAATGGCTTTCCTGTAGCATCTTGCAGCCACTTACACCAAAAGGCTTGTTGAGAACTCCAGCATACATCTGGTGTGATGTCTCAAGACGGAGAAGAGTTAAACGTGGATACAGAGATGTCATTTTCCAGAGGGATAGCCATGTTGGTCTGCATACAGCAAAACAACTAGAGTCCTGCAGCACCTTAAAGACTAACCGATTTCTTCAGGGATGAGCTTTTGTGTCAGATGCATCTCTCTCTCATTGCTTGAGATGTCATTGACACACAAGAAGGGGATCGCTCATCATTGTGAACTCTCTGCGCTATGTTTTCCCCATATTTTTTAAGTGGGCCTTGGAAGGCTGGACACTAGTTTGTGGTACAGCCAGTCTTACTGCCCAGAAGCTTGGAACTCGCGCATGGGGTGGGAGAGAATAGTTAATTGACTGACAGAGTTGTTCCAGGTCCCTTTGCTTATTCTTCATTGTTTAAAATATTTTTTTAAAATCAATATGGTGAAAGTTGCCAGATTGACAGCCGTGAGGCCTGACATTCTTCAGTTATCCACAGAACAGGTTCACCCCAGACGAAAGTGGTACAAACAGAGCCCCGCTACACAACCTCACCCTGACTTAGAGGGTTGACCAAGATGTGGTGGCTAAGAATAGAGTCTCTGTTGCTTGCTCAGTTCATTTGATTCCATGATGATCCTTATGTATGGTCACTTTTCCTCCTTCACCTTGTTCATATCACACCTAAAGACTCATACCTGCAGCATCACCCATAGTGATTACTTTAAAAGAAAAAATTAACTACTAAAATTTTCGTACCTTAGTGAGCAACTAAGGAAGTGCATCTCTGTAGCCTTTCCTGGACACTCCTTTTCCTACTATGTGCTTTTCTCTACATGTCCATTACTGAGATTGTATGGTCTCTGGAGCATTTTCCCATTTCCTGTGATTCCTCAGGTGCACTTGTAGGCCATATTCTAGTGTCTTTCTGTCCTAACTGTCAACCCACCAGTATCCTGAGAGGCTATAAAAGTATTATTATTAGTCCTTGACCTTTTTGCGAAGACTGCCAATAAATGGACAAATTAGTACTCATTTCTGCATGTCCTAGCATCCAGACACCTGTCCACTAGGAACTGGACTAAGCCCCACTAACTCATAGGTTACTGAGCAGATGTCAGTAGAAATAATGATTTTTGGTTCTTAGGGGCTTGGCTTGGATTCTAGCCAATGGCCAGGATCCAAGAGGCTCTGAACCCTATTGTTATTACTCCTCTGGGCCATTCAGTTGTTAAAAATTTTATAAAAGTTCCCCATGCTGATGGTCTTTTAAATCATTTCCTGCTGATCTTGGGTAGGAAGCACTTCCCCTTAAAGTTACAATGAGTAGGGGAGTCGAGCTGATGAAAGTAATGCAGCTCTTACCAACAATTTGATGAAGATTAGCAGCACTTTCCTAGGGATACCATTGGAGGTTTGGGCCCTGCATTTGCAAGTCATTCAGAAGTAACTGATGAATAGCACTGCTCTTGATAGCGCTTTTATAGTCCAATGCAGCTGTATGAAAATCAACTAGAAAGGCAACTTAATTTTGTTTATCTTTAATTTTGGCTTTGGTTAGCAGATGTTTTCTGGGTGCTATAGTAGCCAGTTTAATTTGTTTTTCCTATAATGTGTAGCAGATATCTTCAGTCAATGAACTGATTAGTAAGTAAATTCTCTATTTATTTATTTCTTTTAAATAAAATATTAGGCTGCGTAATGCTCACGAATGTCAACTCTCAAGATCAAGAGCGTTGTTAATGCTGGGTTTGACTTGTGCACCTCTTGGCTTGCTATAGAGAGTGAATTATTCTGCATTGGCCTCAGTACATAAGAGGTAGATACACAGACCATCACTGCTGGGTGGGCTAAAATCCTGAATTAGGTCTTACCACACAGAAGGAGCTTGTGGTTTCGTTCTACTGGGACTTTGTCCACTTCATAGCTTTATGGCTGCAGTCTTTGGCATCATTTAGACTGAGTGGCCATCTTTGCTGACGACTGACTGAAAGGTGTGCAGCTCCAACCAGAGGTGCATCAGAAGAGCTGTCACAGGACTAAACGAGCAGGGGTTGCTGTGGGGCAGGATTGTGGTGTGCTGATTGAGTAGAGCAGACACGCTTATACACACTGCGCTCTTATAAACTGTTCCACACCCCCTTTGGAGCACCAGAATGATTCTCAGCTGTTCAAAATTAAAAGAACAACAAAAATTGTATTACCAGTAGTAACAGATAAACCTCAGTATTGGCAACGAAAGCTTTTATTTAAAATGCTTAGCAAACTAAATAAGATTTTAAAGACTAATCAGATTTCTTGTACATCCAATCCTATCTTTGTATCTCTGCAGAAATCTTTGTGGGTTTCAGTTGCATCTTATTTTCCATCTGTTGTAACAGCATAATGAGTGTTCCTATTGCTACTTAAATTAAACTGTAGTATCTTCTGCAACATTCAGTGGCTTACATTAAAGATGTCACTTGTCAGGGCAAACTTCAACCACTTAATAGTTTGGGCTAGTTTGATAAAAACAATTTGACAGTTGTCTGATTTTCTTCTCCAGCATCCTAGTATTCCTCTAGGACAGGGGTCTCAAACTCAAATCACCACAAGGGCTGTATGAGGATTAGTATGGTAGCCTGAGGGACGCACCACTGAACCCTTTCCATACAATGTTATTGCAAATATCGGTAATGATCATGTCATTGTGAGCTGCAAGAAATAGCTTTAGGGGCTGCGTATGGCCCACGGGCCACGTGTTTGAGACCCCTGCTCTAGGAGATGATGCTCCACACGTACTGATAAAAAGAAATAAAACGTAGAAGCTTGGACGTTCTAAAAATATTTTTCAAAGTAAAGGTAATCTCTGAGTCATGGCTGCTTAATAACTGGGGGTGTACTAATATGACCAGAATCTTGATCTCTACCTTAACTTCTTAGTACCTGTCGAGAGACAGACACAGGATGACTGGCTCATGTATTCTGCGCCATTAGGTCTGAAGTTAACAGTAATACTTACATAGCAGTTTGTGACAACAGATTTCAGAGCAGTTTGCAAACAAGGTCATTATCACTGAGTTCAATCTCAGTCTCATTTGTCTTCTCTTGTGTCCCATGAGCCATGTCTGTACTAGACCAGACTTCATTGTAGAAGACAGTGGCTGTTGATTCTTCACATCCACACACAATAACCATCCCAACTATTTCACATGCATTGGTTGACCAGTTTCTTGTACCGTGTGGAGTAACGTGTTGGCTCAGGTCTGGCTGAACCAGTGCGGGCTGTGATGGTTTCTTCCAGGAGTTAAAGTATAATTTGGTGGGCTCTGGAACCTTCCTAAATTTCCAGGCAGCCCTCCCGCACCCCAGCTCCTGCCCCCCACCTGCCTACCCCTAGCTTGGCCCCTACCCCCCAAACGCCAGCCCCTCAACCCAGCTACAGTTCCTGGCTCCCGTCTGGCCACTGGTCCCCCCAATCCTTCCCCAACCCCCCACTGTGCTGCACTGCCTTCCCCTGCTGCTCTGGGCTGATCCCCTCCCCTGTGCCCTTTCCCCACCGAGCCAGCCTGCCTGACCTCGACCTCCCCCCCACCCATGGACCCCTTACCCGTGGGGCTGAGTGGCCCTGTCTCTGGCACTGAGCCAGCTCTCGCTGAGCATGAGAGGCTCTGAGCATGTTCAGTGAGAGCTGGCTCAGGGCGGGAGATTTAAAATCTCCCAGCCCGAGGCAGCTCTCTGCCTGCTGGAATGCACTGGAACAGTGTTCCGGGGCCTGCTATTTTTAGGGGCTCAGCGTTTGCCAGGCTCCAAAAATAGAAAACAGAGCCAAATGCTGTATTCCAGTGCCCACTATTTTTAAATGGTGGGCCCTGGAACGCAGGGTTCTGGCTCCATTTTCTAATTTTATGGGGCCCAGAACACAGCCCCTAAAAACAGTGGGCCCCGGGACACCATTCCACCACCTTCCAGCTTGCTTTAGCCCCTGGTTTATTCCCGTCCTGCAGAGAAAGCTGTAGGTGATGTAGTTGCACCTGTTCAGCTGGTCCTTTTAACTCCATTACATGATTTAGTGCTGCATACTTGGAAGGATTCCCTGCTCCCAACACGAGTGCTGGGCATTATCTGTATGTACTTTAGGAGTCCCAGAGTAAACAGTCATCAGGCATGTTAGGCAAATGTGCCAAAATTGCTTAGGTTGACAGAGCTGCTGAAGAGCTGTGTGCTGAATAAAATGGGGCAACAACCCAGCTCATGCAGTCATTGCTGCCCTACTTTTCATGCTCAGTGTCGCCACTTACATCTCACCAGAGAGGGGGGGTTTGCTCTGGTTGGGGCTTCTCCTTTCTGCCTTACATCCTTTGCATTTGTTGTACAGTATCCAAAGCGTGGTGGTATGTGAGGATAAGGAGAGGATCATCTTTGGTCATTGACCTCTGTCCTTTTGGGGTTCTTTTGTGTGTGGATGAGCCGGTTTAAAAACTAGGGGAACCCTTGGGAGGGTGTCTCGTCAGCCTTCTAGCCTGAGATTAAAATATTACATCTGCCCAAAATCAAGCAAAGAAAGGACCAAGTTGTGACCCTTGTGCATTAGGACCAAAGCAGGTGGAACCTACTGGGGATTCGGTGGCAGTAGCAGAGCCAGTCTGAAATATATCCCCACCAAGAAGGTATGGTATAAGCCCTATGTGATGATATAATTTGGCTCTTGCTCTTAATGCACCCAGTATGTGTCATGTGCATGACTGATTAAACGAATAATCATCTTTGACACAGTTTCACTTTATGGAACATTCCAGTTACACAGGAATTTGTTAAGGGATATAGTATAAAATCAGTTGAAATAGTCATAATTGGGCAATTCATCAGTGGCCATTATTACTTCCCTCCCTGCCCCATGAGTTTTACTCAGTTTCCATGGTACCAAACAGCTTGCTTCCAAAATCTTGGCCAAACCAATCTTTTCCTCTCCACTTTGGAAAGGGCACTATGACTGTCAAGCGTCCCTGATTTCAAGAGACATCACAGTTTAGCCTGAAAGTCACAGTGTGCCACAGATTTATCTCCACACTTCCTGTTGATCCGTATTAAGAATCATGAAACAGATGTCATAGAAAGAATTGTTGATGCTAGAGGAAAGAAATTCCATTGAACTTGGTTTCCTGTGTAAATAATTATTTGTGTGTCTCTCATTTTGAGTCTCTGTCACTCATTGCATCTCATTTTTGGACCCCATCAGGCAGAGAGATCTGATTGGTGGCAGGAATCATTTTCTGGAAAGGCTCCCTGGCAGACAAGCCATGGAGATGAAAAGCAATACAATAGAAAAGCCATCCTAGATCAATAGCAGCAATCTGATGCCCGCACACCAAACTGTACAGTATGTTCTTCAGTAGTGAGACCGAGCTAGGACACTGTGCCCTGTAGATGCTCTATTAGCACAAATATCCTATGTAAGAGTCAGCAAAACACAATCTGAAATGGGCCAGAGCAAGATGGAGGCAGAACAATACTAGGGACAATGGGAGGAAATAGCCAAAGGTTCAGACTGATCAGTAAAGATATATTACCAAGATGACATCAGGTTAGCAAAGCAGATGAAAACTACTTCATTCACCTACATCTAGCATGGATGAAGCCCTGGAGAACATAGAGGGAGGAGAAGTCCTGCCCTGTTCCCTGTGAAGAGTCTTCTAGGTGTCTTCACCTTCACCTTCTGTTGCTCATCAGGATTTTTTAAACAGCACCAAAGGCTGGATTTTGGATTAACTATGAAGATGAGTCAACTTCAGCTCAGAAGGTCTTTAATATCATATACTGTTTCATCACCTAAAGATACTTACACGGAGCTCAGGGAACCTGAAGGGTTGATGGCAACTTGGCTAGAGTGTATTTATCTTTGTCACTGTAATTCAGGATTGCTGGTGTTTTGCCATTGTGAATTTAGAATAGAATAGAATCATAGGGTTGGAAGGGACCTCAGGAGATCATCAAGTCCAACCCCCTGGGAATTGAACCCAGGACCTTCTGCATATTAAGCAGAGGTTGTTGTACAAAATATCAAGGGAACCATCTTATCCAATGAGCAAAATTTCCCTGGAGGCTAACAAACAAGGAGTCTTGTGGTACTTTTAAAGACTAACAAATTTATTTATCACTTGAACTTTTGTGGGAGAAAATCCCACTTTGTCAGACTCTTGAAGATGGAGAGTTTATAGAATGGGAGGAGAATAAATGCAAGGAAATGTAAATCATAGTATCAAGTCAGACTGTAACAGCAAATCAAAACAGTTGTTTAGATTCAAACACTGGGGAACAGCATATAGAGGAATTCGTATTCAGATTTAACACCATTGCCTTGGGGTTAAATAGATACTATGGATTTTTTGACCTCACCTTCCTCTATGAGCTGCAATCTAACACCAACAGTGATGGTTGAAGATTTAAGGAGAAACAATCAAAATCTTACATTTCTCCCTCTCCCTCTCTTTCTCTCCTTTTTTGTTAAATTGTGGTTAGCCAAATACTGACTTCTCCAACTGTATTCCCACCTGTAATCCCTAAGCACTGGCTGGTTTCTTGTGGGCATCTTAACTGGCAGTCCTTTTGGATCTGACAAGGTAGGGGTAAAGCTTATGCCTGAAGAAATTTGTTTGTCTTTAAGGTGCCGTAGGGCTCTCGTTGCTTTTACAAAAAGGGCAGCAAGGCTCATCTGCTTTCAGCCTGCGTGTGGAGAGCTGTCTTTCTTACACCATTGGCACACATTGTGGCTTGGTGGCTCTCTTCAAGTGTGTATTTCACAGAGGGACCTGTGGTCTCTTCTTGGCACACTTCTGAAGCAATGAGTAGCTGTGGATCACACTGTATCTTTACAGGGTGCACAATGGCTGGGGCTGGCCTTGGCAACCTCATCGAATCCCTTTGAACCCTATCTTCTGTGACTGTATCCTTAGCTTCCCCCTTCCTTTTTGCAGTTCCTTCCTCCATTTTCTGGTGTAAAAAACAGCCATGAAATTTCCACCTGGTTGTAACTCTACCTTAATATTGTGAATAGTAGCATGGTTAGTATTACAGTTCATAGCACACATTGTGACTGATAAAGTAAAACTTAATCTGTACGTACGTGTTGTGGATGGTAGTGCTTAGAGACCTTGTCTGAGCTCCAGGCTCCAGTGTGCAGAAAATGCATAGTGAGAGATGGTCCCTGCCCCAAAGAATTTGCAGCCCATACAGGCGAGACGTACAAATGGAGGGAGAGAGAAAATGATTTTGGTTGCTCACCCGGAAACCTCCAGCTGCAGCGTAGCTAGTTCTGAGATAAGTGCTTCTGCTCAAAGTTCCTGTGTATGGCAAGTTGTCTTCTCACTGCTTCTGCTCCTTTGCTCTGCCAGCATCTCCACTATTAGCAGAACTGTGTCACTTCTCTGTGACAGATGGAAAAGTCCACAATCAGGGTTCAATCTCGCTCTGTCTTGGGGACAAATAAGTAGAAAAAAGATCATTTAAAATATTGGCTGCCCTCAGTAGGTCTTGACTTGAGACCTGGCTGATTGCATGGAGCTGCTAGGTAATACAGCTGTCATTAACTCCAGGGGGAGCACAACACCTCTGGAAACTGAGGCCTGCTGTGGTTCAAAACTATTTGGCTACCCCCGGGATCCTTGCAATCACCTGTTACAGGGCCACAGAGTTGGATTTCGCTGACCAGTGGAAGCACAGGCACGTGGAGAAAGAGATGAACGGTTTTCTTAGTATTTTTGCATTTCATCAGAAGGCAGGAATCAGGGCCCTGTCGTGTTAGGAGGCACACCTGTCCGCCTAACTGGATTTCACATTTGTCTTTGGTTCCTTGGTTTGTGCAGACTTAAAAAAAGACAAAGCCACAGTCCAGCCCTTACTACGAGAGTTAGATTTGAAGTGCTGCGTTCGCACTAAAGTATCGTCAGTAACATAGCCCAGACATGCCCCAGTGTCATAAAGCTCTTTGAGCACGCAGTGGCCTCTCAGCCTCTTACCGTGGCCTCAGCCTAGTGTGAAGAGTTTGCCTGGCTTTGTAGTGGTGTAAGTGGACTTGACCTTCTTGTTACTTTTCCCTGCCCAAATCCAACTCCAATGCCCTGTATTAGGGGATTGCCTGGGTCCCCAAGGGGCAACTAATGAATTGCTTTCCAAAAGAAGCAAATGAGTGTTGCACTGTAAAATGGAAATATTGAAGTGTGTATTGGACCTTCAGACTCATACAAACATGAGTGTTGAGCATGCTGAGTGCTGTAAAGAGGCGTGGTTATATCTAGCGAAGGGAATTAGCACAGGCTATTGTAGGTGGGCACCAAGGAGACAACTAGCCAGGTGCTCTAGCAGGCAGCATTCAGCATCTCCCAGGGTTGGGTTTTCTGCTCCCTGTCAGGAAAAGAGTATAAAATAGTGTCGAAAAATGAGCTTTTTGCTTTTTGCAGCTGAAGATAAAAAGACACAAACAATGCTCCATGTGTTGGGTAAATTTCTCTGTTATTATTCCACAGACTGTACAACGTTCAGATGCATTGTCTTCCAGGTTTTAACGACAAGGAGCTGGAATTTTTAAGGTTGCTTCCATCTGCACCCAATTATAAAGAAGCCATCAAAAAAGCTATTTACTAGCTGTCAATTCCGAACGACTTCAGAAAACAGCTCCTCTACCTCCAATGATAGCTTCCCAACAGCCACTTAGTGCGAGGAAGTTGTGGGTAAAGAGGTACATTAAAACAGTCTGACATCAATCCAGCCAGTTAATCCTGTAATTTGGAGACGGTTCTACCTGTAACAGCTCAGACAAGCTTCAAAGGTGTTTGGCATTGCTTTTAAAAGCACTTGAGGCAGTTTAAACCCACACAGGGTTCTTTATTTGGTTGCACTCAGTGTCTTCACTCAGGATTGGGGTCCCATGGTGCCAGGCACTTGTACAAACAGACGGGAAGACATGATCCTGCCCCCAAAGAGCATATGGTGTAAGAACAAGACAGACAGAGGATGGGAGAACAGGACGTACCATGCAGGCAGAGTGCTCGGGGAACATGGCCGTTAGTAATCAGGGCTTGGGTTGGGACTACGTGTTTTATGTAGCACATGCGCTTTATGCACATTAACCTGTATGTCTTAATATGGTGTTCAGGCAAGGATGGGATTGTGGGAGGAAGAGAAGGGAAGGTGAAAGGGAAAATAGGGAGAGAAGGAAGAGAATGATGAGTCTGGGCAGCTGAAGGAGCTATAGAGGAAGGAAGAGAGAGGTGGGAAGAAGCAAACAAGGAAAGAAAAATCTAGAGTCCAAGTTTCAGAGGTGAGGAAATCATGGTGTCAGCTGTCTGCTGGTGGAATTACTGTTTCAGAAGGGTCCAGAGAGCCAGTAGGTCAGGGGGAATGGGAGCCCCAAATTTCCTGCTTAAACTAAAGTGAAGAGCAAACTGTCAGTGAAATCAAACGTGCTTTGTTCTGCTTCCCACATGCTCCACAGTCTGTTAAAGAGCAGGACAGCTGGCTGGGCATGCAGATCTGCACTGTCAGGAAACACCTGGTTCTGTTGTGCCCCCTTTTGGGGCGTATGCACAGTGAAACCCAAGGCTTAGCACAGGATACACAGGATCAGTGTGACTAATGAATCTCAGTCCTAGGGGACGGACCAGCTGGCACCACACAAACCTTTTCAAGGACTGTATTTCAGCCAGATGAGTTTTGGTAGTTAGAGGAGGGAATAACCAAAGCTGTAACAAACCTAGGCTGTTGCGCTGTCGTTCTCTCTCCACCACCTCCCCACATACACATGCTGGACAGTTGTGGTGCTCGAAGCTCACTGACGCTGCACGAGCACTATCTACGCAGATAGTGGCGTAGCCTGGCCAGTGATGGGGTCCGTATTTATTTCAGTCATTCGTATGGCGACCATCACCACTGCCTCATGGCACATTTTTCATGGGTTGTATTAAGGCATTTCATTCCCATACACACGGAGCTAATAATCTGTAAATCCCTCAAATGTTCCCTGCCCTGCCCCACCCCACCCCCACCATTGGCACAGGAAGCTAAAACAGACAAATCAAGAGTTATTCAGGCAGATGTGATGAGGGAAGCTAGGCCAGTGGCTATATGAGGCTTTGGTCTGGAGGTTTTAACTTAAACAAATTCCAGGTGGAAGACTATTCCATGGAAGGCTTTTCAGCTATCAGACTGCTGCACGGGACGGCACAGAATGGGGAGGAGGTGAGCAGCCCTCAGTACTGAAAGAACAGGATGAGGACCATTTAGAAAGGCTGAACATGCACAGGTCCAAGGGGCCAGATACGGTGGACCCAAGGGTGCTGAGGATGTTGTCTGACATGATTGCAGAGACATTGGCTGTTATCTTTGAAAACTTATAGCAGCTGCGGGGGGGAGGGAGGTCTGGATGATTAGGAAAGGCCAAATATGGTGACCATCTTCAAAGAAGGGAAGGAGGAGGATCTGGGAAATTACAGACTGGTCAGCCTCATCTCTGTCCCCAGAAAAATAATGGAGCAGGTCCTCAAGGAATCCATTTTGGGGCACGTAGGAGAGAGGAAGGTGATCGGGGCAGTCAGCATGGATTCACTCAGGGCAAGTCACTTCTGACCAGTTTGACTGCCTTCTGTGATGAGAGGACTGACTTTTTGGAGATGGGGAAAGCAGTGGACAGTGATTTGCCTTGACTTTAGCAAAGCCTTTGATATGGTCTCCCACAATATTCTTATCAGCAAGGTAAAGTAGTGTAGTTTGGATGAATGGACTATAAGGTGGATAGTAAGCTGGCTAGATCGTGGGTTTCAGCAGGTAGTGATCAGCGAGTCGATGTCTAGTTGGCAGCCAATGACAAACAGAGCACCCCAGGCATCAGTGGTGAGGCCAGTTTTGTTCGGCATCTTCATTAATGCGCTGGAGAATGGGACGGATGCACCCTCAGCAAGTCTGCAGATGGCACTAAGCTGGGAAGGGTGGCAGGGGTGATTGAGGTAGGGATAAGATACAGAGTGACCTAGGCAAATTGGAAGATTGAGCCAAAAGAGATCTGGTGAAGTTCAAAAAGGAGTGTAGAGACCTGCACTGAAGATGGAAGAATCCTGTGCATTGCAACAAATTGGAGACTGGCTGGCTGGGCAGCATTTCTGCAGAAAAATGGCCTGGGGGTTACAGTGGACAAGCAGCTGGGTAGGAGTCAAGAGTGTGTCCTTGTGGCCAAGAAAGCTAATGGCATGTTGGGCTGTTTGTAGGAGAATGGCCAGCAGATCAAGGGAAGTGATTATGCTGCTATATTCAGCGCTGGTGAGGCCACATTTGGAGTACTGTCTCCTGTTTTGGATTCCCCACTGGAGATGTGGACAAATTGGAGAGAATCCAGCAGAGAGCAACAAAAATGATTAGGGGCCTGGAGCCCAAGACTTATGACTTGTTTAGTTTGCAGAAGAGAAGAAATGAGGGGGGATTTGATAATGGCCTTCAGCTACTTTAAGGGGGTTCCAGGGAGAATGGGGTGATGCTATTCTCTGTGGTGGCAAAAAACAGAAACCTCCATCCTTCGAGGTTTTTAAGGCCCCGCTTGACAAAGCCCTGACTGGCATGATTTAGTTGGGGCTGGTCCTGCTTAGAGAAGGGGTTGGTCTAGATACCTCCTGAGATCCCTTCCAGCCCTCATCTTCTATGATTTTATGATAGATAAGAGCTGGCCATCAAGAGTGCCAGGCCCCCTCCTGTTTCTTCCTTGGTTCATTTAAGTGTTCCAGCTCCAGGCTGAGGAAGAGGCAGTCTCTGAGGGAGCTGCACTCTCGACCTTTTAAGATTTGGTGCATAGTTAGAAGGACCTGGAATTTCACTCAGAATTCATTGGCACCCACTGCAGAGTTGGAGTCCCAGCTGTGATGTGCTGTGGGCAGGGGCGGAGTACGGCACAAGACTGGGGGGACTGTGCCCACCTGGCCTTGTTGGAGCAGAGAGGGTGGGGAGCACCACCGTCCCGCCCTGCCTCCACTGCCCTCTGGTCCACTCCCAGGGTGGTGCGGCATAGAGGCCAGGCTCAGCACACCAAAGGGTAGGGGGGTGGCCCAGCGTGTGGTCACTCTGCTCCAGGGGTGGGGCAGGGCTGGCTAGCATGTTGTATGGCCTCTGGTGCAGCTGTCCAGGTCCCATGGCCCTGAAGGACTGCAGCAGAGCTGCACCACACCCTAGGCTGAAGGGGACCCTTGAGGGGGGGCCAGGGCCCCTGGCTGAGTTTGTGCGGGGGCGACTGGTGGGCTGGGGACCCAGGGCCCCAAGGCTCCTTAATCCACCCGTGGCTGTGGGCTCAGGCTGGGAATATGGCAGAGGCAGGTGGTGCCCTCTCCAAGGAAGGGGAAGCACCATGTGGCTGACCAGGGACCTTCCCACCAGCTCAGCAGGGAGCTGATTTTAGTGAGCCTCAGCAGACTGCAGCTTGAGGTCCTTTACACGGAGGAGCATAGGGAAGGGGATCTCAGTAAAACACATTAGAGAGCAAACTAACCAACAACTCGAATGGGGTCTGAGCTGGCTTCCTAGACTGTGGAAGGTTTTACTGGGACACTTTTGATTCAGGTCATATCTTTGCCTGCGGTCCTTGGTGTGCTCTTCACTTCAGAGCGACTTTGGGGAGGTCTCTGTTTTTTGGAATCTCCACATAACTCTTCTGAGAAGAGCCAGTTTGTCTTCTCTTTTTATGGTCCAACCTGCTAGTTGGCTGGGATCCCACCATGGGTATAATTAGCTGTACTAACAGGTGGAAGGGATCGGGTGACCCATGGAATGAGGTTGCTCCCTTACTGCTCTAAGCCCAGCACTCCTCTTCACCTCAACTGACGTGTGGGGCAATGAGCAGCTTTACAGTAACCCAATCCTTATGTTGGATCTGGCCTTAATGCTCTGGGCAAGAGCAGAACATGTCACGTTGCTCTTCTCCTCCTGAAGGAGCTTCTCCACACACACACACACACACCCCCCTTAGCAGCTCAGATGGAAAGCAGTCAGGGCTTTGCTCTGCAAACCAGAGTACACACAACCCTCCCCCTCCGTGCCCTATGGTCCCAGTCTAAGCTGATTGACAGGTGACGGGCCTGCAGTGCTATGGAAAGGTGGCCAAGCGTGTTGTCATCGCCTAGCACAGCCAAGCTACGAATGTCTTGGAAAAGTCATTAGAAACCTGAGCCGGGGACCCAACCTCAGAATTAGTTACATGCCGTTTGTTTTCTTTCTAAGGCATATCCTGGAAAAGGTGCCAGTTAGCTTAAGTAAGACAATTATTTTCCTAGAGATTTATAACTGAGGAGGCAAGGGGCTCTTTGCAGTGGGGATTTAACTTTGCTACAAGAAGTGGCGGGAGGCCTGTGGCCTCAGAAGCCACCTTCCATTGGGGTTACCCCCCTCGGTGACAAAAATAAGAGGTGTGACTGGCACATGGGAAGCGGAAGAGAAGGGGTGAGATCCATGCGAATGTGCCAGGGCACAATGCTGTCCCCTGGAGGTATTTTTAACTGTGCACTGGCATGCTGGGCAGGAAAGTCCATGCTGATTGGCTTCTTCTAAGAATAGCAGATTGCTCCCTATTCCCAACAAACAGCATGCTCCAAGCCATTGAGCAGTATGCTAATGCAGATCTGGATGCACTACCTGGGGCTGTGAACTTTTCAGCTCTAAAAGGCTGGGCCCGGTTAGTATTTGCCTGAGGGACTGCCAAGGAAAACGTAGTGCAGCAGGAAGGAATTCAGGAGGTGGCGCTCACTGTGCTGTGGCGGCCAAGACCGTAACAGGGTATAGGTCCATCAATGACTACTAACCTGATAGGCAGGGATTGCTGTTTGCCAGAAGCTGGGAATGGGCAGCGTGATGGACACCTTGATAATTACCTGCTGTTCATTCCCTCTAAAGCACTCACAATCCTTCAAGAGCCCGGGGCATTTTTCACAAGCGCTTTTGGTTTGAACCCTGCTGTTGTGCAAATTCCAGCTTGGGTCACCAGCACTGCCATTTCAACAGGGCCCTGTAGTTTTTCACGTTCCATCCCAAACCGTTATATGGTGTTCAGTACTGCTACACTTGCCACCAGATCTCCCCTCAGAAGTGGCTGCCTCCTCTGATGGGTAAAAATTGGCAAATAATGAGAGGCACAACAGGGTTGAATCTGAAAAAAAAATAAAGGAAGTTCATCAGATTAGTACTTTGATTTGGTGTGGCCACAGGGTCCGGTGGATAGGATACTGTACTGGCATCAGCTCTGAGCACTGCGGCTAATCTTTTTCTATGCTTCTATTTCCCCTGCCAGCCTCTGGCTGCCTTGTCTATTCTGACTGTCAAGTCTTTGAAGTAGAGACAGTGCCTAGCGCCTCAGTGTTAGTGGTGTCCAAGTGGTACTGTAATGCAAGTGATTACTGCTAATAATTTATTCATTTCTTTGTAAGTGAGGGAAAGACTGACTAATAGGGACAATAGATAAAATTGACTGAATAAATGGAAATATTGTTTAGTGAGTGGTAGAGATGAATGAAGTGAAAGGATTCTATTCTGTCTATTATAAAGCCGTAGGGACCCTTTGCGATGAAATGTACTATGTAAATATAAGAGACAGTGAGCATTTCTCAGTGCAGCCTTACGGAACAATTTTAGTCTTTTGCAAACAAGGAGAAAGACCATTATTCATGGTAATGGCGTGACGTGGCTTTTTTGTGGGTGGAAATCCCTGGGGTGACCATAGAGAGAGTGAATGGGCAAGTGAGAACACAACATTTGATACATATAAAGCACTACATGGGAATTTAGCCAAAGGAATCTCCTTGCTAAATCTCCACATGTACTACTTGGAAAACGTATTGTATCTTTTACAGTGGTCAGATGGGAAGTGGAGGTCTTGCTTTTTCATGCCCTCCATTCAGGGTGGAAATAGCTATTTTAATTCAAGGTTGGTGTGATGATGGAATGTGGATCTCTCAGGACAAAGATGCAATAGAAGCTGATGGCAGGTAATACAGTGGCTTGAAATCAAAGCATGGATAACCCTAGGCTGGCTTTCACAGCACCAGCATCCCCCAAAAGTATAGAAAGCTAAAGTATGGTAAATATTAGAGAGGGGGCTCTCTGCTAGTATGAGTGTACTGTTGATCAAGTTTGAGAAATTGTTAAACAGACAGGAAATGTTACAGCCATATGTGAATTACAATACAGGAGATAATTTCCCATTATCATCAGTCAAAAGTTCACTCCATAGGTCCAGTTTGGATACATGCGAGTCTCTTTCCGTCTCTCTCTTGGTGGAGATGTGAAACCCAAGTCCTGAACCTTTGCTACTGTTGAAGCTCCTAGAGCATTTTGTGTAGTAAAAATGTTAGTCCTAGAGCCTCAGCCTAATGCTAACTCCAGTAATCTCATTCATTCTCTATTGCCACTGCAGTGTGCTCTCTTTCTTTTGTAATCTGGTATGTAGATGTTTTAAACAGCGGCCGTGTTTCTCCCAAGAGCTGGTTGCATTTCACTGATGGGCAAAATTAGCTGGTTTGGCATTTCTTTTACCTACTTCATAGGAATGTTGTGCAGTTGAATGTTAGTTTGTAAAGCTCTTTGAAATCATCTTCCAAGGCTTTGTCTACACTACACATCCCTGGGAGCAGCACAGAAGGTATTTGTAGCAACATGCCTCAGTGAAAATGAGCTGCATCCACATCATGGTGTAGAGTTACGTGTGTAATGAACGGCTGTGGCAGAGCAGAGGAAAACTCCGGTAGATACTGTTGCCAGAGCCTTTCATTGCAGGGAGGAAATGGCAGGGGGAAGACAACAGGGAAGAGCTTAGCCTTTCCCCGCTGTTGGAGTCTTTTCCAGTGGCAAGGAAAGGCTCCAAATTAGGACACTGCATGGCTAAAAATAGCATCCATATCCACATCCTTCAGATATGTCTTTACTTGCCTAAGCTGTGCTGCTGTTTATATCTGTGGAGGGGGCTGTATGTGTATGTATCCTACATGCCCCACAAAGGAGCCTGTGGTGTTGATGTGTCTTGAAAGACGGTTGCAGAAGAAAGGAATTTATCATCGTCTTTAGCACGGGCAGATGCTACAGAGGATGATCTGTTCCTTCAGGCACCCAGCCCTGCACACCTTGAGTTTCCAAGTGCATTTTCTCTGATGTAGTCTGTAGTTTTAGTTCTAGAAACACCCTTTCCAGTGGCTGGGATGTCAGGGTGGGGCTGAGTAAGCACAGTGCCTGGGTACTTCTGGGACTCACGAGGTCAAGGACTGACGTTTCAGTGACTTCCAAGTGAACACCCTAATGAGCTGAATGGGGTGTGAGAGGGATTCCGCTGCCGGGAAAATCTCCCAGCCTGTGGCGGCTTTTGGGGTAGGCGAAGCAGGCAGCCACCTAGGTCACCAGCCAGTAAGGGGCCCTGTCCTCAATTTGGTGGACAGAAATGAAAATATAGAAAATGTTGCCATCTAGCAGAGCTAGTAGGGCTGGAAGCCTTAGCACTTTTCAGTCTTGGCTCATCAAGGCAAACTATCATTAGGATCTATACTTCATCTGAATTTCAGATTTCACCATTATCTGCCATCATCTTCACACTGACATGCTAAAAAGGCAGGAGCAAGCAATAGCCAGCACAGTAACAGGAATTTTTCCAGTGGTCTCATCTTTCAGTTCCTTAGCGTGGCCATTTATTTTGCCATTTTTTAATTTTGTGAAATTTTGCCTTTTCCTTTTTTTTTTTTTTTTTTACCAGTTATTCTTTTACCTTTTCCTTTGCCTTTGCGACAATTTTTCCTTTGACTTTGGTTAGCTCAGGTTACCAGGTAGGTCCATATAGGCTGCTATGTATAAATACAGTGCTGCCCTCAAGCAGTCATCGCAGCTCTGTGTGATGTTTGTGCTGTAGGTCTGTCTTTTGGTTAGTTCTAAAGGGCCAGCTGTGTTGCTCTGGTTCAGCTAAAAAAGCAAGGAGTCCTATGGCACTCAAAGACTAACAGATTTATTTGTCGCATGAGCTTCCATGGGAGAACATCGCACTTTGTCAGATGCTTTGGAGATGGGGAACTTACAGAACGGGATGCAAATAAATGCAAGGGAGCATAAAACATGGGATCAGCTTACTCTTACTGTATGAGCTGGTCCCAAATGTTATGCTCCCTTGCATTTATTTTCATCCTGTTCTGTAAGTTCCTTCATCCAGGGCCATAACTAGAGTATCCGGTGCCAGGGGCAAGCAGCCCCAAACGCGTCCCTCCCACACACACACCTTGGGCCCGATCCATCCCACTGGCGAGCAGCTGGATTGGGCCCCAGTACCCTGGCCAGACAATGACAGCCACGGCTGGGCAGGGGGTTTGTCTTCCCCCACTGCGGCCAGAGAGTCTGGCAGAGAGTCTCTTCCCCCACCGCGGCCAGAGAGTCTGGCAGAGAGTCTCTTCCCCCACCGCGGCCAGAGAGCTAGGGGAGGGGGGGGCCCTTTCCCCCGCTGGGGGGCCCGGGGGCAGCCAGGACTGGGCAGCGGGTGCCCTGGCCACTCTGAGCCGAGCGGCAGGGAAAGCACCTTCCACTGCCGGACACATCACAGCTAGAGCCGAGTGGGGAGCACGTTCCCTGGCTCCCAGAGGAGTGTGCCTTTAGGGCACGTTCCTATTCAGGGCCAGGAAGGGTCTGGTGTGACGCCCTCTTTAACTGGTGCCTGGAGCTTTGCCCTTTTTGCCCTGCCATAGTTACGGCCCTGCACCCGTCTTCAAAGCATCTGATGAAGTGGGATTTTCTCCTACGAAGGCTTGTGATAAATAAATGTTAATCTTTAAGTGCCACAGGACTCCTTGCTTTCTTTTGGTTAGTAATTTTTTAGCTTCTTTTGTACTTATTATTTAACATTTTTGCGGGGGCCAGAGTCAGATAAACCTGAGTACTTCAGAGAATTTCATAGAAATCTGGTGTTCTTCATTTATAGCTACACACTAGAAACTACCTTTTGCCTTATTTTTATTTATTATGATTATTTGTATTAAATGTCTAGTGCACATAAACCCAAGCCTATATGAAAAATCTGTAAGATTAAACTGCCAAAATTTTGAATGTGATATTTTATTTTTGAGCCATCATTAATTTTACCACTTTTTATTTATTAATTAATACACATACTTTTAAAATTATTTTGGTGTTCATTTTAACTTTGTAGTTCTGCATTAGCTCATTTATGTTAAGGGAAAGATGGGAAAGATCTTTAAAAATATCACACCCAAGAATAATTTGAGTTCCAGAAGGATAGGTATGTTAGTCTGGTTTAGCAAAACAAACAAGGAGTCCTGGGGGATGGTGTGGGGCGGTTAGGGCTGCAGGGGAGACTGAGGCCACAGGGAGGGTGGCAGTGGGGGCCTAAAGGAGGCCCTTTAGGGGTCCCACAATGGGCCTTAGCCTAGGGCTCCCAATTGCCTAGGACCGCCTCTCCTCCCAGCAGCAGTAAAGGAGACCCCACCACACACAGCCCTGGAGGATGCACTGAGAGGAACAATGTTGCATTGGTTCCCTGGCTGCAAACTAGATGAGCTAAGGCCTAGAGCAGGGGTACTCAAATGGCGGCCCACGGTCCTCAACCCGGACCGCAAAGACATTTCTGGTGGACGGCCCCCCGCGCAGGGAAGGCTGCCGGCCGTGCAGGGCCAGCAGCCAGAGGCCCTGCTCACAGCTCCTCTGGGGCAGGGAGTTGTTAAAACTCCCGCCCAGAGAAGCTCTAATGGAGCATGCCCAGAATATCTGAGCATCCTCCGTTAGTGCTGCTCTGCCCCAGGAGCTGTGAGGGCCATGCAGGGTAAGCAGGGGGGGCCTCCAGGATCTGGCCTGCGGGGGGGGGCAGGATCAGGCCCGGGGGGCGGGGGCCCACGCAGTGAGTCTTAGAGGGAACATTGGCAACAGCAATGTTGCCTCTAAGGGGAGAGGGCAGCTGAGCAACTCCGGTTGCTTGCTGCACTGCCCCCTGCTCCCACTCGCCCCCCCTGCTCCCGGCATTACCCCCCACTCCTGCTAGCCCCCTCCGCTCGTGGCATCACCCCCCCGCTCCCGGAGCACCCCCCCTCCGCTTGCGGCGTCACCCCCCCTGCTCCCAGTAGCTCCCCTGCTCCCAGAGCACACGCCCCCACTTGCAGCATCACCCCCCACGCTCCCGGACCACACACCCCTCGCTCCCAGCGGTAGCCCTACCCTAGTTGCCTGTGGACCCCGATGAATGGTGGAAGGCTGAATGTGGACCAGCTCGCAAAAAGTTTGAGTACCCCTGGCCTAGAGGGTTTTTTGAGCTCTATTCCATGTGGAGTTCATGCCCCTCATGCTGCTGTTTTAGTCTCCTTGGCTGCAGACTCAGCATTTCCAGAGGGTTTCGCTGGTGGTGATGGGGGAGTTAATGAAACTTTGGATTCCAAGACAGGAGAGCAGAATCCCCAGGCAGATCCAAATGATCTGGCGCTTCAGGATGAGCTAGTGGATCCTCCCGCCATTTTGGGATAGGCAGGGGTTTATCCCCATTTTAAAGATGGAGTCTGGGGCACAGAGAGATTAGGGAACATGGGGAGTGTGGGACAGAATTTCAGAGTTCCTGGTTTTCAGACCCCCTGTTCTGCCCACTGGATTCTGGACTTAGTGACTGTGCAATGTCTTCTCTGGGTTCTACCAAACAGAAGCTGAGGGAGTGGATAAAATTATGTGAAGAGAGATATCAGGCAGAACAGAACTGCAGGTAAAGTGGAGAGTGAAGTTACAGTGGTGATGAAGCCAGATTAACCAGGGTGGGAAAGAACAGTGGATTTCAGGACCCAAGGGGCCTATAATCCAGTGTCTAACGTCCCATTCGTACTGACAGTCTGTCTTTAGCAAGACACAGAACAGCGCAAAGGCTTGGTAGCCTAGTGGTTACTCCTCTAATTAACCATGTCTGTATTTTTTCATTCCTGACCTCTAACTGGTACATAACCCCTTCATGTCGCTGAGATTTCTCCTGGGTTGCACACCAGGCAGGTTCATTGCTTCACGTTCTTTTAATACAGTTCCAAGGGTTGACTGTCCTTGATTGGCCCTACAAGCTCTAGCGTCCCAGCCTTCCCAAAGCCCCTTTTCCATTGAACTCCAGCAGTCAGTGTCTCAACAACAGCGTGAGTTAGAAGGAAATGTTGGAAAGCTGGCCTTCCAACTAGGAGCTGTATTTAAACATTTGATTTCTAGCTCCAGTGGTTCTTGAGGTGGCAGTGCTAAAATGTTGGAATTGAGGAAGCTAGTAGCGAAACCCGAGTGGGAGGGTCCTTTTCGAGTGATGTTCCCCATACATACTTGTAAGTGTCCTCTGTCGCTGCTACTCTCCTGGACAAAAATGACTCCCAGACCCTCTGGATTAGCAGTCAAGTGTAATTTATTTACAGTGTCCAGTCTCGCCACCTTCTTACAACATAGTTTGTCTTGCTGCCTCTAGAGCTTTGTCAGACAGGCAGAACCTCTGTTCCCCTTCTACTCGCTGGCTTCTCCTCTCCTCTACTTCCTCCACCTGAGCCCGGATATAGCTGCTGGGGCAACTGTTTCCCCTTCACCAGTCAGGTGTAGCCGTCCACAGCCAGCCCCAGTTTCCCTGACTCCCTTGGGGCTCGTGTGACAGAGGACTGGCTACGGGGATTCTGCCCAGCATTCAGTCACAGTATACCAAACATAGTGTGGATTTTATATGTCCAGAGTGCTGCATCAAGCCATGACTAGTGTGGTCAGCTCTCAGAGGGTAAAAGGATGTGTGTCTAGCTCTGACAACACTTAGTATCTTACTGCTCTGTCAGACCAGACTTGGTCTTTCTTCTGCAGTGATGTTCGGATTGAGACTCTAAAGAGCCACTTGTGGCTTGCATGTGTCTCCCATGGCCCTTGCCTCACATGATATTAAAACACTGTGATTTCATTATTAAACCATTAAAGTTATTAGCCTATCAGGATGCTTTCCCAATATTATTAGCCAGGTGTAGAAGATGAAATAAATAGCTGTTCAGTCATTTTGCTGTGAGAATAATATACGTAGGGAGAAAAACCACAGTCTTTCCCACCATACCATTTAAATATGAGCATATAGTCAGCAGAACAATGAACTGTGGCTCTTTCAGGTAGCGTTGAGCCACTGGGGTGTGCGTATCACAGCTCTCTTGTGATGCTTCTAGAGAACTGGTCCAGTGGCTGAGTACACCGTGTCCTGGCGTGACCATTGTTCTCTGCACTCCATTGCCTGCTGCTGTTTAAATTACCCATCAGGGTTATTTTTTCCTTTGCTGGAGAACCACACCAAAGTGAAGGTTTGTGCAGCATTTACAGTTTCTGGGCTCGTGAAGTGGTTCTGCTGCTTCTCTGACTTATGTTTCTCCTGCAGAGCATTCTCCCTGGTTTTCAAGCTTTTAATTTCTGACCATCTCTCTCCTACAGTCAATGGCTGTTTCAGCCCAGATCCCCGACTCTTCTGCCTTTTAACAGTGCCCTCTGCCTCTAACTGATGGCTTCTTCAGTTACTTTTTGTATGTGGCTATCACTGCCGGGTTGTAGAAACGCAAAGTCCCTCTTCTCTTTCCAGGTCAGACACACTTATTGTTTGTACCTGTCAAATGCGCGGTTGTGTAATTCCTGAGGTCAGCACTGAGGATTGGCTCACTGGAGCAAAAAGTTAGAAGCTTTGCTATATCCCACAACCTAAGATTACTACTGAGCGGCATGTTCCTGTGCTAACATGGAGGGACCTCCTTAGAGGGAACTTAAATCACCTTGGCCAGCAAGCCTTACTGCAAGGACAAGATGCATACACTCAAGTAATCCTTCATCAGGTTAACCCTTCCATTTCTCACAGTAAATCTCTCTGCCCTCGTTTCCCCCAGAGTTTCAACACCCAAATGGAAAGAGATTGTACATGCTGCATGTGAGAAGAGCTGTTAAGATTCACACTAGTAGAACTGTCCAGTAAGTTACCATGTTTCCTTCCCTTCGCCCCAAAGTTCCTGAGCTTGAATGCGCCTGAAACATCAGTAGCTACAAAGATCACATGCTGCATCTGTAGCTACAGACAAACTGACTTCATTGCACGGTGGTTCTCCATCACTGCTGTTCTGGAACTCTCTTTTCCATGTCATGAATCACCTCTACCCTTGGACCTACAGTCCACCTAGCCTGGATCCCCCTGCAGTTTAACAGTGTTGGAAGGACAAGGCAGTTTTGACAGACACCTGTATGGGGACTTGTCCATAAGAGCAGAACTTGAACAGTAGCTTTCTTCTGCAGGAAAGCACTCTGGATAGCAATCCCAAACAAACTAGGTGACTTTTAAGGAGATTGGGACACTTATTCTTTCTTGCTGATCACTCCCTACTAGGAACTTTTCTGCACTGCTCTCCAAGTCCCAGAAGTATCTGACTTAGAGGTGAGACCATGATTCCAGAATGGAAAATTTATTTCCTAATTTCCTTTCTGGCAGTGACTTATTCAACAGCTCATCCCCCAACTAAGTTAACTTTTTCAGGTCCCTATAAAATGGCCTCTTCCTGGGAAAAGCCTTATGGCCAAGAGTTTACAATTAGCTATGAATAAAGTTAAGGATTTCAATGACTAAGTATTTGGAACCCAGTGGACAAATCTGAACAGCCTGCTGTGTTTGCAGGAAAAGAGGGGAAGCAGTATGTCTTAGCCTGAAGAAAGGAAATCATCAGGTAACTCATTTTCCATTTTCTTTAGTGATCCGTTAGTGCCACCTGAAGGAAACAGCCTCTATTAATTAACATTCCTTGCAGATATTTTGGAAAGTGAGTCGGTACTTTGTTTGTTCACATCTCTGTATGCAACAGCAGAGCCAGTGAGTTTTTCACAGCTTTGTGTAATTTTCTTTTCAGTGCAAGAAGAAACACACACTGGTGTGCCCAGACTTTTCCAAAAAAGGCATCTGTCCGAAGGGCGCCCAATGCAAACTCCAGCATCCCCAGAGGAAGCATCGCATGAGACTGCCCAGTGCAACAGGTGATTCCAACCAGGGCAGGTCATCACCGAAGTGGAGAAGGCTCGGCGATGAGGCAGTGAGGTAAGGGAATCACTGGAAACACCAGAAACAATGTTCTTTCTCTTGTGTAAATCTCTTCCCCCTGAGGACCAAGCTGGGGTTTTCTTCATCTGTGCAAGATGATGCATTTCCCCTCGAGTAACAATAATCTGGCTATAATCTCTTTCTTTGCGATTTTTGACTAGACCAGTTTTCTAAATGTCATCAATTCAGATTTGCTCTGTTAGCTGAAATTCAAGCTGTACCTTTTGACTTCCAACCATCACAGCTAAAACTACATATTCCAACATCAAAATACCCCTTTCTGTTTTGTCAAAGGTACCACGTGACTTCAGAAACTCCAACTTGCTCTTAAACACCACACAGCTGATAGCAAAAAGCTTTGTTTGAAGTGCTGGTCTAGTAATTATATGTCTAACAGTAGAATAGATGCATAGTGAAGATTTTATATAAGATGAGTAACAGATTGGGGCTGCAGCTCCGGCAAAGCCAAGTCAGTGCTTAGTGGAGAGACCTTCAAGAAAGGTGGGCAGGGAAAAGCTGTGTCTCTCCCTTCTGAGTTTGCAGTGATCTGACCTAATGGGATTGTGGTGCTGGAGTTCTCATCTTTCAGGAGAGAGGTAAAATTTAAACCCCTGTGGCATTTTTGATCCAGGTTCAAAGGTATTGGCTCTGGTGTCCTGGATAATTATTTTCTGTCCACGTGTACTCTTGTAGTTCCAGAGGGAAGGTATATTCTTTGCCAGTCTGTATCACCCCATGAACTGATGAGCTGTTGCTGGCTTCCTCCCTGGAGAGGGACTTTGTTTCATTGATGGGTGAAGCGCTTCCTGCAGGTCTGTGTAATCTATACTCTGCCATTTGGGCAAGTTGGCATCTTTGGCTGGAAGGTGCTATGGGGATGTTCTGGTGCTGAGCAGAAATGACTGGCCTTGCCAGAGAGTTTTTCTCCATGTGCAAAAGTATCTCTGGGCTTCTGAAGTTCAAAGCCCTCCTCATTTAGAACTGAGGTCAGGTTTGTGCAGAGTTCTGATGAGGTGGAAAGTCCACGTGTTCACACAAAACAACCACCATGCCTCCCTTTTAACACACAGTCATTGCAGCCCATCTTTGCCTGGAGGGCAGAATGCCCAGTTCACCCTGAAACTGGTGCAAGTTCAGCTTCTCTTTCCTCTTTTTACCAGTGGGTCTGATGCACACTGGGGGTCAAGAAATCCCTGCTCCTACTATCAAAGTATCAGACACCCACTCGGTGCTGTCAGGCGGGTTCACGTGTCTTTGGGGCAGCAGGACAGCTGTGTCCTCATTTGCACCAGTGTGTGGACAGTGTCCAATCTGCAGGCCTCTCTCCTTCCTGTGGTAAATCCCACACTGTCCTACCAAAAACACGGGTGCATCACTTTTCAAAACAAAGGAAAATGAGCTCTGTTCCCAATCCTTCACACACACGGATCCCATCACAGACCTGCCCAGGTTTGGCAGTATTGTCAGGCTCCATTTTTGAGTGGTGGAATGACAGGTTATTGTAGGTCAGTGCTGAAATATGGTGGCAGGATCTATGTGGTTTTGGTTTTGCCTCCCTGCTCATCTTGGCTAATGGCTGCTGATGGACCTATCCTCCAGGGACTTTTCTAGTTCTTCTTAGAACTCTGTTATAGTCTTGGATTTCACAACGTCCTCTGGCAAGGAGTTCCACAAGCTGACTGTGCATTGTGTGAAGAAATACTTCCTCTTCCTCATTTTAAACATTCTGCCTATTAATTATATGTGCTGAACCCCTACTTCATTATGAGAAGGAATAAAGAGCACTTTCTCATTTACTTTCTCCGCACCAGTCATGATTTTATAGGTCTCTATCTTATCCCCTCAACCCCAAGTCATTTCTTTTCCAAGCTGAAAAGGCCCAGCCTTATTAGTCGTTTCTCATAAGGAGTCTTTTCTATACTCCTAATCATTTCTGTTGTCTTTTTCTGTATCTCTGCCTTTTTTTTTTTTTTTTTAAGATGGTGGGGGTGACCAGATTTGAATGCAGTATTCAAGATGCGGGCACACCACTGATTCATAAAGAGTCAATACAGTATTTACTCTCTTATCATCTATTCCCTTCCTAATGATTCTCAACATTTTGTTAGCTTTTCTTTCTGGAGTGGTAACAGCTATTTTCCTTCCTTTGTAACGACAAGATCATCCTTCCTCTCCAAGGTTTGTTTGGTGCTCCTGCCTGCTTGGGCAATGGCAAGACTGGGATTTGAACCCAGCTGTACTTTGTACTGGTGCAGAACATGATTGTTAGGTCCTGATCACTCCATGTTCTAAGATAAGGTAAGGAAAATCTGGAGCAGCTAGCAGCCATCCTCCTCTCCTTCAGTGGAGCCAGCCATTAGGGGAGGCAGACGTGGAAATGGATGTGGAAATATAATAGGTATGCAGAATGTCTTTGATGTTGGGTTGGATACTTTGTTAATCACATCAGCAACTATCAGCATAAAATGACAATCTGATTCTTGTAGAGGTCATTGTCCTACGTGCCCTTGGGGGCTATTGATTATTCAGTTTTAATTATGCTATGCGGCTGCAAGCTACCTAGCTGGGCAATCCACCAAGTCTTGCACGCAGAGGTTTCTCTTGTGTTATTAACTCCCTGAATTGTAATGGGGAGGAAAATTCTTAACACACTGTCAGCTGGGAACTGGGCGATGGGTCCAACGCTGAACACCACGGCCCCAGTGCAGGACTTCAGAATCAGCCACAGCCAAGAAGCTGGCCTTGTCTTTTGAATTCCTCAGCTCCTGGAGGTTGACTAACTGCCTGGTAGGCAGGTCTAGTGGCTAAAGCACTTGCCTTTCCTTGCAGAGGGAAAGGTTCAAGATCAGTTTGGGATCCTTGTCTTTGGGCTTGAACCCACCACACTATTGGGTAAGACTCCACTCCAGAGACTGACCTAATGTGAAGAATGAGCTTCCTGCCCATGGAAAGTCATCTCATCAGACTCGAACTGAGGTCAGCCTGAGGAAACGTGTATGGACCATATAGAGTGAGACATGTGTGCAAGGGGTGGTATTGTCCCATGGTTTCTGTGTAGTCCTCCATTGGTCCCTCTGTATCCATCTTCAGTCTCTTGCTCACACGACAACAGTCTGTCTTCTCACAGCACACTCCTAGGCTCTGTGGTACTACAAACCATGAGAGACAGTGTTCTCAGCAGTGGGACCAAGAGGAGGCCAGGCAGACCTTGTTGCTGGCCGTGTTCAGGGCTAAATGCAGGAGTTGCCTCTCTTCCTGAAGAGCATCTTCCTAAGACTGATCCTTGTTTGGAGACCTGAGGCGGCAAAGAAGAAGGCAGGGCAAGAAACAAATCATGCCACGGACAAAGGAGCACTGTGGATATTGCCACTTAGGGTAACTCAGCCCTGTTTAATTGCTGCAAGGTGTTAATGTACTGCAGTAAATACATGGTGTGTTACAGCTGCCAAGGTTGGTTCCATTCGGCTGTTCACATTGCTGCATGTGGGCGGAGGTGTGTCTGGATCACATGAAAATGGCCATTCTGGGGAGAACTCTGGTCTGTCTCGCCCAGTATCTTGGCTTCTGGCAGTGGCTGGACAACCCTTGAGTGATCCATCCCATTGTCCGGTTCCAGCTTCTGACAGTCAAAGGCTTGAGGACACTCAGAGTGTGGGATTATGTCCCTGATCATCCTGGCTAGTAACCACTCATGAATCTAACCTCCATGAATTTACCTAGTTCTTTTGTGAACCCAGTAATGCTTTTGGCCTCCCCAGTCATCATCTCAGCCAAAGGTGGACCTTCCTCCTTCTCCTTGATTTTTGGTCAAGGATGGTGCTAGGCCATGCGCTGCGCCAGCAAATGATCAAGGAGTGTTGTCACATTCACTAGGGAGCGAGGAAACAAGAATGATTCCAAAAACGGCTCTTTGCTGCTGCAGCATGTCAGTTTAGGTAGCTCTGGGGCCAGTAGCAAAGCCAGCTTCCCCATGGGTCTGCCCAGAGAGTCCATCCTTTAGTGGGACAGGGCAGTGTTCTGATCATTCATGTCTTAGTCTCTGCTAATGCTGCCCACACTGGTGCCCTTCAATACCCGACAGAATGGTGCCCTTTGTGAAGAATATCTGTCTCCACAGGCCACTGCTGAGCCTGGTGATTGCCAGGGCATAGAGACAAGGGGCTCTATTTTGTGGAGGTCTGGCCCCACAAAAACAGTCATTTGAAGGGCAGAGCTAGCAGACCTAGTGGGGTGGTCCAACACTAAGTCCAACTGTAATCCTTTAGGCAGCACTTGCTTTTGCCACCATGGTCAGCAGCCCGCTGCCTCGGTCCACCTCAGTCGCACCAGGAGCTTCCTGCCTCCATCTCGGTTGATATTTTTCTGTCACTGTTTGTGTCACTCCTCTGGAGTGTTTCGTTAACAGTATCTGGTAGATAGCTGTGAGCTAGCAGAGCAGGAAATCCAGGCAGAGCCAGGGCCGGGGCTGTGCCCAGCAGGAGGAGAATCCACCCACCCCCCCAAAACCACGCAAGGGAGGGACAGTGGGGATTGACCCAGCCCTCAGAGCCTGGACTGGAAATCCTGCATTCCTCCAGCAACCCTTCACCTGCACTGGATGTGTGGGTGGAAGGACCTCATTTTATCGCCTGCTTTATAGGCACTTCCCGCAGCAGTATCCTAGGCCCAGGCACTACAGCCTTCTTCTTCCTGGCTCTAGCCACTAAAACATCTGCCCTGGAAGTGGTGGGAGCTCACTGCTTGGGGCACTGGCCCTAGATGGGAAAACCAGTAGGCGATGGACCATATGGCACAAGCCTGCACTGAGTCCAGGGGAATGGACTCGGCGAGTTCCAGGGTTCAGGGGCAAGTCTTGTAGCAAAACTCCTGCTGTTTCTGGGAAGCGAGGGCTGCACATAATCATCTCTGTTCTGTTCCATATAGGGCTTTAGGCCCTACTCATTCCCCCCTCCCCATCAGCCCTGGTCACCTGGCTGGAGACAGGCAGAGCCGAAGCACCAGCCTGTCTGTATGCAACCCCAACACGCGTCCCAGAGGCACGGGGCCCTTCCTTGTGTGGTATCACTGGGGAGTGAATGTGCAGTGGGCTCTCTGATGTTGTCTAGGGTGACCAAGTAAGCTTGGAGTGACATCCAGCGCATGGCCCCTGCAGTAGCGAGCTGTAAAATATATCCTTGGTCCTTTTAGGTGAGCATGCAAGCCACAGAGCTGGCCAGCATGCTCGGGGAGCTATGCAGGGTCCTTTCCCCCCCCCTTTTCCTGGAAGGGCCAGAGACACTTTAAACTGCTCCAGCTTTTATCCTCTAACAGTGCAGTCAGCATAGATGTCAGGCTAGATAAAACGTCCCATTAGCCGTCTGTGTGCTGAGGAGTGAGTTGAACACACTGATGCAGACAGACCTGGATCTAGAGACGATATGGTTCCTTGCATATGTGACTTACCCCCATCCGGACTTTAGACAGAGCCTCAGGCCCCAGCCCTTCTGGCTAAACCCACCCCCCTCTCTCATCCTGTTTGGCTCAGATTTCACCAAGGGATCTGAGGTGATTTGGGCCACAGGCTCTGCAGCAAGTATCTGAAGGGTAGAAGTTTCCTTCAGGGAGCATAGCGGCTTTCTGGGATGTAAATGCAGTAAGGGGATCTGGCCAGCCAATGAGAAACTTTGCAGTTTAGAGTGACTTTCTGAGCAGTGGGATTACTCGGGCTGTGGGATCCTTCTCCAGGGAAAGGAAGGAGCAGGTGAGCTGTCACTCAGGACATTTAAAACTGGACAAGGCAAAGCTTTTGGAAGTATGCCATTGGGAACAGAACTTGCCTGGTAACTAGATGACCTAATGCATTTCTTCCCTCTCTAACATCTGTGATTCTTATCTAGCAATAATCTATTTTATATGTTGGGTTTGCAGTTATTTTCATGCTCAAGTGTGTGTGTGTTTTTCAGGAGAGAGGCAGCCCACCTCCACAATGACGGGGAGATTCCTGGACCATCCAGTGCAAAACAGGGGATGAAGTTTCAGAGTGATATAGATGCCCCAGGGACCAGCAGACTTCAGAAGCTCCCCTCTTTCATCTCTCTCCAGTCACCTACCTCTCCAAGTGAGGTGGCATGCACAGCTGAAAGAGACAAGACAGGAGAGGAGACAGGTACGTATCTGGTGCTCTGGGATGCAGTTGCACAAGCTCCGGTTCATCAGTGAGAGCTATGCCCTAGTGGCACTCCTCCAGCTGCCTCTGCGCCAGGCATGCCCTTCAGGCCAGGCACCATCCCAACTTTCTTAATCTCTGTGCGAATTTGGTGGTCCCGTTTTGATGGGAACAAGAATCCAGATAAGTTTCATTTGAAGCCTGAGCCGTGGTAGGAAACCAGGTAACCCATTCTATCACCACATTCCCTCGAACAGCATGGAGTGGGACTTCAGCTGCTCTCTCGCCATGCTCATCCTGTATGTTACCTGGGCTGATTTCTCCAAGGTGCAGTACTGTCTCTGTGGTCTCAGCAACAAACTCCAATCAAACACCTTTCGGTTTTAACTCTTCACCTTCCACTGCGTGAGAGACGCTAGGCCATAGTCTCTCCAGAGTTAGGGTGGAGGTCTGGTAGTTCAGAAAGTTACTTAATGCTTTGCTATTCTTTTTAAATCTCCCAGCATATACAGTTGGGGCCAGTGCTTGCCTCGTTAGAGAGAAACAATCCTTTGTTGGGTGCGAAGCCAAGCAGTGAAACTAGAGATGAACAAATCCAGTCTTTTCTGGTGTTTGTGGATCTGTGTGAAATGAACAGGGTCTTGCTCCAGTTCCGTATGGCACAGAATGCATCACACAGAGACTATCACCACCTCTTGCTGTTCTCTCTTCCCTGCTGCTTGGTAGTTTCAACAGAGAGTTCAAGGCCTGATTGGGTCATGGGGACTACCCATGGCAGGATTTGAGGGGCACTTTCAGAGGTGAAGACAAGGCAGTGTACTACACTGCTACCCAGAGCTGTCCCTCATCTTTAGATAAACAGAAGACTGAAATCTCCAGAATTTCCAAAGGGATAGCCGTGTTAGTCTAGTCCAGCAAAAAAAAACAACCAAGGAATCATGTGGCACTTTAAGACTAACAGATTTATTTTTCGCATGAGCTTTCGTGGGAGAAAATCCACTGATGAAGTGGGATTTTCTCCCACTAAAGCTCATGTGAAAAATAAACATTAGTCTTAAAGTGCCACAGGATTCCTTGTTTTTTTCCAAATCTCCAGGCCATTCATCATGCACCTTTCAGTAGGAGGAAATTGACTAAGAAGCTTGAGAATAAAAAAATGAAGGGTGGGGCTTTCAGCAGCTCTTGGTTCAAATGCCAAAGTCAACTTGTTGACTAACTTGGGGAAGCTCCAAGAAGGAGAAGAGTGAAAGTTAAGGGTCACCCAGCTGCTGTTATGGAAGCAATGTTGACTGGCTCCTGGGTGAATCCTGTCCTTTGCTTTTCTGCTAGATGCCTGGCAGTAATGGCATAAAGATTCAAGGCTGGGAGTGGGATTAAAGCATTTTCTCCTGCCCACTCCTGTTCCCTGGAAAAGGGAGGAGCACACACATCTCTTGGAATAATTTTTGATTAGTCTGAACCTCTTCAGTGAAATGTTCTTTGTTTAGGGGTAGCCGCAGGTGATCTGCTCTCCTACATGATCAGGTGTGTGGTATGTTAAGAGGAGGTAGAGACTGGAAAGAGAACCAGACTTTCCTCGGAGTGATAATCTTAGGTTGTCATTGGGGATAGAGAACCTAATTAAATTCACAGGAAACTTTGTGTGGGACCATTCCATTCAGAATGCATTTGGCCTGTCACCCTGGCTGGGGCGGCATGCCTTGGAAACAACAGAGAAGTGGGAAAATCTTCTCAAGCCAGGCAGTGGATCTTGTCTTTATACGTATCTGTTTTCTTTTAACTTAACATTTTGTCACCAGTCAGTGATTTTGAGATCTCTACTGATTCCTTACTTGTATTTAGCACCCACCTCCTCTAAAGAGATGAACTTATTCTGTTTCTTTTTGGTGTGTCACAAAAAGTGCAGTATTATAGAAGAGGACAGGTGATTGGGGAGGCCATGGTCCAGAGGTTTAAATATCCATTCAGGACCCTAAAATTGGAGCTTATCAAAACTTTATTTCTAGCTGAAACCTTTTCTCCATGAAAAACATCCTTTCATCAAAATCAGAATGTTTTATGAAGATAGGTTGATTCAGTGAAATGTCTGATATTTTTTTGCCCAAGGAAAAGGACAAGTAAAAGTGTTTTGTTTCATTTGCAGCTAAAATGAGAAACAACCAAAGCACATTTTTTTGTTTGAATTATTTTCATCAGGATACTGGGCTCACTGGGCCATTGGCCTGACTCGGTATGGCCGCTTTTATGTTCCTCAGAAACCTAGAAATCTCCACAAGGAAGAATGGAGTGAAACTTTTTGGGGTGATGAAACTGGATTTTTTTTTTTTTTAAACTGTCTCTACTTAAAATGGAGACTGACCTACCTCACTTATGGCACTTGCCTTTAAGCACCCAGGTTTAAAAAGTCTACAGGGAGGACAACATGCTAACTCCAGGGCTACAGGCTCTGTCTCCAAGAAGGCCCATCAGTTTTCTAGCACTCGTTGATGGTCACTTGAGTGTGCTGATTGTGAGGGGGATGATAAGGTGGGAGCAGAGCTGGAGAAGTTTTACTGTAGCATGATGGGGGGAAGAATAGAAGGCCCAGAATGGGTTATTGGACAAAACCTAGGAGGCACCTTTAACGTGCTTATTGGGATTTTGTTGAGGCAGGGTCTGTTTCTCTGTTGTGTGTGTGTGTTTGTTCAGCACCCAGCATGATGGGAGCTGAACTCTGGGTGTTACACAAACACCAATAGCCTGCCTAGAACTACAGGGTGCTGAGAGCCCCTTTGGCATGTCTGGGTGGGGCATACCTAACTCAGACATCCCTTGATAGCAGAGGAGGTGGGGTGTGACTGGTGTTCTGCTTCTGTCTCTCATTCCTGAACCCTTTTCTGTAGTATCTGATCTAGGGAGCAAAGCCCACGTTATCAGAAGGGGGTGCTTGAAGTTGGCTGTCTGAGACCCCATGCAGCAATATCCTGATGTTCAGAGCAGCTGAGCCTTACTGCTGACCGTTAAGTTGGTGCGAGCTGGGTGGGGCTCCAAAGCTTTGAAAATCAGGCCAGTAGGTTACAGTGGGGTGGCCACGTGCCCCAGTTAAAGCTGAGACAGACTGAGAAATCCCAGCTACCTGCTGCAAACCCTTCCAGTTCAGTATAACACCAGCAAGGGAAGCAAGTATTAGCCTCCTCCTGAGGATGAGGAGGAAAACGCCACCTGATGGCTGTTAATGAGAGTGGTCCTGCTTTTAGCAGGGGGCTGGACTAGATGACCTCATGAGGTCCCTTCCAGCACTAGGATTCTATGGTAATGGACAAATAATGGAGCCCTCCGGAGGTCACCCAATCACACCTGTCTAAAACAACACACAGCAAGAAAGCTTTACAAGCCACTCATTCCAAATGCAGATACTGCATTGGATGGTCCAAGGGTTGGGTCTTTATGAAGAGAAACAGGAAAATGCCATGCTGGGTGCACAAATCCATTGGTTTAACTTCCTCTCTGCTCCATGACATGCTTCTGTGATTCCTTATGGATCTTAAAGGAATATCAGAGCTGTGATCAGCCTGGCAAAAAAGTGTGAAACCCACTTCAAGGCTGGGAGGTTTCAAGACATGATGGTGTTGGGGGAGGGAGGAATTCCCAGGATTAGTAACCTATTCCTGACATCATGGGTGAGCATGTGTGTTTGGAAGGAGAGCTGTGCACTATTGAAATGCTAAGCAATGGCGTGCAGGGAAGCCAGCGCCCTTTCAGCAAGGTTCATTGCTGCTGTGGAGGCTTTTCTAAGCAACGTGGAGAGGAGCGCTTGGCTTCCCTTTTGAAGCACAGTGATTTCTCCCCCCTCCTTCCTCCTCTTGGCCCTGTTTCAACTACTTTTGATCTCAGTGGCAGGGTGGCTGCTGTCTGCCGGGGAAGTGCTCTTCAACCAGTGAGTTAATCTGGCTTTTTTATCTCTGCCATGAAGATGGAGCAATTAATCCGCAGAAGGAAAGCTGTTGAAATGCCATGAATTGCACTTGTCAGCCTGAAGTAACTCAGCCTCTAATGGGTCAAGGGAAGGGGTGTCAGATAGAGGATAAAGATGCACTAGCGGATAGGGCATCTGGGAGAGGAGGGAAGCATTTTTCAGCTCCAGTTTGTGGATCACAGAGGAGGATTTGTGGTCATCACAGGAGGAGAGGGAAAGGAGAGCAAGCAGCTGGTCTAGCAGAAGCACCAGCCCAGTGGAATAAAGGGGCTCACATGTATTCTTCACATGGGTCATCTGACTCCTCTTTTCCTGTCTTCCCCCACCATTGGCGAAACCCTGGCCTGTGACACGCCTCATAGTTCCATGCACATTGTTTGCTGCTTCTCTGGAGGTGAGGGAATAACTTTCTTAGTGCGGCTTGTCCTAGAGCCCCATGAATCGGCATCTCTTGCACAATGAGCTGTGGCTGGGTTAGAGAGCCAAAGGTGGCAGCTGCCAGAGCTGGTGGAGACGGGATGGAAGGGCAGATTATCCAAGTGTGATAGGATGAGACTGGTAGGCCAATTCCTACATTTCTTTCCCTCCTCTAGTCCCAGGGAGAAGTCCTTTTACCCTGCCCTCTTTGCTGGTGATGAGGAGCACAGGGTGGTGGGCTGGCTGGAGGATCCTCAGATAGAGCACATGAGTTGAGGCTGACAGGGAATTGCAGATGGATAGAAACCAAAATGTGGGGGAGCGCATTCTTTTGCCAGAGATGATCTGATTGCCGTGCTGTTGATCCATAAAGCGCACAGAGCTGCTTCCTGCATGACTGGGGAAGGTGAGGTGGCTGTCTTTGATTTCGGTGGTCACCAAGGAACTGGATGGCGGACTCTCCTCCAGGTTTGCTGTCCTCTCTGTGTGCTCCCGGAGCATGCATTCTTCAGTGAGAACTGCATTTCACTGGTAATTTAGCACACGCAGAAGCAATAGTCTGTCAGTTACAATGAACCAGAGTTGCTGACTGAAGAGGTGCCATTTTTGTCATTGTTTCTGTTTGCTCAGGGTGAGTGTGTCCTTAGCCGCTGCTCAAGAGACCAAAGAGTCCCATGTGTAATGGTGGATGGGCATCTTGTCAAGAGGGAGCAGGACTGTGCTCTGTCTACACTTGGGGGTTAATTTGAAGTGGTTTAAGGGGCTGCCTGCCTGGTAGGGTGATCAATTCCACAGGTTGCTATGTGCATGTGATTATTAGAAAAGCGACGAACTGCATTGTCATGCAACTTTGGCCACTTTCCCTTCTCTCTGCTCACAAATCCTTCTTCCTTGACCTTGCTCCAAAATCCTACCACCATGGGGACTTGCAGGCAGTGAACCAACCCCATGAGCCCCAAGCTAGATTGGTCTGGGAGGCATGAATGGCAATAGATAGTGGCAGATTAAGAGTCCAGTGTCTCTCAACCCTGTGTTTCTGATCATGGGAACTTCAAGCTGCTGAAGAGGAGAGATTCTCAGCTGTCCAGCCAAATACTCAGCTCTTGCTTGTAGCCTCAAAGGTCCCGAGAGATAAAGCCCTGCCATTTTTGTGTACAGAAATGATTTCAGGCCATTTTTAAAGGAGTGGTAACCTTGTTGGTTTGTCTTTTGGAGTCTTACCAGTGAAGGGACATGAGACTGTATGTGTGTGCGTGCTTGTGTCTACATTTTAAAATTCTTAGATGCTTTGAAGTGCAGGGGGGGATTCTGTACTAAGTAGCCTGTGTGGCATGCATGGAGTGAGGTAACATAGAAAGCTTTACTGGTGTGAATTCAGGTGAGTGCTCATTAGTAATGCAGCTGTCTCAGACATAGGCTGGTAAGATCTTTACCAGGCACTCTATTAAATGTGTGTACGCATAGATGTGTGTGTGTGCACAGTATCGTGTGAAACATGTGTTCTTTAAAAATGCTTCCAGTGGGAAAAACTATAATGAAATTCCCTAGTTCAAAGATCTTGAACCTGCCTGGGGGACAGCTCTGAAACTAACTCAGTCTTTCAAACTAGTAGAACTTTGTAAGCACAGCTACTCCATGAAGACCTGTGTGTCTACACAGCATACAAAGAAGCAAGCCTTTACAAGAAAATCAAAATGTTTGTGCTTCTGCAGAAGCAAATGGAATTGGGAGCATGTATATCACCAGTCCACGGTCAACCCTTGTGGTCTCCATTGTGAGCATGAAGTCTGTCCTAGAAACTGGAAGGGACACTGAGAGGTCATTGAGTCCAGTCCCCTGCACTCATGGCAGGGCCAAGGACCCTCTTAAACCATCCCTGACAGGTGCTTGTCTAACCTGATCTTAAAAACTTCCCGTGATGGAGATTCCACAGCCTGCCCTAGGCAACTTATTCCAGTGGGTAATCACCCTGACAGTTAAGAATTTTTTTCTGCTGTCCAACCAAAACCTCACTGGCAGTAATTTAAGCCCATTGCTTCTTGCCCTATCCTTGACAGTGAAGGAGAACAAATTTTTCCCCTCCTCCTTGTGACAACCTCTTAGGTACTTGAAAACTGTTATCATGTTCCCCCTCAGTCCCTTCTTTTCCGGACTAGACAAACCTGAGCTCTTTTAATATTCCCTCATGTGTCAAGTGTTCCAGGCCTCTAATAATTTCTGTTGCTCTTCTCTGGCTTTCTCCAATTTGTCCACATCTTTCCTGAAATGAGGCACCCAGAACTGGCCGCAGTACTCCAGCTGAGGCCTAAACATGGCAGAGTAGAGTGGAAGAATTACTTACTTACAGTACTCCTAAATACATCCCAGAATGGTGTGTTTTTTGCAACAGTATTACACTGTTGACTCATATTTAGCTTGTGGTCTACTATGACCCCCAGATCCCTTTCTGTAGTACTCCTTCCTAGGCAGTCACTGTCCATTTTGTGTGTGTGCGATGAATTGTTGTTTCCTAAGTGGAGCACTTTGCACTTGTCTTTACTGAAGTTCATTCTGTTTACCTCAGACCATTTCACCCATTTGTCCAAAGCATTTTGAATTGTGATCCAGTCTTCCAAAGCACTTGCAACCCCTCCCAGCTTGTTATCACCAGCAAACTTTATAAGTGTACTCTCTATGCCATCATCTAAATCATGAAAATGATGACAATATTGAATAGAATTGGACCCAGATCTGATCCCTGTGGTACCCCACTCATTATGCCCTTCCCGCATGACTGTTAACCATTGATAATTACACTCTAGGAGCGGTTATCCAACCTGTTTTTCACCCATCTTGTAGTAGCTACATCCAGGCTGTACTATCGTAGTTTGTTAATGAGAAGGTGATATGAGATACAGCACATCTACCTCTTCCCCTCTGTCCCATCATAGAAGGCTATCAGGTTGGTTTGAGATGATTTGTTCTTGTTGTTAGCTTGCCCAGGAGCCGTTGAGCACCCAAATAAAAGTAATGTGTGTGTGTATTGGATGTTTTGAGAGAGAAGACTGGAGACTCGTATGCCTTCAGTAGTGTGGCTTATGACTTGAGTCCCAACCAGTTTAATAGGAATGTGTGTGCTGAGTGGGCAACATTAATCTTGTAGTGTATGAAAAAATGTCATCACATTTATTTTCAGAGCAGGGCTGAGAGCCATCCAATTGCAGGCTTTCTTTCCTCTGCTCTAGTATTGCAGTTTAGATGGTGGAAATGGCTGAAGACAGCCCCTTGTACTTCTATGCGCATCTCCATCCCAGGACTTGGAAGTGCTTTACAAACATTCCTTTGTGCCCGTACTCATCTCCTCTGAGACAGGTCAGGGTTATAGTCCCCACCTCTCTGGGGCATGGGCGAGACCTAACTGCTGGAAGCCTCATCCAGCTCCATCACCTGACTCTCTGACTGAATCAGTCTGAGTGTTACATCCATGCTGGGCATGTGGCAGCTCAGTCTCCTTGCCCTCACCGTCAGCCCCAGCTCTATCCTACAGCTCAGCCACTCACGATCCCTGCTGTGTGGCTTTAGAGTCGTGATTGAGCTGCTCCTTGGGTGGTCGTGCCAGGTGCACCATATTTGGGGTTTTCAAAAGTGCTGCAGTGGATTGTGACAAGAATTAATGCTCCTAAATTTCTGTGGTGCTTTTCAATTTCCACCCACCCACAAATGCCCTGACCTATACACCCCAGGGAAAGGATTTGGTGTAGTCCATATTCCAGGATGGACTCTGGGGAGGTGACCTAATACGACCTCAGACTCTTGGGGCTATCTTGTCTTCTCAATTCAGGATTGTTCTCTTCAGTCTGCTCCAGACATGGGGATTGGTGTGTGCTCTAAAACATGTCAGCTGGCACTCTAGTGTAGACGCGGCAAGTTGTATTGGACTTGCATGATCTGGTAGGGGTTGACTCTGGGGGTGGTCTAGGGTCTAACTATCCCTTTCACTCTAATCTGGGCACAGTTGGTGTCAGGTTGAACCTGTCTCCCACATAATATCTGAGCACCCACCTATCCGAGCCATGCAGCTGGCCTGACAAATGCCGAAAGCTTTCAGCGGCTGGTGTCTTTAGCTCATTTATCTCTGGGATTCACTTGCTCTCCTTTCCCCAGTGTGCCTTGCAGGACTGCAACTGGGGGCTTTTCCCATTAACCTGGTCTGTGATTACTCTGCTCCATTACCCTGAAGGCTGTCTGTGAGCTGTGTCCAGCTCTGGGGCATCCTATTGCAGCAGATACAGGCAAAGCACTCCTTCCTCCCCCTCTGCGCCAACGTGCTAGCAGATTTGTGCATGTATGATTTCCAGGTGGCGCTTCCTCAACGCAGACTTTGTGTAGGTAGCTATGTCCCGTGCTGAGCTCTGCTGCTGTGTGATGGGGACAGGTGTCATTCACAAAAGATCGCTCGGGCTTTGATCAGGCAGCCTTCTCCTCCTGTGCTCAAGGCTCTGGGCTTCAGTTTAGTTGCTACGTTCATGCGTGTCCTTCACCTTGTTTTGTTCTTTCAAAACTGGGAAGGCATCTGTGTGGTGTTGGTGGGGGAGAGATAAATCTAGGCCACCCTCCCCCTCTGGATGTGTTTCTGGAGGGGGGATAAATCTAGCCACCCTCCCCTTATGGAAGTGTTTCCAGGTAATGTGCTTTTCCATATTTCACCTTCCAGTTAAATAGCCTGCGCCAGAGCTAACCGTCCTCCCTGTGATAATTGTAACCAAGCGCACCAATGCAAACCATTCCAATCGAGTGCTAATTTAATTAGAAAGCACCCATTTTAGTTAATTTGTTCAAGAAGATCACTGAAAACTCCTGGAGAGAACAGATGTTCCCCTTTCCCCCGATGAACATTCAGGGGTTTGTAAATGGCCCCACTCAGCCTTGTTTAGGAGAGAAAAGAGGATTTTATGGCTGCAAACGACCCTTTCTGTAAACATTTTACAGCTCTCTGCACGTTTGAGTGACGATAAACCCCTAGCAACTCGGCGGGCTGCAAATTTGCGACCATACGGCTATCATTTTATTGTCATATTTCACGGTCGTAACGTTAATGGAAGATGCTCGCTACAGTCTTTTTTAATGGCTCCGCTGAGCACGCTCAAACACTTTGGCTTTGGAAAATTCATTGAGGTGCAATGCTGCTGTTTTTGTTTACAGCTTTCACTTCTGGAGGAATAACTTTGGAAACACGAATCCCCTCCACGCGTGCACCTCCCTGCCCAATTCAGATCTCCAAACACAGTCCGTGTTTCCTGGCATGCCCTGATGCTTGGCTTAGGAGCATGTGTGCTGCCTTGTTGGGTTAAAATGTTCCCATTTCTCATCGGATCAGCCACATGTTCCCTTTCCCTGCTGCCATAACTGATGGGGGGCTGGGCCTCTCCCCAAAAACTTTATAGACCTGCTAAAGATCAAAAGCCCTGAATCCAGCCAAGTAGAGGCGGGGAATATGCCCCTCTGTCTAACTATCCTTTGAGCCTCACCCACTGTGACACTGGAGTGTAAAATTGGAAGACAGAGGAAACCTTTTTCTCTCCCAAGATTTTATCTGCTGTTTAGTTCAGTGGCTGTTTTTTCCCTCTTCCTTGACCCTCTCTATTTTGCCTCAGTTTGCACAACAAATAATGTGATTATTGAAAAGACTGAACACCTCCAAATCCACAGCACATACATTGCCAGGCAGGCAAATCCTGCTAGTCTGCATGTGCCTGGTGCCCTCCCATCCTCTACTGAGGGTTGCCTATGTCTGCAGCTATCCCTGCATGTGTGACTCCTTTCTGCTGGCCTCATACCCTAGCAGACTGCTTTGCACTGGGTGGGGGAAGTAGTCATAGCAAAGGATTAGCACAGAATCCAGGCCTTGGTCTCCTGCTTTCTTCCAGCCGAGGTCCGAGCGTGGTGTGGAGCCAATGTTTTCATGCTGGGGAAAGATCTCACCAGCGTTACGCTCTGAAGACCCTTCCCGGCCACTGTAGGCAATGGTGTTTGAGAGCCTCTTTAAGACTCTTTGCCTGCCAGGAGCATGGTGCTTAATGCTTCACATCTTCCCAAGCGTGTCACAAATATTGCCGAAGCTTCCTGGCAGCCCGGGGGGGGGGGCAAAAAAGCCTCACCCCAATTTGCTTACTTCACTTTAAAGTATAGTGGTAGGCGCAGTGGGGCCTGGTCTGTGAGTGGGGATCCCAGGCAATATGCTTATCCAAGCAATCAATAAAACCAGGTTTAAGACAGATTAACACAGCACTGTAGCACCAAATCAAGAGGGCTCACACAAGGGAGTGGGCCCCGTGTAACACAAGCCATGTAGTTAAACTGGTTTTCGAATATTGGCAGCAAGGTCTTAGGGGAAAGATTATCTAAAAATCAGTAAGCACGTGGCTGCATGTCCACAGATCTCCATGCTGTCACAAGGTTCCCTTGTGACCTTGGACATGGCACTTACAGAGGCTACCATTGACTTCAAGTCTAATAGTTTTAAAAAATGAGTTCAGAGTGGTTATGAGTCCTAGCTTAGGGCTTTGTTCCCTTGCCCATCACCAGTCCGTGTTTTGGTTTAAGAAGGAACTATTTGCCTATCTGTGGGTGTGACCTGTGCAGCATGGAGGGGTGGGGGATGAGAGGAACTGGCCATGCGGGGAGAAGATTAATTCTGACTATACACAGAGTCTGGTCAGATTTACCAAACCAGCCCACGACAGTCATTTCAGGCCTTACAGGTAATGATATCCAATCAAAATGCTCACACAGAAGGCTGGCTTTCAATGTCAGTAACTCTGCAGCTGCTTTGCGACTCAGTTTCTCCTTTGTAAATCCAAAGGAATTACCCTTCTCTGTCTGGGAGGAGTGGCAAGACTTGATTCTGGGTGTGCAGTGTCCTTGGAGGGGCAGAGCCAAAGGTGCTGGGGAATGGAGAGTTCTGAAGAGTGCATGTTGCCTGTCTGTCTGTGTCTCGGGTTGGTAAGACCACTATCAGTAGGTTCGTTAATTTGCTGCTGGCCAATGACCATGTGCTCATGGGCATAGCCGCTCCTTCCTGGGGGCTATTGCTGCCCTCGAAACTTGTCTCCACGTTTGCCTGGGCTTGTGACCTTACTGCCAGGGCTGCCATCTTTGCACAGGCACAGTTCTCTGATCTTGTTCTGATGACTTGGCCTTTGGTGGGCGTCCTCCACGCCCCACTCTCAATCTAACTTTGCCAGGAGCCATGGAGGAACAAGCAGGAGTGTGCTCCCACCTCAGGGCAGTTTGGGGACTCTTAGTGCTGGAGCTGCTGGCCGGCTACCAAAGAGCTGCATTCATTCACCCTGCCAATGCTGTTACATCCCTTGTGCCATCTGTGGTGGTGTAAGTGCTGCCAGAGGAGCAAGCTGGTACCCTTTGGGCTCCCACAACTGAGATCTGCTGCAGCAGCTGCTGCTAAGGGACATAAAATGGAGAAGAGGAAAAGGGGGAAGGTAAAACCCAAACATCTTTTATGGGCCTGAAGGCAATGGGAATTTTGTGGTTGACTTGAAAGTTAGCAGGGTCAGATCTCAAATATAGGCTGAAAAGAATATGATGGGTCCATTCGTGGGCACTGCCATAAGCTTCCAATTACATCTGCAGCTGTGTCTACGATAAAATGCCTCTCAGTTCCCTGCCGCTGCACTGACTCCGGGGCAGCTCCTTCTGCAGCTCAGCACTGGTCTGCAACAGTGAGAGCGATGCCAGCCCTGGGGCAAGCTGCCTCTTACCCTCCCGGGACTAAGTACTCACTCCTTGCACCGTCCGCACCGCTCTGATCAACGCCTGTGACCTGCTGCTGCAGCCCGGTGTCTGGGAGGATGGTGGCGGCAGTGCTACCAGCCCCTGATCTCTCACCTGCTGTGCACAGAAGAGACCACAATTTGGGGAGGAAAGCTAGAGAAAGGGCCTGGCTTTGTGATCCTTCCCCCGTCCCTGTGATATGTCAGAGCCATGTCTGTACTGTCCTATCCGTCACTCCCTGGCATAGCAGTCTCTCCCCCCAGAGAGCATTTGGGTGTGAACAGGTCTGGAGCCAGGAGGCTCCCCTCTTTTGCAGTTCAGACACATCAACTGCTCCCCCAGTGGGAAGGACAGACAGTTGTATGCCCTAACCCTTCAGACAGACCGGGCTCCTATTCCCAGCTCTGCCGCTGACCCGTAGTAAGTCTCTCACTGTCTTTACTTGGATCTCTACACCTGTGAAGTTAGACCAATGCTTCCTTGCCTCATAGGGCTGTTGAGTGGGTTTCTGTACAGCTCAAGACGGTCTTTGAATAGAATGTACTCCGCTGCTGCAAGGTGTCAGGAAGGGATGGGAGATTTTCTTATATGAACAGAGCTTGGGACCCTCAGTTATGACCCAGGACCCATTTTGCTAGGCGCTGTACAAGTCCACCACACAGATGGTCTTTGCCCTTTCAGAAAAGGGGGTTTGGAGCATCACTGCATCATCTTCACTCTTCACTCTTCATCTTCACTCTTCACTCACTCTGACCTCCTGCAGGTCAGAGATCAACTCCTACCACCCAGCATCCTGTATTGCCGCCTGCTGGTTTCCTGCCATTTGCTGCCTTCTCCCGAGGCCATGTGCCAGCCAGGATGGTTTAGTAGCATCCAGAGGGCAGGAACTGAGCTTATCAAGGAAGCCAGCTTTGCTTACCCCTGTTGCACTCTAGGGAATGAACCCCCATCGGATGTCTCATCTGGCTTTGGAGGGCAAATCCCAGGGAACCCAGAAAAATGTGTGTTCCATCAAGCATTCAGAACAACTTAATTGGAAAGCAGCAAAACGCCTTTCATAATTGAATTAACAAACCTCTAATATGATTGCTTTTCTAATGCAAACCCTATCGAGTTGCAGGTAGTGCACACATGCTCCTTCCGACGGCCAGGCAGCGTATGTCAGCCTAATTGGTTTGTGTTCAGCACACTGGGTTTGTTTGGGTGACTGCAGCCTTTTTTCTGTCAGCGACAGGTGCATGAAGCAGTTTTTGGGGTGTCCACCAGTGTTCCCCAAACCTTTAGGGGTTTAGCTGCTCAGAGTGATTGTCTTGGCTGCTTTCGTTCTGGATGCGAACTCTGTGAAAATGGATAGCATTTGGAGTGCCCCGTTTGAGAGGAAGGAAAGCCTGGTGATAGAACGCCAGGCTGGGCCTTCGGATACCTGGGGTCGGTTCTGTCAGAGACTCCGTAAGTGACCTTTGACAAGTCACTTCGTGCCCAAGTTCCCCAGCTGTGCAGTGAGGAGAGCAACATTTCCTTTACCCCACCTTTGTCTTGCCTGTTCAGATTGTGAGCTCTCTGAGCTAATGGAGTCCAGTGGAGAGAGAGGCCTGGATCCCAATTAGCTATCGCCATATAGTGCTGAGGGCTGAAGTGGCGAGCCTGTGATCTCACTGCATCATTGCAGTTCTGGGGCAGTGCAGTAGCAAACAACCATGCTCACGTTTAACCTTGTTGTTGCAGGGAACACTGAGTCGATCACTTCCAATGAAACTTCTAGCCATAAACTAAACGCAAAGGGTGTTTCAACTCCATATCAGGCTGAACCAGAGCCTTCATTTCTTATCCAACAGCAAGACATTTTGCAGATGTGCTTGCTGATTTATTTTTTTGCAGGGATCTAATTGTCTGCAGTTTTCCAATCCTCTTTCCTTATTGATTTGCAGACAAGTTTTCAGACCTGCCAAGTCTTGCTTATTTACTGGGTTTAAGACTCTCTCCTTCTGGATTAATCTTCCACACATTTTTAAAAGCCTCTTCCTCTTGTGATGGAGGGTCTGGTGATGAGACCTTTAAAAATCTCACCTGGGAGCTTTGGAAATTGCTCTCACTGAGATTCGTATAGCTTGACAACCCTGCAATTTCCCTACCTGAGTTATTTAGCATCATAGTAATTAGAGATGGAAAGGATTTCTTAGATCATCAAATCCACTCCCCTTTCAGGATAAACTATAGCCCCTTCATAGAGGATGTGTCTGATATTAAATTAATACTGTGCTTGATCTTAGACAAGAAGAATTAAAATAACATGCTGCATAGTCTGCCAAGCAGCACATAAAAATAACCACAGTGCCAGTCTTAAATGTGGTACAAGGAAGTCTCACCTGTGGCTTGTGAACTTCATATTTCATCGCTGATAAATCTGATGCAATGCTGCAACTTCTGATATCTGATTTGAATAGATGGATGATCAGTGTACTTTTGTGCTACCATAACACAAAAAACTTTATTTGTGAACTGGTTTGGAACTTGTTTGCTCTGGATTAAATCCTCTCTCATAAATCAGAATCAAAACATTGGAGAAATTACCTTAGCGGGGAGGCAAAAGGTCTGGAACTGGACGACAGGTCTCGCGGAGGCTGAATGAATTAGTTTACTTCCCAGAGTAATAGATATCTCTTGCTTGTGTGCTTCATGGATGCTTTTTGTCAGATAACAGGAAGATCAGACAGGGTGCTCATCTGCCAAGTTTTATGGTCACTGAGTCGCAAAAGGGAGCCATTGTGTTTGTGAAAGAGTTGACAAGTCGAATTGAGAGGCTCTGAAGCAATTCAACCAACATTCTGCAACAGATGTGTGCTCTGCTCTCTCCCTCCCCGCCTGGGAAATATTTATAGGATTCAGTCCTTCTAACTTGCTGTCCTCAGTGTGATGGCCACAGAAAGCAAAGCTGTCTTGTGACAGAATCCCAAGCCAGCAGAGCGTCCCATTATCAGGCTGGACCTCAGCAAGTTCAGTTTAATCTGTGATGGATGCTTTTATGTTTTAAAACTGCAGCCTGTCCATCTTTTCTCTGCTGTGTTAGAATATTACACTTGGTCTGTAGAGTCCCAGAGGATACAGCCAGAAGGGCCAAGTCCAGCCACCTGTATCTCACAGGCCAGCACCTGTACTCTGCAGCAGCGGTCAGTGCTATCACAGCCTGTGCTCTAGCAAGGCCGCACAGTAGCAGCGAGCTATACCCAAGCAATCCTGGCAAGTAACCCGCCTTCTCCTGCTGCAGAGGATGGCAAAAAACCCCAAGCGCCTTGCCAGTCTAACCTGGGGGAAGATTGCTCCCTGACTTCACACGTGGTGATCAGCTAGACCCTGGGCATGTGAGCAAAAAGCAGCCAGCCAAACATCCACAAGAGAGGATAGTCGCTGACACTTCAGCGCCCCGGCCAGCCCCTGCTCGGAGTCCCACCTGCAGCTGTGGCCATCTCTGATGTTTCAGAGGAAGGAGATTAAATAAAACTGAACTAAATAGGAAGGGCTGGAGGAATCCCTTCCTGACCCCTGTACTTGGCCATCTGAAACCCTGAAGCATGAGCTTTGAGGAACAAAAGATATGAACTAGAAGTCAGCCCCAAAGCTAATCCCTGCCACCAACCATCCCAAACAGCCTTGTAACACAATCACACTCACATATTTGTTCAGCTTTCTCTTAAAACGAATTAACTTGTTTGCTGCCAAAACTATTGGAGACAGTTCCCAGAGCCTCCCTCCTCTGACTGTTATAAACCTTCTTCTACTTTCTTGCCTGGATTTATTTGTGGTCAGTTTATCCCTGCTTGTTCTTGTGCTGACATTGGCTTTTAGCGTAAATAGCTCTTCACCTTCCATGGAATTTACTCCTCTGCTTAGATATGAAATGCAAAAATCTAATGTTAATGACACATTCAGGTTGAGAATGTAAGTGCACAAGTTAGACAAGCATCAGTTATGCTGACCTGGTCTTTGTTGCAAGACCTGTGTATTTTTGTGTTATATTGTTTAATATCATAAAACACTATAATGGTTATATTTAGCAATGAAGCCATCAAAGGGGAACTCTTCCCATGTGCACAGTGGCTAAAGTGGGATTGCCTTACTAAAATCAAATATGCATCATTTCAGACTTCTCAGTGTTGAATTAGCAGTGGGATTTATTTTCCTTTAATTTCCTTGACCTTGACAAAGAAGTGAAGGGAGGATTAAAGACCAGTGGAAGAGTGTGAATTTCCTTTTGCACACACCCAGCTCGCTGCAACTGGAAAGCATGGGGGAGATCAGAACACAGAACTGTCATTAGCAACATCCTTTGCTGCCCATGAATGCTGTGGCTGCCACCTGTGTATTTTTATCTCCGTGTCTGGGGTATCTAGACCATTCCTGTGTGTATGTGATGATGTATATCCTCTGCATACCTTAACTATATACAACAGTGTGTGAAATTGCTCCTGACACCTTCTAGTACCTTGATGCAACCTTCACATCTCATAGTTCAATGTAAAATCTTCTCATTTTCAACACTGAATGTGAATATAGGGTTTTCCCCTTCTTCCCCTACCTCCTTTTCAGTAGGAAAAATGGGGAGGAGGAATAAACAGAGAGGAAGTGCAAAAACACCAGTAAGAAAAACAGTAACATTTTTATTGAACAGTTTTTTCAGAAAAACTCTTCGTTTTATCCCTTCCCACTTCCTTTCCTATCCATCCCTTTCCTCTTCCTTTTTATTTAAAAGGGCCTCCAGCCCTCCCCGGACTAAACTTTTCATCAGCTTATTTAGCTGTGCATTTAAGTCAAGGCTATTTCCGTGCCAAATTTCACCCTAAGGCTGCCTGCAAGCCAGCTCACAGGGTGCTTTAAGAAAGCTTTTTCCATATTGGGAAAGGTGTGTGTTTCCTGCATACCTCACATTCAAAAATGGTTAAACCATTTTCACTCAGACTTCAGACACGCATCAAGTGCCCCCTTTAAGGTGGAGCCTGGTCCTGGAAAGTTTCAGGAAGTGCTGAATGACCACAAAGAAAGGATCCAGGGGGAAACTTGTACATCACCTTTATACTACCTGTTGGAATTCTTCTTTCCGCTCGCTGTAATAATAAATGTGAGCATTGTTTGGCTTGCTCAGAGCTCTGGCTGTTAATTAAAGTCATCTCATTAGCTAGCTTCTCCTTCAGGGAGGGGAGTTGTTAGGAAGATTGCAAAAATCTGTCTAACTCAAGATTGGCCAGAAAGGCGTAAGGGATGGATGCATCAATGGAGAAATCATGTTTCTATGTGGAATGTTCCTGTGATTCAGAAATTACAGGAAGAGATTCTTTTTTCAGAAGCTGTCTCTGTTTTATGCTGCCTCCCATCACCATTGGCATCTGAGCGGCTTCCACGAAAAACAGCAACAGTGAAGCCTCCTTTGGACTTCATGGATTCTCTGGCACTTCTTCCTGTAGGGGCTTCTTGTGTGCCTGTGGGAGCAGTTTGGTGTGTCAGGTGGTATTCCTCACCATGACTCCTTAAATCACAACTTGAGGACTTCAGGAGCTCTGCCAGTTAGGGGTCTGTTTCAGGAGCGAGTGCATGCGGTTTTGTGGCTTGCCGTGTGCAGGAGGTCAGACTAGATGCTCATCATGGTCCCTTCTGGCCTTTAAAGGCTAAGAGTCTGTGGTTGTCACAGAGCAGGAGGGGACAGAAAAGTATTTTAAAACACAGAACAATGTGCTTACAGATATTGGCAAGGAGATTCAGTAGCAGGTGTGGGATCCAAAGCTGCTTCCTACTTGGGTCTCTTTTGATTTGTAGATTGACTATCTTTCTAGTTGGCAATGTCCCTTTAAATCTGTCTCACTGCCCCATCCTCTCCCCCCTCACACACACATGCCAGCCTCTGTTTGAAGTGAATTTTGTTTAACTTTCCCTTTGGCTGCAGATGAAAAAGGCCTCGTGTCTTCTAAAGGATGTGTCTGAAGAAAGTACTTTTTTATTGAAAAATATAATGGTGCCACCTGAAGTGTGATTTACTGCAGGGTCCACTTCTCAGACCTGATAATATATTTCTATTAGATTTCTTTCGTTTGCTCTCTCTTCCCCTTTAAGAGTGGCAAGTTTCTTTGTCTGCCTGACACTTTCTTAGGCTTAGGCAAAATAAATGTTGATTTTCATCAAAAGTAAGAGCGTTGGAAGTACTAATTCTCCAGCGTTGCTGACAAGCTCAGCAAAAGCAGCTCAGGTTTCCACAAAGGGCTTGTGATCCAGCCACGCTCTTCCCTTTGGAAGCAGTTCAATCATCGTAATGAAAAAGTGGCTTCTTATCCTAGCTTTCGCTAACTAGAAATTATATACCTGGTTCCCGGAAGACAGATTGCCTTGCTCCTGAAATACAGAGGGTGCTATGGAGTGAAGGAGTGCACAAGATTGATCACACAATTTGCAGAATCTACCATGCACAAAAAAAAAAAAAAAGAGAGAGAGAATATATTTTTGTTTGCAGTTGTCAGGGGCCTCTGTCTCTGGGCAAAGGGGGCAAGATAAGGGAGAGGACAGAGAAAATTCAGCCCCTTTTGTAGAGTTTTAACCAATGTGTTGTAGGACCACACAAATTAATTCTGATCCTGTCAACTATTTATTATCAGAATGAATATGGAGTCTGTTATTTCAGTCAGTGCAGGCTTTCCATCCTGTGGATGTTCCCAGAGTTGGCTGAATTCCCCATGTGCATTAGATTACATTGTATTTAAAAGCAATTGTTCATTTAGATGGGATAATGTTTTTAAAAACTTTTCATTGCTTTGGAGGTAGTTAATATACTTCTGGATTCTCAAGGTGGAGGGAAAATTTTTTCAATGGCCCACGTGTCCTCTGGAGAGGAAAGGTAGTCCAGTGCTTAGATCTCTCAGCTGGGGTTTTGGATATCCGGGTTCAAATTGCTCTTCTGCCACAGTGTTTGAGGGCTCAGGCAAGACATAGGCCCAGAACAGCGAAGGCCCTGAACTTCCAACCAGCTGTCGCTCTGTGCCTCAGTTCCCCATCTGTAACAACGTGGATAACACCAGTGCCCTGCTTCCCAGGGGCATTTGGAGGAGAAATACGTTAAAGATTATGAATTGCTTGAAACCTACTGATGAAAAGCTCTATAGAAAAGCAAGAGTGTGTTATTGTGTAGTTTCCTCCGATGACCAGTTTGAAGCCTGTCTGACACTAATTCACATGCAGCTCAGGGATGAGGGTCCAGGTGGTACTTGTAAGAGAAAACCCCGCCTATGTAGTCCTGGAGAGGTCTGAAGTGTATTCAGGCAAAAATCGAAGCAATGATTGGGGTGAAGAGATGCAGATATCCTAGAAGCAATTACCAGAACTGGGTTCAGTTTCTGGCAGACAGGCATCCACGTGGCTGAAACCACCATTTCGGTGCCCATTTGCAGTGACTGTGTTAGCCCCTTATTCAAAGGGTCATGGAGACTGGCCAGCCGCGGCCTTCTGGAGGGGTCAGAGTTCCTTGCTGGACTAGCATTGGGCTGAGCATGGATTGCCTGCGTTAATAGCACTACCAGTGTGATACCTTGGCAGTTGTTAGCACTGCCTAGAGCTGTGGGGTCAATCAGTTGCTTTATAGCTGCTGAGAAGTTCCCTGACACATGCCATGTGCTGGTCTGAGTGGGAAGAGAGACGCCCCTGGGTTGGAGGGAAAGCAGACACAGAGCCGGGACTAACGCTGTTGCCCCTTTCATGTTACGGATTTCAGCAGCAGTAAACACCACTTCTCACATCAGGAGCCTGGTCAGTCCCCTGCTGCCTGGAGAGACCAAGGAGAACTAATTTCACTCCTTCCCAGCTTCTCTGATCTGACTACTAATCACGTGGGACGTAGAACTCATCTGAAGTGTTAAGGCTGAAAGCCACCTACTCTTTTTTGCAATCACGCTCTCCATGTCCATGCTGCTATTTACATTCTCATTCTCAGCTGTGTCCCTAGTTTAAGTTTGTCCCAGGTCAAAACTTCCCTGACTGTTGTAGCACTCGTGCTGTGCCTTTGAAAGTAAACAGTGACGGGCTTATGGACTGAAAAGTGTGTTTAGAGGGGAAGATCTAGAGCCTTTGGGGGGCACGGTGGGGTGAGAGACAGGCTATCTGATAAGGAAAAATCTTGTGAACTTTTTTGTACCCCCAAGATGAAAAATGGTGTTTCCTGGGCTTTTTTAGATTTTAAATCCTCTCCCCTCTGTTTTGAGATTCATAATTAAGATCAAGCTGCACGTAGATAAGAATTTTAGTGATTAACATCCCGTAAGAGCCTCTTGGGGGAAGAGACAGGCAATTTTACAACACGCCTGTAAGAATTTCATAGCTCCTCATAAAAAATAAATAAATAACCCCCCAGAATTTATGGCGCTGGGTCTGACGCTGGGTGCTGTCCTTCAGCGGAGGAAGGAAGCATGCAGCATGATTAAATATCCCACCGCTGATGGCTAAGAAAACACAGCTGACAAGAATGGTAAATACATTCTCTTAAGACAGGTATTCTCTATGGACAGATGCTCTCAGATCATGTGGTTTTCACTTGGTTTAGTTTATTCCATGCCATTTTCTGGCAGAAACTTACTTGCCAATATTATAGTTCAGAAATATTGCCAATGTACTTTTGTGGTGATAAATCTTTATTTAGTTAGTTAATGTCAGGCCTTGCAGTGGGGATGCGGGGTGGAGGAATTGCCTCTGCTCTTCCCAGCTCTCTGTCCATCTAAAGTGGTTTGATTCAGATGGCTTGACTTCAGTGAAAGTTGGAGGCTCCTGATCTTTTGGTCCTTAGTGGTGCAGATAGTTCTTGCAGACTCTGCCTTTGCCCCTCACATATTGCTTGCCTACCTCTCATTCCCCAGTAAATGCAGTGCTTGTGAGTTTACAGATGCGTTTCCATTCAATCAAGACTATGTTAAATGTTCTTTCTCAGTGAAGCATTGGAAATGCAGACTTTGCAACCTACTTGTCCGTTTTCCTCTTTGCTCCCTCCCTTCCTGACTGTCCTTTTGTGTCCAGTGTGGTGGTGTTTGGGTTATCTAAATGCATGGGCTGGGAGAGCCTGGAGACTTTATTTCCCAGTAAGAAAAGAACAGACTTTGTGGTGTAGTTGTTCATAGTTCAGGAAGGGGTGGTGATGAGACTAATAAAAGGTAGACAAAATGTTTGATCTGGTAAATCAACATCCTAGAATCAGGGCTCCTGGTTTCAACTGCCAGCCCCACTGATGGCAACTCTCACCCTTCCCCCAGCCTGTGAAGTGGGGAATAGTCATCTGGCTCACAGAAGGAACCTGTGTTTGCAAGTCACCCTGATATCCTTGGCTGGAAGGTGCTTGCAGATGCCCCAAAGTGTTACAATTTTAGTATTTAAAAAAAAATAAATACATAACAAATTTATCTATCTTCAAAGTGTCTGATGAAGTGGGATTTTCTCCCACGGAAGCTCATGCAGTAAATTAATTTGTTAGTCTTTAAGTGCCACAGGACTCCTTATTTGTCTTGCTGAACTAGACTAACATGGCTGTCTCTTTGGAATTTTAGTCAAGCGCTGGGATGGCCAAACTTATGGAACTCAAGAGCCACACAAGTTGCTTATTAAACCTTCAAGAGCCCCACTAAGGCATAGAGCCATATACCTTTACCTACTCCAAAACCGCTAAGTTTAAAATTCATTGCACACTTTAATTTTATTATAAAAAGAGGGCAAATATTGATCATACTAATATCAGATTCTAATAATTACTTAAGTTTACCATGAAACTAGGTCTACACAGTAAACGATCTATTTTCTTCTTTGTATTTGGGTATCTTGTTATTCAGCATCATGTTTAGAAGGACTTATAAAACATGATTTTATTTTAACAATGAGTAAACCACATTAAGGCCTATAAGAAAATCTAAACATACTGTGCTTCTCCCCGACCATGCCACCACTTCTCCCCACCATCCCAACCCCCTCTTTAACCCCTAGGCCCTGACACTGGCTATTCTGGGCCAACCTCCCCCTCACCTGGCTGTTCTGGCAGCTAGGCTTGCTTCCCTTGCTTTAAGCCCTGCCCGAGCTGAGTGTCCAATGTGGCCGCTCCAACAGCCAGGCTGGAGCTGGGGCTCCCCCCCAGCTCCCCCAAGAATGCTCTTAGCATGCTCAGGGCAGGAGATTTAAAATTTCTAGGCTGGGGCTGCTTTTCTTTCTCTGACCCGCATATAAGTCAAGTTCTTCCGCAAGCTTCACTTTTCCATTCAAGAGCCACATGCGGCTCCCGAGCCACATTCTGGCCATGCCTGGTCAAGTCCTTGTAAGTCCTTTCTGCAGAATGGATCAACTGAAAAAAGTGCCCCCCATCCCCACACATAGCTGTGGGGATTAGTGGTTTCTCTGCCACTATGCCTTTAAAGCTGTATTAGTCACAGGTGACTAATTCCAAGTCTCTAGTGACTACTGTGCATCCCTCTGATGTATGGGTGTTTATATTAAGGGTGGAAAGGTGCTAAATGAGCCTCTTTGCTTTACATAAATTAGCTCAAAAGTCATGAATCAATGCCACTGACATCCTGGGGAAGTTTGCTTAAGGGAAGACAAATGAGACTCCCCACCTCTTGCCATGCAGGTCACTGAGAGGCCCCTGGGTGAGGCAACTGCAGGAACTGAAGTGATCGGTAACCATCGTCTCCCTTTGTCACACGAAATGGCAGCAGAGACCAAGGCAGGAGTCCCCTGAACGTGTGGCCCTTTGGCTCAGTTAAACCTGGATTCTTCCTGGAAGCACCAGAAGGTGACATTTCAGTGGGCGTTCGTCCAGGGCCCGTGGCAACCTGGGGTCAGAGAAAGATCTGTGGTGTAAATGGTACAGGGTCTTCTGCCCTTCTGCTTTTGGGGCAAGGAAACCTGAAGCCCTGTAGTATCGACGTGCTAAGAAATTTAAAACTGCTACTCCTCCAGTGAGTGAACTCCAGGACCTGGAGCCATGGACCTGCCTTGAATCCCTGCCTATGGGATTCTTAGCTAACCAGCCTCTTGCATCTTGACCGGTACGCATGCGAACCCAGTCATCCCTTTCCAAATAAGCTTTTGTCTAACACCACTGTGAATTCCTGTTCACCCCAGAGACAACTTTACCATGCCTGTCCTTGACTGTGCTGCTGCTGGAGGGCCATTTGTTTCTACTTACTCAAAACCTTTTAGTTCTCCAATTCCCTCTTCATCATATCACCAGCGTGGAAGCTGTAATGCGTTTTTAATCAGCGTCCCAAACAGCTCTCTCATGGCCTCTCCATCCAGCAATCCTGCCATATGCAGGAATGTCCAGCTGGACAGCCCGGCACCCATCACACTAGGAAACAGGGTAACTGTATCCTGCTGGCTTCCAGCAGAGAGGCCAGTTAGAGGAGCTTCATTCCTCGGGATTCCCAGAACTCAGGAATTCCAGCTAGCAGGCTGGGACTGGAGCGTGCAGAGCGGCAGCACTGGAACTTTTTGTCCATCCAAAGAACTCTTGCGGGTCAGGGAAGGAGCGAGGAGGCTTGCAAGCAGAATAAGGTCAGAGGGCTCGCACACTGCTTCACTTTGGAAATGCTGTGCAAACGCAACATGCTCGGAGAGGCAGGATTAAGCTTAGAGCTGAAGCACGTGCTCCTGGAGTGGGGCCTACAAACTAAATGTGGCTTGCAGCTGCCTTCCTCCTCAATAGCTCAGTGCAGCCCACAGGGGTCAAATCAGGAGGGAGCACTGCAGCGCGGGGCTGTGGTTTCTGGGAGATGCACCCACATGTGGATGGGTGTGACAGTTGTGACCTGCTCCAATATATGCACATTAGGTGAAGACTTGCTGGGCCTTGGCTTTGATCTAATACTTTCTACCTCTCAGGGTGGCAGATTCCTGGTTTGGTCTAAAATGGCTGCATCTTTCTGTTTTCAAGGTGACCTGTTTAACGAAGGCAGGACAAAGAGGGAATTTTCCACCAGTAGCCACCCAATAGTGTTGATCATCCTTTCCTTGGAGGGTGGGTAAATGTTAAAGAGGAGGGCAGCCGTAGGCTACATTTATGTGGTAGGCCCTACCCCGGGAGTGTCTGCTTTAGCTCTAACCTTAATTCTGCCTAGTGCATTTCCTGCTGTTGAAGCATTTCCTGGGCTTAGCTGGCTGTGAGGCTCTCAGTGTCCCCAACGCAAAGTTCTCTGATGGAGAGTGGTCCACTAGGTCCACAAGTCAATCTCATTGTTCGGGATAAGGAGGTCCAGGACACTGAGAGGTACTGAAGGATATTTCAGCTGTTCAGAAAGGGTGGCTGAGATTCTTTTAGGTAGCAGCAGGACCTTTGGCTCTTCCGTCACTTCCCAGGCAATCCAGGAAGTGTTGAGGGACGGAGCCAAACTATCCCAGAGCACAGATGCAGTAACATTGGAGTCTTTACGAAATGTAGAGGGTTGCCCAACCCCTGACTTCCGAGAGGTGGAAATTTGGCCCACCCTTCTGTACAGGATATCTTTCTCCACTGCTGCCCCAGATCTCTCACTCTCCTCCAGCTCGACAGCTGTGGTCTCTCACATTCAGCTAACTCACCAGCGGCACTGGCACCAGCCCAGGAAGAGGCCATGCTTGCCTGTTCTTGCAGCGGAGCAGTGAAATGGCCTGTAAATTGAAGTCTGGACAGCAGTGACTCTGAAGAGGATTTGAGAGATCTCAGTGAACCAAGAACTGAACACGAGCTCCTCGCACAGTGCTGTGAGAAAATCAAATGCCATTCTGAGATGTGTGGGCTTGAGAGCAGGAGCTGGGAAGTGGTTTTTAACTCTGGGTACAACACTGATGATGCCAATGCCAGGTACTGCATCTGGGTCTATTGCACACATTTTTGAAAGGATGGTGAAATGTGGAAAGGATGCAGAGAAGAGCCTCAAAAATGATTCAAGGGCTGAAAAAATTGCCTTCCAATGAGAGATTTGAAGAGCTCAGTCTGTTTAGGTGATCAAAAAGAAGATGAAGAGATGACCTCATGGCAGAGGGACAACAAGTACTAGAGGGCTCTTTAATCTTCCAGAGAATGGAAGATGGAAGGTGAAGCCAGACTGATTGTTAGAAATAAGGCACACATTTTTAACAAAACAAACAAGGAGTCCTGTGGCACTTTTAAAGACCAACAAAATTATTTATTGCATGGGCTTTTGTGGGAGAAAATCCCACTTCATCAGAGTAGGTGCTTTTTAACAGGGAGTATTATAAACAGTTGAAACAAACCACCAAGGAAAGCAGTGGATTTTCTATCTCTGGCCTCTCTCTTGGTCAACTTCTCTCCAGGTAACTTCATCCAGATTAAACTCCTGTCTCTATGCAGGTGACTTGGACAGACTTTTCTGCTCCAGGACCATCTACCTTTTGTCCAAACTAGTCTCAGCCTTTCTTCTTGGCATCTTGTAGATGTCTAGATGTGAGCTGAAGTTCAGTTTGGCTAAAACCCAGCTAATCTCCCTTTTTCCTGCTAATGGCTTTTGAGATCACTGTGGTCAACAGCACCATTGTGCCTGTCTCTTAGTCCCAGAACCTGGGTGTCATCTCAGACTCGGACTTCTGTCCAAGTCATAACATCTCGTCTACGGCTAAGCCTTGCCTTGCATGACATTTCTAAGCTCCTGACTTTCCTATCCATCTATGCAGGTACAACTCTTGTCAAGGTCTCCATCAACTTGTGTTTCAATTAATGCAACCTCCTTTCTGTAGCCTTGGCAGTACAACCTTACCCCACTCATATCCACTGAGAATGAGGCTACAGAGTTCACTCGCCTAGCCAGTCACTTTTGCCAAGAGAGAACACGTGTTCAAAACACTATAGGAAATGCTGCGGGAGTGAAAAAGTGGAGAGAAGCCACAAAAAAAGCCCATCTCTGCTTTATGAAGTATATGAACCATAAAGCGGATTGGCAATACATGAATTAAGGGAGCAGCACACAACTGCTTTCACTGCAAGGGTGGAGACATGTCTTCCACGTGGGCTAGCAGGGTTAGTTTTAGGCCCAGCAAGTGCTTTCGTTTGCATTCAGGCTGCTCCATTTTCCCCTTCCCCACCTGGTGCGCGTCTTCCCCTCCAGGCAGTAATTCCCTATGGCAGCAGAGAACTGAAAGCAGTTGCTTTTTGGAAGCTGGAGGATTCACACCCTACCTGGGGGGCCATGAGGTCACTCTGGTGATGTCCTTATTGAAATGTTAATAGATAATTGGCTGTGTCATTGCTGCCTGTCCCTTGGCAAAGGTGAGCATCAGCTGTTTGATGTCGCCCCAGACAACGAAAGTTGAGCTGATGCCTTAAGAGGATGTGATCATCTTGTGTGGTAATAACAACATCTGGGTATGCTGGCCTTATACAACAAATGAGAGGTGAAGCGATGGAGGGGGAGGGAACCATGGAGGGAAATGGGCCTAGCTGCAATCAGTATCCACATGATGGCGTCTCAGTAAAATAGGCTCTCAGAAGCAGAGACTTTGTCTCCCCATGAGTCTGAGACGGGCTGTGAACGCTCAGGTCACGTCCTGGGTGATGAACACTCCAGTGGAAGAGGGTAATGCCTGCACAAAGCCAGAGTCGTAACTAAGGAATCTGGTGCCCCTTGCAATAGCCAGCACCTGGGGGCAAGCAGTGAGGAACATGCCCTTTAATAGAGCTGCTCTGGCACGCCTGGAGCAAAGCCCCACTCGCCCCACCACATTTATGGCTCTGCACAAAGCATTATGGCAAACCACTTTCTCTCCCACTCCCCTGCTGGTGTTTGCTGCTGGCTAAGGTTCACTCTTGAACAGGTGAACAAATGTTCAAATTCCAAAGGGATAGCCATGTTAGTTTAGTCCAGAAAAAAAAAACACACACACACAAAACACCAAGGAGTCGTGTGGCACTTTAAGACTAACAGATTTATTTTTCGCATGAGCTTTCGTGGGAGAAAATCCCACATGTGAAAAATAAATCTGTTAGTCTTAAAGTACCACACGACTCCTTGGTGTGTGTTTTTTGCTGAACGAATGAATGTTCAGTCTCTGATGGTATTACAGCACTGATTGAAGGCCCTATGGGACTACGGTCTGGTCTACATTGCCATGCTGAGTCGACAAGGGATACGCAAGCGATGTACTGTAGAACAGGGGTCTCCCATTGACTGCACCAACAGGAAATGCTCTGCCTCCTCCGGGAGTGGAGTTACTGTGTCAAACGGAGCGTAGGAGATCAATTGAGCACATCTTCACTGGCCACTCAGTCTATCCTACTGCCTTGGTCTGTGAAATGATTTCAGTGTAGACAAGCCCTGAGGGAAAGAAGCCCTCAGTTTTAGAGGCATGATCTGTTCCTGCAGGCAATTTCTCCTTTCTGCACTTTCAGGTTAGAGCAGGCCCAGAAAACTAGCTGCAGCTTTTTTAACCTTTGGAGTCACGTATGAGGGATGCTATTGCCCTTAGTTGATACATTTGCTGCATCAGAAGATCACAGCTGTCAACTGCAACAGGATAAGGTAGTCTTCCAGAGGCTCGTATCACAGAGCCTGTCGGTGTAGATCAAGAGAGAGCTCCATGCACAGACTGTCTCACTGGTGTAAACAGGTAATGAACTGAGGCAGAGTCATCACTAATGAACATGAATCCTTCAAGGCTGGTTTCTGTAAATATCATACCACCTCTGTGGGGCAGTCCAAAGGGGGATTTGAGAATGGTGAGTTGTACAGAAGATGAAAGTCTGGATCCTGAAGTCAGTAGCAGAATAGCAAGAATGAAAGAGACATTGCGGAAGGATTAACAGCTGATGAGAAGGGACGTAAATCTGAAGACTAAATTTCAACTCATAAAAGCTTGTGTGTGGCTGGTGTTAGAGCAGTGAAACACAGACATTCAAACAATCAATACTAAAGGGACTACAGGCCTCCAAATTACAGTGTTACAGAAGATTTTTGAGACTATTATGGCTACACTGTGGAAGCGGTGAAAAGGTGTTGGAGATGACTGGAACTAGGCAAGCAGTAGTTAGCTTTCTTCTGTAAAGGAATTTTTGATTTGCAGGGCACGTTTCAAAATGTGCTGTAGGCCAGTAGTTCCCAACCTGGGGTCAGGGGACCCCTGGGGTCCACAGAGCTATTGCAAAGGGTCTGTGAATACATCGGGCCCCAATTGCTGCTGGTTAGCGATTCATGGTGGAGAGGGCTCAGATTCTAAATGGATTGTATTTGCCTGCTGTGAGCAGCCTCACCCTGGATACGTTCCCACCACTTGAGAGCAGGCAGCGACCAGGTCCTCCGCTACCCTTCTACGGCACCACTGCCTGCAGTCAGTCCCCGATAACAATTATTGTTATTTGGAGACCTTTTCATCATCTGAACCCATGAGAAAGAGGCCCTGGAAGAATTCCACTGGGACTTCAACAATTTCCACCCCACCATCAACCTCAGCCTGGACCAGTTCACACGAGAAATCCACTTCTTGGACACTCCAGTATGAATAAAGGATGGATACATTAACACCACCCTATACTGAAAACCACCTGACTGCAGTACATACCTGCATGCTTCTAGCCAGGACACATTGCATGATCCATCATCTGCAGCCAAGCCTTAAGGTGCAACTGGATCTGCTCTGATCCCTCAGACACAATCTCTATCAAGCATTTCTAAAACTACAGTACCCTCCTGGGGAAGTGGAAAAAAGAGATCAGCAGAGCCAGACGGGTACCCAGAAGTCACCTGCTACAGGACACCACTGGCCATCAGCTACTGCCCCCATCTAAAATCCCTCCAACATGTCATCAAAGATCTACAACCTATCCTAGAAGATGATCCCACACTCTCTCAAGCCTTGGGAGGCAGGCCAATCCTTGCTTTCAGACAGCCCCCCCAACCTGAAACAAATACTCACCAGCAACCGAACACCATACAACAAGAACCCTAATCAAGGAACCTATCCTTGCAACAAACCCTGCTGCCAACTCTGCCCACACATTGACTCCAGTGAGACCATCACAGGTCCCAGCCACATCAGCCCCATCATCAGGGGCTCATTCACCTGCGCGTCCACTAATGTGGTATGTGCCAGCAGTGCCCCTCTGCTGTATGCATTAGCCAAACCAGACTGTCCTTGCGCAAAAGATAAATGGATTGGACTCTCAAATGGCAGCATCCATAAACCACCTGACTGTAGGGGAACGCTTCAGTCTCCCTGGATACTCAGTAGCAGACTGGAAAGTTGCCAGACTTCAACAAAAAAACTCCAGAACCAGACTTCAGTGTGAAACTGCAGAGTTGGAGCTGAGTTGAAAGTTTGACACAATCAGACTGGGTCTGAATAGGGACTTGGAATGGTTATCTCATTACAAAGAGTGATCGTCTCTGTTCACACATTCTCTCCTTCTAATCAACTGCTCTGAATGGGCCCCATGTGCCCTAACTGTACTGGCTTTGCTAACACTTGCCCTCCTCCATCCTGGCATGTATTTATATACACCTCTCAGCTGTAGCGCCCACTTCATGCATCTGACAAAGTGGGTTGGAGCCCACAAAAGCTTATGCCTGAAGAAATGTTAGTCTGTAAGGTGCTACAGGACTCTCATTTTTGCTGTACAAGATTAACACGGCTACCCCTCTGGAGACTTGCCAAAGGTCACGCTGCGGGTCAGTGGCAGAGCTAGTAATAGAATCCAGGTCTGCTGAGTCATTATCCACTGGGCAACACTGCCTCCCCAGAAATAAATATTACAACTTGGTTGCTAATTAGTGTAGATTCTTTGCGCTCTCAGACTGTGAAAGTTATTTTTTTCATGCTGAAATTAGAAAATTACCCCATCCCCAAAAAGTCCATTTCTATGAGATTTCTGTAACATGCCTGCAAATTGTGCAGCTAACCCAAGGCTAGAGGTGGAGGTGCTTCAGGAAATGGAGAGCATATCTCATGGGAGGAAACTTGGAGAGCTTGTCTGAAATCTTGCAAAACAAAGGCTGTGAGTGGATCTGATTCCTCTATAAACAGGGGGTGGGGGAGAATGCTGAGGAGGAGGAAGAGCTATTTACGCTGAAGGACAATGTTGGCACAGCAAGATGGGGATAAACCAGGCATTGGTAGATTTAGAGTGAGGTTCTGGATCAACCTCCCAGCACGAGCAGTGCGGGTCAAACAGCCTAACTAGTTTAAACAGAGAGGTTGGCAATTTACGACCAGGATTATGAGGGGGCTGCCCACAATAGTTGGGGACAGGATTCACTGGCACGTCAGGTCCCTCCCAGTCCTGTGTTCCCACTGGCCCCTGCGCTGTTCTCTCACTAACCTCATGTCAGAGGCTCCCAGTTCTGGAGAGTTTCGTTTAATGCTCCTGAGCTTGGCCCTGCAAAGGCAATTGCCGCCTCTAGGCATTCCCAGTTCGAGGCGCTGCCAGGGAAGACAAGAGACACGGAGAGCCCCAGGTTTAGGGTTATTGCAGGTTCCCAGTCTCACTTCTTTCTCCTTGGATTTGAAGTTGGCTGGGGAAGAGCTTTGCCATGAGATGGCATTAGAGGATTCAGGAAGGAGTGAGCCTCAGGGAGGGTTTGCATGAGGAGAGGCTGGGCGGTGGTTCAAGGCCAGAGACTCCAACCTGGGAGTAGGAGAAGGAACCAAGGAGCATCAGGAGCCCAGGAAAGGAAGCAAGAGGAGCAATGAGGTGAAGTCTGAGCTGTCGGCCAAGGCAGGGCTGAGCAGGACCCCGAGGCTTGGTTGAGATATCAGAACTTGATGTAAACTCCTGCTCCTTGCCCCTTCTCTGCTGTCACTCCGCACCTATTCCCACCACCAGTTCAGGGAAAAAGGGTTAGTCACACCGGCTTAGTAACAGCTGTCCTGTAGCCCCACAAAATGCCACTCATTTGTTTTGGGGAATCACCAGATGGCATCTGCCCCAGGGGTGGAATTCTCCAGTGGTTCGCAGCTGCTGAGAAATAGGGGCTAGTGCTGTGTTTGTGCGTGTGCGTGTGCGTGTGCGTGTGCGTGTCAGAGCCATGGTATGGCCTCCAAAGCAGTCTGCAAACACTAACAAGTTAGGCTTTGTCCCCTTTGCAATGGGTGGATGTAGGATTCCCCCTCCACTGATGAGAAAACTGAGGCTGTAAGGAATTGTGGTATCATGTTAAGTGACTTGCCCTAGTGTATACAGTAATTCTGTAGCGGTGCCAATAACAGACTGCTGAGACTGGCCAATATTCACCCTCTATTTGCAGCCCATGCCTGCCCCATGTCAGCAGCTTGCACTAGCTTTCTGCTCTGCCCTGCCCAGAGCGTTCGTAGACCTCTTCAAAGCTCGTGGGAGAGACCCCTGCTTTGGAAACTGGAAAACAAATTGTGATGCCTCTAATTGTAAAGTTGACTAGCGACGGGGTCTGGCGGCTGCTTCCTCCTGTGGAAAGTGTCACTGCGACACAGCCTGGCCTGCCAGGCATGTATTGTGGTGTGGTCTGAGAGCGAGATGGCCCCTGAGCCAGCCACTTCCCAGTCCAGCGGAGGATTTGAAGATGAGGACAGGGACCTGGAAGTTGACTGGCAGCTAGTGCAGAGTATTGGTCAGCCCAGCTTAGGGTCTAGGCCAGGTCTCTGTAGACGGCTTCTGGTCACCTTTGGGTTCAGCTGCAGGTAGGGTGTGTTGCAGTAACTGATCAGCAAGCGCCGAGAGCCCCACTGTCTCATTCCATAAAATCACACTGTCCTTAGCCCTAGCCCAGGCTCCACTGTGAGGCCAGGGGTTGGTCCCCTTGCAGAATCCCTACCTGTGTGCGGCCATGTCGGGAGCTCCTGCCCGGTGTACAGATGGTGCTCTGCGAATCCTGCTCCCATCGGCAGGCCGGTCCCACCATGGCCACAGATAAGAAAGAAGAGTTTCCTCCTCTTGAGCCCCAAGTATGTGTCTAGCATGTGTGCAGCATAGCTATCCCCTCCAGTGCTATGGCTCCCCCACCCTTCCCACGACGCATGTGGGGCCTGCCTCTGCCAGCTTCCTCTGCCATGTGGTTACCCAAATGCCAACTGTTACCTTCCCCATTGACACTCACCTTCTGCTTTCTTCTTCTGCTTCCAGGGAAACCCCTGCAGATCAAGCCCAGGCTGTGAGGCCAGCATCCTGGATTCAGCATCTCTCGGGCCCTCCTCGTGCTTGGGTCCATCCAACAGTCCAGCAGCTGAATGCCTTCAGGAAATGCAGCAGCCAGGCTAGTCCTGGCACCTACCTCAGGATAGCCTGACGGGAGGCGGCCTTGTTCTGATTTGTGTTCTCTTTTGATGTGTTAATTTGACCCAGAACCTGGTAACACTACGTCACAGATCCCCACAGGCCCGTCACTCAGGGAGGTGGCTTTGTAAGCATTTTAATTTTGGAATAAATGGTCTTTTAATCTGGTTTATTTAAAACAAACCCCTTTCCAAGCCCTTGTTTAACTTCTGCTTGCACAGTCCCCCACTCACCTTCCCGGCCATTCTTGAGTTAGCCGATTGTAGCCCCACTGTCAAATTGTCGTGGTTGGGTTAGGTTAAATTGGGTCATGCCTGCAGCCCACCGGGCGTCCAGTTTCCCGATGCTGTGTTTGGAGCTTTTCAGTCACAATAATTTGCTGCTCAGAGATTTAGGAAGGGCCAGGGATTAAAGAAATCTAACTCCATCGTTCTCTCAGCTGGGAAGCCACATTGCCCGGCTATGAGCACAGGTGTATTTCAACAGTGCTGTCTGGCAGTGGGGAATTATACAGCATGACGAGAGGCTGGAGTATGTCAGCCACCCGAGAAGTGCAGCAATTGCCTAGAAATAAAGATGTGAGTTTCCCATGGCCATCATGGTAGAGATTTGTTCTGTGGGCAGGCTGTGTGTGTGAGGGGGCTGCTGGGTCCTTGTGCTGAGACCCAGACAGCAGCCACATGGAGTGAGCTCAAAAGCAGTTTCAGAGAAATAGCTATGCCCGCGTACCAGGAAATTGTGTGAGGAGCAGAATTAGAGGAGTAGATTAGAATAGAAGACTGGGAGAGCGATGCCTTTCTGAAGTGAAATGCAAGACTCCTAGTTACATCTAGTGTGCATGGAGGAGTCCCTTGTTAGTAATGTGTCTGCAGCTTGCGAGAGGGACCTGAGAAAAACCCTGTGATCCTGTTGTGTCGGTCATCTTCCCAGCAAAGCCATGCCCTCTATGAGGACAGGAAACCACTAGGAGATGCTGTGAGACTAAGAGGACAGAAGGCAAAGTCTTTATTCAGCACAGTGATTTCCATGCTGCTGCTGTCACTGAACACCGTCTTGTGATACAGCTACTCTTCCAGGCTGTCTCGTGTTCAAGCAAAGAGATCAGGGAAGCAATCTGGTTAGATGTTTTGCAGGGAAGAGCTAACCTTATAAAAAGCACATGGGTGACAGCGTATCTCATGGGGACAGAGGGAGGAGCTGAGGAATTTGCATTATAGTTTTGTTCATGCCGATACCTCTCCATTGTGGTAATAACAGAGTGCAAGGAAACGGTATTTATGTAGTGTCACACCATCGGGTTTGTGCCTCTCAGAACTTGTGCTGAATTCCAGTCATTCAGCTCAGAATCGTGGAAAAGAACCTTTGTTTTCTCTGTTTAGAAGCCAGCATAGTCTAATGATCTGACAGATTTGTACAATGATCGTTTAGGGCAATCAGAGATTGTCTGCTCAGTTCCCAAATGTACAGATCAGAAGCCCACCTAGATTAATTCACTGCCACCCCCACCCTCACAGGAGCTGGTCATGTTCAGAAATCTGTGGTTCCTTTATTTGTAACCATTGAGTAAGCTGTGGGTTGGACGTGAAAAAAGTGGTACCCCAGTATGGAGCTGAGAGATGATGTCAACACAACAAGCATTTGGGTTAAAGCTAGAGCTGAGCCCAAAGCAAGCACCTCTGCACCACCTCTGAACTGGACCCTTGGAGCCAAATATCCCCAAGTTGGGGACACTCCAGATCAGACTTCCATGCTCTTAAAAAAGGCCCAACCAAAGCCAAGGTATTTTGAGCATTCAGAATAAGGTTCCAGAGCTGGCAGCCTCCACTCAGCTGTACTTAAAACCAGACCATTTGCTAAAACAGTTCAAAGCTTGGCAAGAAGAGGGCACTAAACTCTCTGAGGTTGTCCTTTCCGGGCTTTTAAATCCCATATCCAATGGCAGCCCTCTCTGCGTCCCACAGACGCACATTGTCTCAGTTTACGTCATGTGTCCCCCTTGCTCCCTGGAGTTGAGAGTCCAGTTTGCACTGATAGGAAGGCAGTTACCATGTCCTGATGCCTTTGTCTCTCTCAGTGGCTGATCATCTGAAGCTGCTACAGCAGCACGCTTCTTGAGGGTGCCAGTTACTCCCGGGGCAGCAGCGCTCGGTCACTTTGCATGTCAAGCTGGCTGTCATGGAGTTTGATTGAAATTTTTGCGGTGAGTGGTGAAATTTCCCCCGTCTGGCTCATCGCCTCACTTCACCACAGAGCAACAAGCTAATAAAAGATTGATTGTAACTGTAATTGCAATCTGCCGAGGTCAGCATTTCCTCCCCAGCTCCTCGCTGCACTGAGGGACGGAAAGCGCATTGGGGTGTCGTTAGTAAACACCCAGTTGATTGGGCTGTTTTTATTTTCCCCACTCCGTTTCTTTATCTCTGTGATTTAGCATCCTGTCGGTGTATGTTCCCGGGGAGGTGAGGAGTGCTGGCCGTGCAGCTTACAGAGGGCGCGGCAAGTGTAGGATGCAAGTGCTGTTGTTTCTTTCTGACTGCAGTATTTTAAATTTGGGGAGTGAAGCTGGTTTTTAATGGCCTTCACTTGTTTGCTAAGGATCACTCCAGAAATTCCTATCAAAGCCAAACAAGCCTGTCAGATCCAGTCTGTAAAATGCACTGAGAACCTCATCAGGAACTGCAGTGCCGTGACATGCTCTGCAGGGAAGCCACTGAGATCCGTGCAGGACACGTCATGTCATGCGAGCACTAGAAGCTCAGAGTCAAAAGTGTCTACGACAGCCAGGAAGACACCTGGTAAGATTTCACACGCAGGCAATGGCTAGGGAGACCGTTCCTGTGGTGGGGTTTCCTGGAATTGCATCAAAGAATAGTCTGAAGTATTCAGGGCCAAATGTGCCTCTTGGTTACATCTATGCAAGACAAGGGGGGTTGAAAAGGAGTATCTGAAGGCAGACTTCAGCCATCTTTGCTGATAGGGAGATAGAGGCTGGAATCAACTTGGATCTGGAGAAGTAAATATCAACAAGACAAATCCATATTACTGCCAGGAGCCAGCCTCAGTTTCCCCATTAGACCTTCGTTACCCGGGGAGAGACAGAGGATAGAGAGCAAAGGAAAATCCTATACTGAGAGGTCCCAGGGAAGCACCAAGAGGACCTTATCCTCCCCCTTCCAATAGGAGGCCGTAGGTAGCTTGGTATGAAGTGAAATGCTTGGGCAGGAGCTGATGGTTTTGCATCACTTAGCAGGTTCTGTTCCCATTTCTCAAATTTGCAGCCCCTGTCGATGTACACAGTGGAGGTTAGCAAAATCTTCCACTATTGCACCAGCCAAATGCATACAAAGAGCTGTTTTTATGACACACACACACACCTACTGGCTGAGTGCTGCCTAACTTACCACATACCCGGAGAGCCTGTAGGCCCCATCCAAGCCGCTGTATTGCCTGGTTTGCCCAGAGTTTTGTCAGCATGTTTATCAGTGGAAGGGAAGAACGGAAAGGTAGCGTGTGACCTCTGAAATCCAAGAGTGAAGGATTTCTTTTTTTTTTTTTTTTTTTATTTTCAAGGTCTTTTGTCAACATATGTCCCTGGGGGAGTTCTTCTGGCAGGTGCAGCATTCTCAGGTTCAGAGGGGTGGGGGGAGGACTGCAGTGCATTCCCGTGAGGATCCTCAGCTTCCAGATGCAATGCCCTCAGGTTTGCGGTGGTAGCAGAGGAGTCCATAATGCTTAGCCTCCAAATGCAGTGTCTTCCCGCTCAGGTTTTCACCAGCTTTCCCTCTATTTTCTTGCAGGGCAGCAGAGATGGCTGAGTGAAACAGGTCACCCAGTGAGTCAGTAGCTGGTTGAGGTTAGATTCAGGGAAGTTTCTTGTCTTGATGTATATTTTATAGCCAAGCTGTTCTGTGTTGTGTACCCTAGGGAGTTCCCTGGCTCCGCTGCTGTTACGGGTCCCTGCTGGACAGTGCTTGGTTCTTTAGTGTGAGATGGCGTGGTGGTGTTTTCCTTCCCTGACTTCATCTTGTGGAGATTGTGGATATCCCCGTTCAGATACGTCTGCCCGTGTTGTATGAGAATCAGCATCACTGAGACGTGGGTTCAACCATCCACACTGAGCTAATGGCCAGAGCCTCTGGTTCATTTGCTCTGCTCCAGAGTAAGGTTCGTTAATTTGATCCATTTTAGAGACAACAGGCTTGATCCTGCAAGGTTCTGAGCACCCCCGACTCCTGGTAACGTCAGCGGGTGATGAGGGCTCTCAGCCCTTCCCAGGTGCTGCTCCCCACTTCTGTCTGGCACCAAGCTCAGTGGGTGTAGCTGCCTGCATTCATTCATGACAGTGGGACCCGTGAGCCTGTAAGACGCCTGGGGATGAATTCAGTACAGGCGCTCGGGTAGGGAGTACAGTCCTGGCTCGTTCCTCTGCCAGGCCTTGGGATGAGTTGCTGTCCTGTAACCATTTGGTCCTTCACGCTAACGTCACTATATTTACTGCCAGGGCAGGATTGGGATTCCTGGGGGAGAAAATTACAACTTGGAAAGCCATCGTAGCCCAGAGACCTTCTGACTTTTTAAAGTACCAGATGCCCCACTGAGGCTTCCAGGAAGCAGCGTCTCTTTCAGGGGCCTGGGGCTGGTTGTTTATAGGGTGTGCGTTACACCACAGGACTTGTTCCAGGAGGGACTGGCAGATAGTGTTTCGCTCAGCTGCCCAGCACATCAGCTCAGATCATGTACCGTCACTGGCACAAATTACAGCCAAAGATGCTATGCAACTAATTTCCAAACCCCGATGCTCTGGAATGTATCGTGGCTATCCTCCTGGACTCACTCTGGGCTCAGTTGAGGCAGGGAGGGAGCATGGTCCAGTGATCAAGGGCACTGGCCTGGCTGCCAGGAGATCCCAGTCCTGACTTGGACACATCAGCCTTCTGTGCCTCGGTTTCCCCCAAGTGATGTTTATGCTCCTTTGTGATGCACAGTGGCATCTACAAGCGAGCAGTGATAAATTCAACCAGTTGGGAGTCTCAAAAATCCTAAGATTACTGTGCAGCTGGCCCATTCATGCCACGCTGAATTATAAGCCACCATGAAGGGTGATGCCCAAAGGTTGCCCACAGAGGACGTAGCCCCATTCACTCCAGCCCTCAAAAACAGAGGCTCTGCTCCCTTCTCTGTGAGCTGAAAAGCTGAAATGAAAGCCAGAAATGACTCCAGCTTTGTATGCTGTTCTTCTGCCATCCCAGGCAGGCAAAGTGGAAATGACTTTGAATTTCACTCTTAAAAATACCTTCTCTTTCTCTGTGGGTTTGTCTGCACAGCAGCTAGGTGCCCGTGGCTGGCCCGTGCCAGCAGACTCCAGCTCAGTTTGACCCAGCACTGAAACTGCCCCACAGCCTGAGTCAGTTCACCTGGGTCAGCCCTTGCTTATCCTTTGCAGTGTAGACAGACCCCTGTGAAAGCCCCTTGGAATCTCCTAGCTTGCTCAGGTGCTCCAAGCTGAGACTATTCCAGGAAATATTTAGCAAATGGGAGAACCAGCAGATTTTGGAGGTGCAAAGACACCTAAAAAATGCTGAACTGCAGCAGAATTTACTTTGAGGCTGCCCACTCTCCCGTTCTGCGCGTTCTGGTTGTGGGGAGAGCCACTCTGGAGTGATTTGGCTACGTTCAGCTCACAAATGAACGGGCGTGAGCCTCAGATTTAAACTCTGAAGGCTGCAGGCAACTCCTGCTCACTGCTCCTCATTTCAGTGCCAGTGAGGGAAACACCTTGGAGCTTCCTCAGAGTCAGACAACTTGAACAGGTAAACTTCTCAGGCCAGATCCTGGGCTGGAGGACGTAGGGTGACCAGATGTCCCAATTTTATAGGCACAGTCCTGATATTGAAGGCTTTGTCTTCCCCCCCAACCCACGTCTTGATTTTTCACACTTGCTATTTGGTCACTCTAAGCCCATCAGCACAGCCCTTGACATCGCTAGGCTATACCTGTTTACACCGAGTAGGGAACCAGGTTAAATTCTGCTTTTTGGGCTGGGCAACTGAAACACGCCATCATGCAGTTTCATCTGAACCAGGGGGAATGAGGGGAGGCCCAAGGTCTTAAGGGTGAAAGTCTATAACCCTGTGAAGATACGGACTCCAGAGGGAGGAGCCGTTACTGACTCGGGTGCTAGGGGATTCAGGGTGGCATTAATAGACTGATGAACCATGAGAACCTGGTCATCACCGGTAGGGTGGTGATGTTCCTTGGAAGAGCTGGGAAGCAGACTCCAAAATTACCTTTCGCTTTGCGCTCTCTGCACTTGTGTAGGGTCTGTTTGGTATGAAACTAAGCTAGGTGATACAGAAAGCTATTTTTAATAAAGAATTCCATAGTCACTGTTGATACTAAATGTCTTTTGTTAATTGGTGCTTTTTAATATTTAAATAAAGATGAATGAAGAGTTTTTGTGCAACAGATTGCTGCTTTGTGGTCTTTGTTTTTTCTTTGGAGGGTTATCAAAGGTTTCTCCCTGTTCCTGGCTCTAGCAAGGTAAGTTCCTGGTTGGAAATTTTTGTTGACAAACCAAAAAAGACATGGAAAATGTTTGAGTGTTTGACAACTGAAATAAAAAATTTTTCAGTTTTTGATTTTTGGAGTGTTGTTGTGTTTAAAGAACAAACACCCCTCCCCAAAATTCCCTAAACATTTTTTGACAAAAATTTACATTTTGTAAATTTTTAGCAACAACTAAAATACTGTCACTTGCCCAGCTCTGGTAAACAGTATCTAAAAATCTAATTTCCGTGAATGTTTAGGAAAGGCATACATGCCCAAACTCCAGAGGACTTGATTGCAGACATACATGGATAGCATTATCTAGAAGTAATAAAGTACACGTACTGTACATGAGTATTATGTAAAGCGTATAGAAATGTCTTGAAATTAATCTATACAACCAAAGCATTTTCCTGAAGAGAATGGCTACATGGTAAGTAAATCCTTCTTGTGTTTATGAGATCCTGGGAAGAGATTCCCTTTAACCTTTGTTGTTCTGAATTTACTGACAGCATTTGTATCATGTCTGGCTCCCTCTCTGCCTCCTGTCCCCTCTTTCTGACTGCTTCAGTTTTAGTTTTTGTAATAATTGCAGGGAGGTTTCTAAATAGCAGCATGGGGAAGTGGTCCAAACCCAGGATTAAGAATCTAGAACAGTTCTTAGTTCTGCTCAGTACCTTGGTTATACTGGGAAAAACACCTGTTTAGAAAATGCATTAATTCGTGAAAAGCCAATTTCAAGAGGTTTGTTGAGTCAGAGATTTCAGGGCCAGAAGGGACTGTTACGATCTTCAATCTCTTGTCTAGTAACTCTGTTTCTGCTAGACCGGATCTTTTAGAAAGACATGCCCAGTTTCATTTCAAGAGGTGGGGAATCCACCACTGCCCTGGAGAAGGGGTCTGCCAGATCAAAGCTGTTTCTTGTCAGCTTCGCTCTTTGCCCTTTTTGTAGATGACAGTTGTGTTTAAAAAACAAAACAAAACAAAACAAACAAACAAACAAAAAGATGGTCTGGTGATGGTTAATCTTAGAGAGGGTGACCACCACCAGTCACCATGTTTGATCTTTGGTCTCTGCACCACCTTAGGACATTTCTAAAGACACCTGTCCTCATTCACTCCAAAGGCAAAAGCATCAACTATTTCTTTTCTCTGGCTTCCGATTGGGTCCTGGGTGGCACTCAGAGCCCCTCCATTTCCTTTGGACATTTCACAGCTGCTCAGCACTCTCCAGGATTGGTCCTTTCAGTTGTCACCTATTCCAGGATGGAAATATGGGTGATGCTGTAAGGCCCCAGCTTGCTTTGTGCTGTTGTGTCATGAATGGCTTTTGAGCCGAGTCCTACGTTTATGTCAACGTGCGTTTGTGCCGGCTGGAAGGCCTGGGAGCTCCAAGCCTTCCAGCCGGATCTATAAACACAGCTTGTCGGCAGCTGGAGCAGGAAGCACCACTGGGAGCTGCCATGAAAGCTCCTTAAGGAGCAGAGTAATGGGGATTAAGAATCATGCTGAAATAATTAAGCTAGGAAATTACTCACTCATTTAGTGCTGCAGCTCTACTGCCCCTGGTGGCTCCACGCCTTTCCCAAGGACTATTGTAATTTATTGCTGGCTGCCATTAAACAGCAGCTTGGAGATGATTAATTTCACAACAGGAAATGAGGTGAAGGCCCCATCGGGCCGTCACTGGGCCCAGAGGATACCTAATGCTGGATGTCTCTTCCTGCACTGAAAATCCTTGTCCCATTCTGAATGGGGAGAGTCCCACTTGCCGGGCGTCCCCCTGTGGAGATGTCTCTGGGCCCAACCCCAGTGTATGGTGAAGTGAACTCTCAGTTTGTATAGAATATAAACTGCTCCAAATCCCTTCTTGCAGCTAATGACAGCAAGCGAGTCTGTGCAGGTTTCATGAAGCCCATCACCAAGGCATCTGGCCACACAACAGAAGCAGCCAGGGAGGTCCACGTCTGAACAGAAGCAGAGTTCATGAGGTAGGTGCTGCCGAGGAGAAGGTTACTGTCATGTTTCCACAGGGTTTGGCTGTTTGAGGTGCCTGGGGTGGTGGCAGTGCTGTGTTGCCAAGTAGCAAGTTGGTCCCACCCCACTGAAATGGGGTTTTAGAAAGGAGATGTTGCCCCAGAGCCAGGGGACATGGTAACGACGGGAATGGTTTTACAGACCCAAAGAAAATCTCGCTGCCTCTGATCAGGCATCACGGGGATGAGTGCACTGTATTAATACCAAACATTTCCACAGCACCCTATCCCAGAGGAACCCAAAACATTTGATGTGTTTAGTTTCCCAGCCACTTGTATGCAGGTATTGCTGTTCCCATTTTACAGGTGAAGAAACAGAGGCATGGAGAGGCCAAACCAATTCAGGGATCTGCTGCACTGCTATTACGAGAGTCCTGAAAGGCCTCAATCAGAGGTCAGAGCCCCTTGTGCTAGGTGCTGTACAAACCTGTAATAAAAAGGAGGTCCCACCTTTAAGGAGCTAACATTCTTGGAAAGCAATCACTGGAGGTTATGTCAAAGAAAGAAAGATGGGGTGGAGGGATGTGGAAAGACACGGCCTGAGCAGCAGTTTCTGCGCACTTCTCTCTTTGTATAGGGTTTCTATAGTTTCAGTGGTGCCTCATTGCCAAGGTATCCAAGCCCTTCCCACCCATGAATGGGTGAAACTCAAGCGTAAGCGACTTGCCAAGGCCAGCCAGAAAGTTCTGTGGCAAAGCTGGGAATGTCCCCTGGCTCCAGGGCTGGGTCTTAACCACAAGCCGGTCTGCAGCATGTTCACCTATTGTGTGCGTGTGCTAATGGAAAAATAGCGTAAGGGCTTCTCCTTAGTGACCATGGCCAGGACTTCTAGATCCTCCCTGCGAGAGAAACAGCTCTTTGCTAAAATAAGTGTGACTCCCTGCCCTTGTGGGGACGTCAGTACTAAAGCATGAGGCCTGCATGGCCCTCACCGCACCCCACTTCTGTGGAGTCCACAATGCCTCCCCAGTCCTTGTCACGTCTGCACAGCCCCGAGGTGCCCTGGTGAGATGATACGCAGCGCCACCTGTCCCTCGCCACCTCCAGCCACCAAGACGGCCCAGTGCTTGGACGAGATGAGGAACAGATGGCTGAAGATGGTCCTGAGCAAGAGAGGTGTGATGCTGGTGGGCAGAGAAAAACACCTGGAAGAGTTTGCAGCCATCACCCAGAATCAGTCGATTAGTCAAGGTGCGCTCTTGGATCCCTCGCCGACACTGAGCTGTCGCATAGCAGCCGCTCTTCCGGCAGCACAACCAACAAAAAAAGTTGGGGAAGCAGGGACCTGTCAAGAGTCTGTCTTGCCCCATGAACCTGCCCCCATCCTAGATTTGGGGGGGACCAATCCAGACAACATGGCTGTCAGCACTTATGAAGCAGCCTAGGTGCAGAGGAGCACATCACATCTGTCTCACCTGCTGTATGGCGGCAAGTCTCCCTCCTTATCTTCAAGCCGCTCAGTGGACTGGGACCAATGTGTCTAAAGCTCCTGCCGAACAGTGCTGCTCCTCAGGTCCAGGCGGACTTTCTGCCATATAGGTAAAGCTGGTTTGTGGCTGGAATGAACTTCCCCAGAAACCAAAGATCATAAAAATGCCCCGCCTTCCGGTCCAAGCACATGGCGCATTTTTCTGGCCTGGTCTTTGTCATGTTACCACCAGGCAGTTTGTTCATTTAACATCCCCATGAGAAAATGCTCTGTTGTGTCTGCTCTTCTCCCTCACAAGGGACAGTCACCTTTGGGAAGGAAGAGGCCCACAGACTGTAACTCATCAGCTGCTTCCCAGCTGGGTCTTAGGAGAAGACGCCTAGGCCACGTAAAAGGCTCCGGCAGGAAAGTGGGAGGGGAAAGGTTGGAAGGAGCGAGCTGCCAGAGACTGGGAGCTGGAGGATGTTCCTGGGGGAAGGTGGAAAGGCCGGCAAGCAACAAGAAGGGTTTGCCGGCTGACCCCCATGATACAATGAAGGATTAGCTCTTGTCTAGGCGAGACATCTTCCCTCCTGGCCTCTCCCCACATCATCCTCTGCCACCCCCTCTCATTCCAGGAGCTGAACTTCCTTCGTGACTTAATACCCAAGCCAGGTCATTATGAGGTGACCCTTTCTGGGGTGTGGAGTCTCCCTGGATGTGCTGTCCAGGCACGGCCGCTTGGTCCACGGCTGGTGGGGGAACCTGGGCCCACCCACCTCTCCAGGGAGCCTACAACATGCAGCCAAAGTTGGCTCAGTCCCTGGCCGTGCTGCTCTGCTTCCTACTCGCCTCCCCAGGCTTTCTTCTCCACCCTCCGTTCTTCTGGCTGCATCCTTCCCTCAGGGCCAGGCTCCCAGAGTCCTGCTCTTTCCCTCCTTCCCTCTCCAGAGCACAGAGGGTGGCTATGTGCTCTCACTGCTGCCCTTTCTGTTGCCAGCTAGCCCAGCCCTCATACAGCTCTGCTCAACTGAGCTCCATCTTCTGATCAGGGGCTGTTTTTCCAGGCTGACCCCCTCACCAGCTCACTACCTGGCCCCTTTCTCACTTCCTCCAGTCTGGGGGCGGTGGAGTGAACACCCCATTACCCCTCCCCGAACCAGAGAGCCAGGGCTGGAGGATTGACGACCAGGGAACAGCACCAGGGCTGGCGTGAAGCCTCCACACTGGGGAGAGGTAGTCACAGGCCAGGAGAGATCCAAGGGGCTCCCAGCAGAGAAGATGCAAGGGTTCCTGGGGGGAAGAGCGGGGGCTGCACCCAAAGGTAGGAGGACTTGGGGAGAGGACTGGAGACGAATCCAGGGGCGATGGAAGATGCTGGAGCAGGGACCGTGCTATGTCGATAGACTGGGGAATGAGAGATGTTCAGGACTGTATTTGCTGGGTGAGAAATTAATTCTTTGGGACTTGTGTTATGGGGCATTTTTACCATGTTGTGGGAAAGGCCAGTCCCAAGCGGGGAATTAATCGGAGATGCTCAGGGGATGTTACCAGGGGCTCCAAAAGACACAAACTAAGGCTTTTTGTGCCACTGTCGGGGTGCCCTCTGATGCTCCCAGGAGAGGACGAGAAATTGTGTCAGGTACGAGTCGCCATGGTTAAGTCCCATGCTGGTGAGGGTGGGATGGGTGACGTGGAGGCCGTCAGTCAGTCTGGTGCTAAATGCACATCAAGAGCATGCTTGGCTTTGCTGGGGGTCCTAAGTCATTTGGGGAAACCCACCAGCTCCCACCCTTTCCCAGAAGTAAAATATTCCTCTTGGGGACACCTGCTACCTGGATCAGCCCTTTTGTCCTGCACCGGCCAAGTGCAGCCAAGTTCCCAGGCTGCTGCAATGGCCTACAGAGGGAAGGTGGCTGAGGCCGTATCTTCCGTTGGACTGATTTCTCTTGCAGCAAGAGTGCAGCCTCCAAGCTGCGCAAAGAGGAGGGCGGGTGGGTGTTGGGTGTCCAGCACTAGCCACACTCATCTGTTGGGTGAGCTCCTGCAGAGATGCCCCATGGGGAATGCTGCCCTGGGGTGCACCCCACTTTTCCTGAGGCCCCTTTGCATGAAACCTGATGCTGTCCCTTGGGCAATGAGACCAATTTCAGGCACATAAGCATGACTGGTCACCTTGGCTTGCCAGCCAAAATAGGTCAATGGCTGCAGCTGTACGACACACGCCCTTCACAGCAAGCTCACCATACCAGGAGAAAGCAGTGGCGCAGACTGAAGGACCTTGCAGCCCTCCCTGCTGATCCTATTGCTACATGCTGACCAGAGGCACTCTCCTTCCTCTGTGCTGTGTCTCGATCCTGCATGTCCCTTTGGGGGGGTCATTCAGTCTCTCTGTGCCTCTGTTTCCCACCTGCCTCACAGGGGAGAAGACAAATGTGTTAAAGATTGGGAGGTGTTCAGATAAATATTGCACTGGAGGGTTCAAGTCAGCGTTAAGAGCAGGCAGATCTTAGGTTTCCTTCTCTCTGTGCCAATTGTTATTGTGGGCCACGTTCCCATTGTAGCCTGCGTGCTCCAGTGAATAGCAGTTATCAGCCAGTGAGTGCAGCCACCTCCGGGGTGGAACCCAGTAGCTGGTAGGTGCCCCACAGCAACACTACACGACATTTTGGGATGCAAGGTGAGGATCTGGTAACCAGCTGAAAAAGAACAACAGGGAGGAAATTTTAGGTGGATAGAATGGAGTGACCCAGACCCAGATCCTGGCTTGGATATCCAGTGAGGGACAACAACCCTCCACTTATAAAAACACTGGGAAGTCACTGATGACCATCAGCAGGTAGGACTTTGGCCTAAGCCCAGTGCAGCAACCTCTGAAGCTCTGCACCCCCAAGTGTGATGCTGGGGGGTTGGGGCGGTCCCGGTTCAGAGCAGAGAGCTCCCCTTCTTGTGTCACCGGCGCCATTCGCTGCAGCGTGGGGTCACAGAGCAGGGCGTAAGCACTTGCTGAATCTCTGCCGTCTCTCCTGTCCATTTAGAGTGGGGGGATTGGGGCTAGGAGGATGGTCCATGTTGGAAAGGGCCTAGCAGAGCCACTGCGAGTTCAGGTCCCCCATATTTAGTGCTGTATCCTGAGGGCCACCTAGGCAGGGGTGTCGCTGACAAAGCAACATTCAGGGTACAGACCGGACCCGCTGACCCACCCAAAACGATGCCTCCCCCCACCGTCTCCCCTACTGCAGCCCCAGGCCTGATCCAACTCCTGCTGCCAGGGCCAGATCCTGCCCCTCAGTTGTTTGCGCAGAGGCTTCCCAGAGCACTTGCCCTTTGGGATGAGGCCTCGTGGACATTTTCAGGCCCAAAGGAACCGGCTGTGAAGGGAGTTCTCACCTCCTGGAAAAGTGAGTTAAAATAGAAACCATTTCTCTGCTTTTTCTAGTATTCATGGTAATGCGCAGCCACCTCTGGGTGGAAGGAAGCAGCTGGTCCGCAGCACCCGGCTCTGCGCCAGTGTTTGGGACAGGAAGTGAAGGAGAGCCCTGCATCCAGCTGGAACTTAAGGCTGACATTTGGGTAGGTGGGGTGGGGTGTAGCCAACAGCCTGGGTTTCACTCCGGCCGACAGCTCCACGGGTTAGGCAGCGTTCGAGGGGTGGAGGGTCTCGGGTCCACATCTCATCCGTTTTACCCAAAAATGGGGCCCCCTGCACACAGCTGCGGCAGTGGCCCTGCGGGAAAGCTGAGCGTGTGGTGAAGATGAAGCAGGAGGGTTCCTGGCTCCTCGTCTCACCTCTGCCACGACCCCACCACAGGGCTCTGAATTTCCCTGGGTGTGAGCGTCACCAGCTGTGTCCCAGGGACAGCAGAGACTGTCTGAAGGAGACATCGAGGCTGAAGTCTGGGAAGCTCGCTGAGCGCACGTGGGGCACACACTTCGAGATGCAGCAGGTGACGCTTTTTCCTCCATTGCTGCTCCCGCTGCATTTTGCTTTGGGGCACAAACGCTGGCCTCCTGAGCTGGGATGGGAACCTCCGCCCAAAGGGGGCAGGACCTGACCCACCCTGAGCTGTGCAGGGCATGGCTGGCTCATCCCCATTTCCTCAGAGAAGCTGGCTGTTTGCTGGAGATGGATGTAGCGAGCAGCCTTCTCAGCATTTTCCCTTCTGCTGGTTTGGCTGCCCTGATTTCTTGGCATGGAACGCTCTGAGGAATCTTGTTGAGTCCCTCCGCCACTTTTCCCCCCATCTGCTCTCACTATAACCGAGTGTGAGCTGAAAAAGCCTCTAGCCCCATCCTTTATGGCCCCAGGGCAAGAGCAGGTGACTAGGAATCGAGACACCTGGGTTCTGGTCACAGTTGGGATTTTTCTCCATGCCTCAGTTTCCCCAGCTGGAGAATGAGGGTAGCAGAAGCCCATCTCTTGAAAGAATTCAGGTAGGGCCGGTAGAGCACTCCCACAGCGGGGGAAAACTGAGGTGAGACTCAATTTGACCCAGCTCCAGGAGAGGGATAACGCCTGTCCCACCGTTAACCTGCTGATAGGCTGCTCCGGCCACGGCTACTTCTGGGACCAGTCACAGCTTCCAGAGCAGGTGCAGGCTGGAATTTTATCCCAGTATTTGAGTCGTGTGGATTATTCCCTTCTGTGCATGGAACGGCCAGAGGCGCTGTTGTTCTTTCTCTCGCACGCATCCCTCTAGGCCCAACTGGATGCTGCGTCCAATCCTCTGTGCTCCCTCAGGGAGTGATGGGCCATCGAGCCAAGTTGCGTGGCGGATTCGTGAGCTGGGTGGGGAGAATTACACAGAGCCTCCCCAACTCGTGTCATTGGTGACCTGTTCCAGATGTTAAGGCAGCTGGCCAGAGGTTGAAAGGCGCTCATTGTTTGGCTGAAATTGCCCTTATTGCCTGGGGAGCTTTTGAGAGAAATTTGGGGGAAGCAGCGAAATAAAAAATTCCCCAGCTGTTGATTTCAGAGCTGGGTTTCCTGAGGGGGGGAGATATCTGTAAATCTGCGGGGAGAAAGGGCACTGGTTCACATGGGTTTCTGAAGGGTGAGTGAACAGTAAAGGATGGGATGGGAGCTGGCATGTTTGCAGGCTCTGGAGCACAACTCTCTTTCCTATTAGCCCGGGCGACAGGGCTGGGGTAACCATTGTGCTGGTTATCGATACCATTCCCAATGCACTGACAAAGGCCTCGCTCAATAGAAACTCGTCCCCCGTTGTGAGATGCTTGTGATCTGAAGGAGCCAGGCCAAAGCCAGTGGGCGGATGAAGGGTGCAGGACTGGGGTACGAGTGGACAGACAGCGAGGTGTGAGCAACAGAAGGTCCCGTGGATGTCATGGGGGCTGGGAAATGTGGGTAAGACGTTAGGGTGGGCAGGTGGCTCTGTGCTCCCTGCCATGCCAGGCTGGAAAGTCAGTGAGTTTCCAAGGGATGGGTGGGAAAGAGAAATGCACCCCCCTGCGTTGGATGGCCTATGTGCGTCCAAACTGGGCTTGAGTTTCCGGACTGGGACACGCTCTCCATTCATGTCCACACAGGACAAAGCATGCTCTTGCTGCTGGGTAGTAATGCCACCAGACATGAATTAGCTCAGCTGCGTGCTGTAAGCCCTGCACTGCTAGTGGAGAGTCTCCTCATGTCTAAGTGACTCTGATGGCCGACTCCTGGTCAGGTGAGGGACCCCATGGCGCTGGGTGTACCCCAGACACAGAGGACGGGGCGGTCTCTGCTGATGCTCTTGAAGAAGAAAGGCTTGTCAGGAGCGTCTGAGCGGCGTAGCAGTACTGCAAAGATCTGTTTTTGTGTCACGTTACAGTCCCACCTGGGGAAACTGAGGTACGGAGCTGTGATGCATTTTGCCCATTGGGGAGGAGGGGGACTCAGTGAGTCAGTGGCACGACCAGCAAAAGAACCCAGGAGTCCTGGTGGGTCCCCGGCACAGAGCTGCTCAAGGAGTTAAATCTGCGCACTTGCTCACCCCTCTAAAAGCGAGCAGATGATGCAAACACTCTGCCATCTCCAGGCCTCCAACTGGTTATGTCACTCTCCCGCCTGTGCGCAAGCTTAGATAACTGCTTGGCTCTTGGTCCTGGCGGGGGAAGAGGGGAGAGGCCACTGGCTCCGCAGCAAGGCAGCTATAAATACACTCCCACTCCCTGGGCGTAGAATGACAGCGCTCCTTGGAGCTCAGCCCACCCCTAATCCTTTAATGTCTCATTTCCATCCAGGGAGGCAGCTGTTAATATGGATCTGGGCAAGGTGCTGACGTGGGTTCCTGTCCCAGGGAAATCTTGTGTTACTCTGGCACAAGGAAGGGGAATCCAGGCCATGGAGGAACCCGGGTGTCCTGGGGCTGTTGGGAGGTGGGGATTGAGGTGTTTCCCTGCTGGTCCTTATCGCCAGGCCCCATCCCAGAGAGGCAGAAGCAGCCCTCGGGAGCATTTCCTGTCCAACACTTGTGCACCAGTGGGAAACTCGTTTACAGGCTGCCTGGCCGTAACAGGGAAGGCCAAGCACAAATCCAAATCTAGGCCCAGCCCCTGTCTACACTATTCTGGTAATGGAAGCTCACTTTTCAAAGCACCCCAAAAGCCTCTCACATTGAAAGTGGCACACAAGCCGCTGTCTGAACAGGGACGGCTTTCAGGCGCTCCTGGAATGCAGCCATGTCTGGGGGGGAACGTGGCAGCTGTTCAGTGGTGCACACCAAGGGTTGGGGCAGGATGTGGAGGAGAAATAATTGGAGCCCCTTGAAACAGTAGAGCGAGTTTGGGAGGAGCCGGGGGTTAGTTGGCTGGAAGGACGGCCGCAGGGGACGTCCCAGAGGGATGGACTCACAACCAGCCGTCAAGGAGTGCGCTTGGGTCGTGCCTCTCAGGTGCTCCTGGTGGTGGGGAGGCCATGGAGCTGACTAGATCTCAGCCAAAAGACAGCCCCACCAGCTGTGTAACGTGCCCAGATACTACAGTGGAGGAAGTGTTTCCACCACAGCCGCTCCAAAACGAGCACCTGAATTTCCAGAGCCACCCCTTGTAGGTCTGCCAGCCAAGTGGTGAACGTGGCCACACCTGCATTATGGTGGCTGCCGGCACAGGTCCAGCACAGACGTCAGCCATCCTCTAGCTTGTTCCCGTGAGGACGCTCATGTCCTGGGAACTAACTGACAGCCTTGGTTGCTGTTTCCCATGCAGACAGGCTTCACCATGGGTTGGCGGGTACCATGATCCGTCCAGGGACGCGTGAT
>ML682003.1:3509196-3528228 GCA_007922195.1 Podocnemis expansa | reverse complement strand
TCCAGGGGTGCATGACGTTAGCTGGTCCCAGGCAGGATTTACAGTGGTTCGGCAGGTGGTGTGATCTGGCCACAAGCACGTGGCATTAGCCCCTCTGGGAAGACGTTCAGGAGCCGTCACTGAGTACCGCATGGGGGCACGGGGGATTGAGAGGTTGTTTTCCAGCACTCAGAGTGCAGCATTTCCAGGGTCAAGGAATTTGATGGCTTTGGGCTGCCTAGATCCGATATGGCAGGTCGATGTGGTCCCAGTGGTGCAAATCTTAGGTACTTCTCCAGCACCCTCCACTGTGATGTCTGAGCCTCTCCTCACAACAGCCTGGCGAGGTAGCCCTGCTGTACCAGTTGTGTTTTAGGAGGGGAAACTGAGGCACAGAGAGGCTAAAGGATTTGCCCAAGGTCAGGCAGGGAGTCCATGGTGGAGCCAGTGCTGGGACTCAGGCCTCCCAAGTCCCAGGCTTGTTTTGTTACCCCTGGAGCCTCCTTCCACACAAATTTCTGCTGCAGACCTGCTCCTCGCCCTGGCACGACCAACCAGCTGAGCTCTGCTTTACAGTGACCTCTTCCCCCGGATGGCAGAGGCCTTGTGGACTGAATCCGTGTCCCATGAAGTGATTTCAAAGAGCTCCACTGGAGATGCCCAGTGACAGGGGCTGAGGCCTGTTATCTTCACCTGCTCTAGCCCCAGCTGAGCATGCCAGCTAAACCCAGTTCAAGCCTGAACAGCCAGCCTGCCCCCAGTCTCTGTTGCATCCATCTTTTTGGAGCTGCTGGGTTTGACCCACGTTAGCAGGGGAAATCCATCTCATTTTCTCCCTTGACTGTCCACACTGCCACTGAGGAGAGGCATCTATGCCATCGGCTTAGGCACCTCATCCTGGCCTGGCACCGTGCTCCTTGCATGGGGAGATGCAGGAGCTAAACCTACGAGCTCCTCGTAAAGCAGACGGTTTGCAGCCTCGCAGGGAGTCTCTGGGCAAAGCACTGCAGAGGGCACAATAGGACGCTGCGTATTTCTGCCATCTCCAGCAGGTCTGAAACAAATTCTCCACCTGCCAAGGACCCTCCTTCCTGAGAGAGGCTAGGAAGAGGGGTTGCAGTTTTATTTGCAAAGAATCCCTGGACATTTTTATTTCACTTTTTTCTTTTTTTAGCTGAGTTTTCAATTTTGGGATTGTTTTTCCCAGGAAGGGGGGAGAGGGGGACATAACTAAAAACATTTTGGCTCCCCCCAAAAAATTTCTCAAATTTTTCAGTTTTTTCTGTGGGAAGAAAAAAACTGACCCCACCCTGTCCCTCAAGACCCTTGATTCCTCCCCCTCCCCAAGGAAATGTTCATTTTTTCCTTTGACTTGTTGGAAAACATTTCCTCAGGCTCAGTTTGGGTTGGTCCCCATCCTGTGCATCAGCTCCCTTAGCTTGGAAATCTGTGGGAGTTTGGATCTGAAAGCCTTGGTCTTGGAGGTCGTGGATCTTGTCCGGCTGCCCAGTCCTCTGACTCCTGTTGCCTGTCTTTTGGCCTTGTTCAGACCTTTTCCTCTAACTGGCAGCAGCGCACGGTGCCCCTTAGCTTCCCCCACTTGCCTCCTTGAAGCCTCCAGATGAATCATTGCTGGAATCTGAAAGCTGGGCTTTTCCAAATTAGATCCTGGCTTCACTTTCTAGGTTACTTGGAGTCTTTTTAACTTTAAATCAGCAGCTTGAAGAAGGGTCGGTGGTTTGGTTTCAGATCAAAACACACACACACACACCCCCGACCTGGATGCTTCCACGAATCACCAAAATGTGATCTTGTGATCTCAACAGCGGAGGCTCTTGATTGATTCCCGCTGCTCGCTCAAGGACAGAGATGGGCACATCGAACCCAACGGTTGGGGGCGTCTCTTTTCCAGGCCCGATTTGAACACTGAAGCCATCAACTCATCGGTACTGGAAAGATGGAGGTAAAGAGAGTTCAGAGACGAGCAACCAGGTCCCAAGAGGCTGGAGCCCCTGAGTGTGACAAAATTTCTTTTTGTGCATCTTAAAATGGTCTAAAGGCTGGCGGTAGCTTCAGGAATCCTCTCGAAAGTGATCTAATAAAGCTTTTGATTGGTTTAAGCTGTCAATTTCAAAAGGGATAGCCGTGTTAGTCTAGTCCAGTGAAAAGAACAACATCCCATCTTCGAAGCATCTGAGGAAGTGGGATCTTCTCCCACGAAAGCTCATGCAAAAAATAAATCTGTTAGTCTTAAAGTGCCACACAACTGCTTGTGGTTTAAGCTGGTCAAAGATAGCTAAGTGCTCACCGGTGTCAGCTAGCTAAAGAGGATGACCAGCAGACTTAGAAACCTCTCTCTTTTCTCTCATCCTCCTGCTCCCTGCTGGTCTAAAGGAACGGAGACCACCCAGAGTCAAGCGTGACAAGCTGATGGCCTGGGTGTGTCGCACGTGGGGTGTGTGTGAGCGTGGGGCACCGCTGCCCTCTGCTGGGTAGAACGGCACACCTGCTTGGTCTTTCGTGGCTGCGTCGTGGTGGGCGAGGGGCAACCGCAGGGTTGCAAGGCGGGAGGGACGATGTCTTCGTTTTCATCCACTAGAGTCTAGGTTTCCATCTCTGTCTCTGCCACTGACTCAGTTCATGACAAGTCACTTGGTGCCTCAGTTTCCTCGTCTTTTATAACAGGCTTAACAACGTCCACTTTCTGGGAGCAAGGCATTTGGGAGGCGCTAATTCACTGTTGTTTGCAAAGTCCTTTGGAGTCTCTTTTCTGGGAAGCAACGCAGAAAAGCAACGAATTGTTGGGTTGTCCTCAAGCCATTGGCCTCCAGGGGAACGAATCGGGAAAGCTATGGCCGGAAGTGAGATTCTTCAGTAGCTCAAGTGGGAATGGCCTGCGCACGTGAACAGAAGGCTCCGATTTTACTCTCAGCTCTTGGCTAATCCCCATGGAGTCAGTGAATCGAGGGGTCTCTAAGGACAGGCTGGTTTCAAATCTCATCCAGCAGCAGTGTCCTCTCGTTACAGTCCAGGGCACTCCATCGTCTCTAGCCGTGGCACCAATGTTCCCTCTAATTACTCGTGGACTGTGTGTGCAAACAATTGCTTTGTGTGTGCAGAAACATTTCTTTGTGAGCACCAACATTAGCGCTATTGAATTTTTTTGTGCGCACTTTATTTTTTTGTGTGCGCAGGTTTCATGACCTGTGTGTGCACACACATGCGCACAGCTTAGAGGGAACAGAGCGTGGCACTCTTCCCCCTCACTACCTGGCCTTTCCCGAGACGTCCCCCATCCAACTTGTGACTCAGCCTGGGCAAAATCTGAGGTGGGAATTGGCCAGAGCCAGTAGTTTTTCTGCCACGTTGGAAGTAGTTGTTGAAGTCTCTCTCAGGCGGGGAAGCTGGTTTCTTTCTGCAGGATCGTTGGCTAAGCCCTGTGTCTGCTCACCCCCTCCCTCCTTTCAACATCAGGACACTAAAATGAAAACCCACGAGTGGCAAGTGACTCGCTTGCTCGACACTCACCCAGCTCACAGCTTTCAGCCCTACCCAGCCGGGAAAGGTGCCAGCTTGCCAGGAACTCAGGGCAGCCATTTCAGATGTCGTCCCTCTGGATGATGTGGTGATGCCCCAAGGTGAGGCCGTGAGTGGCCGTATTTCCTGCGGGATGGAGTCCGTGCCCCAGCCTGCGACAGCCCTCAGGAACGGAGGGGCTGCGAATGGGGCCCGTGCAGGACAGTCACCTGCCTGGAGGGGATCGCTCGCCAATGCTCTGGTCTAAAGGGTGGTTGGCAAGACGACCTGGCAGATGCTCGCTGGGTGAAGGACCCAGGTAATACAAAAGCGCCTGCCTGCTGTTGGAGATGGTTGGCTGCTAACCTGATTTGTCCTTCCTTCCTGTCCCTGGAGGAAATTGCATGAGAGTAAATAGTAAAATCAGTGTTGCCATTAGCAAAGGCAGGCTGAAGAGGTCTGTCTCATACTTGAAATGAATGGTGATGACGTTTGTGGTGGGTGTTAGAGTCTGAGTGCTGGAATAGCAAGGGGCAGAAATGTAGGCTTGGCAGAGCTATCATTAAATGGACAGGTAATTGGTTAAACAACTGTGAACAAAGAGTAACTCTTAACGGACTAATGTCAGGGTGGAAAGGGGTCTCAAGTGGGGCTCCACAGTGGTCTGGGCTGGGTCCTGTGTTAATTAGTGTCTTTGTTAATGACCTGGACGTAGGAATCGAGAGCGAACTGATCCAATTTGACACTATACGGGTGAGGGGGGGGAGTTTTGCAAACATTTTGCAAAACGTTTTGGAAAAAAATTACATTTTGGAAAATAGAACTAAAATTCAAGGCAGCTTGATAAATTAGAGAGCTGGGCTATAGACAACAAAACGAAATTCAACAAAGGGGAGAACAATAAAAGTCCTGTGGCACCTTAAAGGCTAACAAATTTCTTCGGGCATACGCTTTCCTGGGCTGTAATCCACTTCATCAGACGGAACTGATCCAAAGTGGTTGGAGCCCACGAAAGCTTATGCCCAAAGAAATCTGTTAGTCTTTAAGGTGCCATGGGAGTCTCATGGGTTTTGCTGCACACAGACTAACACGGCTGCTCCTCTGGAACACAAGCTGTTACACATAGGTTGGAAAAGCCAAATGCACAAACACAGAATGGGAGGAAACTGGTATTTCAGCAGCACTGCTGAGAAGGATCTGGGGTGGATCACAACCTCAACATGAGCCAGCAAGACAATGTGCTGTCCAAAGGGGAAAAAAAGAAAGAAAACAAAAAAGACAAATGCAATTTTCAGGTTGCATTACCAGAGGCCTGGTGTGCAAGTCATGGGCAGCGATAGCACCGCTCTACTTGGCATTAGTTAGGCCTCAGCTGGGTAGTGTGTCCAGTTTTGGGTCACCAGTGCAGAGAACAGATGCAGAGAAGCTGGAAGGGATCCAGAGACGATCAAAGGGAGGGAGGACGGCCAGCCACATGAGCAAGGACTGTAGAAGAGGCTCTGTTGGAAAAAGGTGTGATTAAAGGGGAGACACAATGGTCTCCAAATACTTGAAAGCCTCTCATAAAAAAGATGGAGAGAATTTGTTCTCTCTTGCTGCAGCAGGCAGGATGAGAGGCGATGGGCTCAAACTGCAGCAGTGCAGGTTTAGATGAAGCCTCAGGAAAAACTTTCCAATCGTAAGAACAATCGGACGGTGGAAAGGCCTGTCTCAGGAGGGTGTGTAAACTCCCTCACTGGAGGTTTCCAAAGGAGGTGGGACAGCCGTCTGTCTTGAGTGGTTTAGACACAACGAATCTTGCATCTTGGTGGGGGATTAGACTAGATGACCCTGGAGACCGTATGCGTCTGTGTGGATATGTGACCTGATTCTTTCAATCGCTAGCAGGAAGCTGGACAGGTGGTGGCTGGGGAAAGTTCTAGGCAGAAGCTGTTCAGAGAAGTAGGTTTTTTAGTCTAATCAAGTTCCTTGTTTAGTGTTTCTTCACCATGGACACATGGCATGGGGTTCTGCAGTTCAGGGCTGACCTCCACTGGCTGAGGAGCAACAAACTGGCTGGGCGTCCATGAGCCCCTGCCCTGTGTGTATCTGGGGAACTCCTGGCTGATGTTTTCTACCAGGTTTCCCCACTGTTGCCATGATAAACTCATCAGTATTTGGTGTGACATCAGAGACTGACAGGCTAATGTCGGTGTCTCTGTAACCATCTGTCAAAAATCCAGATGTTGACATTGCCTGCTCCGGGCATGTGGAGGTGACTTATCTCCCCCCAGGGGCAGGAGGCCTATGGAGAATGTGGTCTGTTTCTCTAACAACTTTCATTTCCGTGACTGCACTTCAGCCCACCGAATCCCAGAGTGCTTTGTCCCTCCATGCACAAGGTAATTGCCTTCCCCACCTGCCAGTGCAGCCAGGTCTGGAGTGGACCGTGATGGCCATTTAACAGAATACAGGGGCCGGCTGGAGGGTGTGACTGCAAATCATTGGTCAAACTGGGAAATTTGATCAAGTGCCTGGTGTGTTTGTGGTGGAGTAAGAAAGCCTCTTGGGTTACTGTGGTTCTTCTTTTTCCTGTTCTTGGGTGATGGTATTCTGGTGATGGGACACAGGGGTGTGATAACTATAGGTACCACTAGGGGGGAAGAGGCTTTAGTGCGACCTTACCTGGACCCCCTGGGGGTGACAGGTTGGGGCCGGTTTAGACCAGGGGCAGGGCAGCTGGATAGAGAGGAAAACAAAAGGGAGAGAGGAGGAAGGAAGATGGAGGTCGGAGGGGCAGGACCTCCGGGGCTTGTCCTGGGGTTTACTATCTGCCCTCCTAGGTGATCTGAGAGCCAACTGTCCTAGCTGCTGTGCTAAGTGGATTGCTAATAAACCCTCTGACTGCTACACTGGCTGAGTGTCGCTGCTGATTGGGACGGCTGGGACCCTCGTAGGGGGAGGAATCCCCCCCCCCCCCCAAGGGAGACCAGACAGAGCAAGGATCGGACTCTCTGGGCCTGGATTTGGGGAGCTGGCTACAGGTAGCGTGGAGACCCTGATGTTGAACGGGAGAAAGCTCCACTGTAGCAGAGTCCCTGGTGGGCTGTGAACAGAGGGGATCCAAGAGGCTTTTCTGGGTTCTCCGTGACAGTGTTCTCGTGGCCACGGCAATCCTTTCTGGCTTCTTGTGAACAAGTGTGCAAAGCCATTCCTGGGCTAACCCCCAGAGCGAGACTTCCTACGGGACCAAGGACGACACCAGGTCGTGGCCCCGACTCTGAAGTTCTTTACTTAGGCAAAACTCTCACGGGCAGCTCAGCTGGACTGGGCACTTTGTGCCTGGTCTTTTGTTTCCTGGGAGCTTTGGGGGGCTGTTGGGCATGGTGTTTACCCTTGAGAAATCGGTGCTGCTGTGTTTCTGTACCATCTGTTTCTTGGGGGTTGGAAAGTCGCCAGGCTCCAGGGCTGCTTCATTGCGTTTCCTCTGAGTGCTAAGGAGCGAGGCCTCCAAACCCGCTTGCCGTTGTCCGGATCTGCCAGGGAAAGGGATCTGTGTGCCACCGTTTCTGGAGGCCCCTAGACAGGGACCGAGCTGCCCCCCTGTCACCTTCCCAGGGGAGGGCTAGGGCCTTGGACAGAAAACGCAGCTCCAGGCGTCCCAGGGTCAGAGGAACTGCTCCGGTCTCTGCTGACGGCACAGAAATTGCACCTTCTAACGGCTGTGCTCTCCAACAGCTGTCAGGGACTGTACCCAGCCACTTGAGGGGAAAAGGAGAGTTACCCTCTGTTACTGAGAAGCGTCCCAGGCTCCTCCGTGCAGTTTCCTGGGCGCTGGGGAGTGGCGCAGGCGGGATGGTACAATGGGAGCATTTTCTGGGCGGGCGGGTGGCTGCAGCCCAGGAGGGTGGATGTTTCTCGCCCGCAGGGGTGCGTGCAGATTGTGGGCAGAGGTAGGGCTGCAAGGGTGTGTCCATATGAAGGTCTGTACGTACACGTGGGTCTGTGCAAGTGTGAGGGAGTGCTGTAACTGCCTGGTCGAGGTACACTGTGTGTCACCCGCAGAGGACATGAGCTGGCTAAAGCTCTCTGCTGTGGAGCCTGGCTTTGCAACTCAGTATCTGGAGCTTCCTGCTTTTCTCGCTGGAATTCCCCAGTTCACTCCCTGGTGCATCGGGCAAGAGGGCGGCTGTTGCAGCTGCACACGGGGGTGTGTGCCCCGGTGCTGGAGGTGGCATGTGGGCGTGTCTGGCTTGCACGCTGTTGTGGGGTGAGGGTCGTTCATGTGCCTGTTCCTCCTGCTTCTGGCTGCCAACAGTGCTTCGCTAGCCACGGCCAGGAGAGGGTCCCTGCGCAGTATGGAGAAGGCTGGATACAAGTGGGTCTGCTGTGTCCAGAGCAGAGATCTGAACCATTTATTTTTTAAGATCATGTTGCTGGTGCAAAGGAGGTCCATCGGCTGCAGATTGGAGGCGCTGTGCAAGGGGCATTGCTCTCCCAGACGCCTGTTGCTACAGCAGGAAGGCATGGGGGCTGTCTGTGCCCGTTTCTCCCAGTGGCATTCTTGGGGTTGAGAGACCGAGGGATTTTCCATGGCCTGGTCGGCGTCTCTGGGGAGCTGGTGCTCAGCGGGGCAGCTGAGTCGTCACCCGTGGGGCATGTTTTCACTGGCAGCATTATTCTTTGCTTTGTCGTCTGCACAAACGAGCCCCGGCAGCCCCTGGCCTGCAGGGGCAGCCCCTGAGCCACGGTCTTCACTGCACTGGTTAGCATCCTTTCCCTTCCACTGCTCTCAGGGGTCCTTGGTTTCATTAATCTGGGAGATGTTAGCGCAGGTGGGAGCGTGATGTAGGACATGCAGCCCATGACACTGGGGAGGGGGCAATTCTGTCCTGAGCTGCAGCCCCTCCAGCCACTACCAGGGGTCTCAAAGCAGCTCAGCCATCGCATCTTCCCTTCGGCTCCAGCCTCGTGTTCTCCCATCCGTGGCTCTGTGGGTCCCCCCGCCTGACTGGCAGCCCCCTCTTCTCTGCAGGATTGCACCACATTAATTGGGGTCTCAGGGCCGCTAGCCCCTAGGGTTTGGGGCCTCTTCTGGTGAATAACAAGTTCCAAGGGGGTAGCATGTTAGTCTAGTTCAGCAAAACAAGGAGTCTAGGGGCACCAGACATTTGTTAACCGTTAAAAGTGCCGCTGGATTCTTTCTTTGTTTTTCTGATGAATGGCATCCCTTCCCTTGAGCTCAGCCCCCTGCGTGAGAGTTCAGGGTTTTATCACCTTCATTCCAGATGGGCAAACTGAGGCAGAAAGGCTAAATAATGTGACTAAGGCCACGGCCGGGAGTCGGTGCCAGAGCTGGGATTCAGAAGAAGTCATTGCTTTTTCCTTCCTGTGCTTAGTCCACTCAGCCAGACCGTTGTGATGACAGGTCTCCCTGGAGAGTTGCGCCTGGAAGCTATGCTGGCTGCGGAGGGCGGGCTGAGAGCTTTGTCTCACTAAAACAAGCAGAGGATAGAGGAGAGAGAAATTACCCACAGGTCTAATGAGGATCAGTGAATTTCTATGACCTGGTGCTAATTTCCTCAGCCCAAATGATTATCTCAGCTCTTCCCTCTGTTTGCACTGACCCCCTATGAATCCTGATACATGGCATTTAGCACGTCAATAACTGGCGCTTTTTCTCCTTTCAATGAGCAGGAAATGCCTGTTAGTTTGTTACAAACTGCCCCAGACACTCAGCGACTGAAATCTTCTGATTTATCCTTTGGATGAGTCCAGGGCCCAAGGCAAATGGGATTTAGGCAAAGAAAAGAGAGAACCTGACTCGTCGGTTATTTTATTTACTCAGAAACGAGTTGGGTCCTGTGTAAGGCGTGGGATTGAGGCTTGAGAGATCTGGGTTTGTTTCCTGGCCCTGCCACAGACTCCCTGTGTGACCTTTGGTAAGTTGCTTGATTTTTCTGTGCCTCTGTAAAATACTGCCCTCCCTCACAGGGGACCGGTGGGGATAAATTCATAAATGCTTGTAAGATGCGGAGATGCTGCAATGAGGGGCCCATGAAAGGCCCTGGGCAGCCTGTTCCCTAAACATTGATTCAAAGCACCTTGAGATAGCTAAGTCCAAAGCAGAGAGTGAAGCATTATAGAGGGGTCTCATGAAACTGCAGATGAAATTCAGTGTCAATAATTACAAAGTAATGCACCTTGGAAAACTTAACTCCAGCTACACAATAAAATAATGGGTCTAACTTAGCTGTTACCTCTTGCGAAAGAGATCCTGGAGTCATTGGAGGTAGTGCTCTGAAAACATCCACTCAGTGTGCAGCAGCAGTCAAAAAAATTAACAGAATGCTGGGGATCATTAGTGAAGAGATAGATAATAGGACAGACAATATCGTATTGCCGTATTATAAATCCTGAATTCTGTGGGCACATCTGGTCACCCTGGGTCAAAAAAGATATATATTAACAGGCAAGTTCCAAAGGGGCGGCTGTGTTAGTCTAGTTCAGCAACACAAGCAAGGAGTCCTGTGGCACTTAAAGACTAACAATTTTTATTTATTTATTTATTTATTTATTTAGATGCTGATCTAATGACGCCAGTGAAAATGATAAATTTAAATAAACATAAATAAATTTGCTAGTCTTTAAGCGCTACAGGACTCCTTGTTTGTTATATTGTAGGCAGTAGGTTTAAAACGAACAAAAGGAAGTACTTTTTCATACAAAGCACAGTCAACCTGTGGAACTCCCTGCCAGAGGAAATGGCAAAGAGCAAGACAACGATGTGCTTCAAAAAACGAGCTAGCTAAGTTCCCAGATGTAGCTCCATCAATGGCTATTAGCCTGGATGGGCAGGAATGCAAAACCAAATGTGCCTGTGGTGAGATATTTGATGGGGCCCAGCGGGAAGAGATCCCTGGTGATGAGCTGAGTGACTGTGTTCAGTTTTGGGCTCCCCCCTACAAAAAGGACAGGTACATGCTAGAGAGAGTTCAGAGGAGGGCAACCAAAATGATAAAAGGGCTGGAGCACAAGCCCTTTGAGGAAAGAATGAAAGCATTAGGCTTATTTAGTCTGCAGAAGAGAAGATTGAGGGGGGATTTGATAGCAACCTTCAACTGCTAGAAGGGATGCTCCAGGGAAGATGGAGCTCAACTGTTCTCGGTAGTAACAGAGGACAGAACAAGGAGCAATGGTCTCAAGTTGCGGTTAGGGAGCTCGAGGCTGGACATTAGAAAAAACTTTTTTACTAGGCGAGTGGTGAAGCCTTGGAATGAGCTGCCGAGGGAGGTGGTGGAGTCTCCATCTTTGGAGGTGTTTAAGGCCCGGCTGGACAAAACCATGACTGGGATGGTTTAGTGGGAGTGGTCCTGCCTCTGGCAGGGGGTTGGACTAGATGACCTATGAGGTCCCTTCCAACCCTAGGATTCTGTGACCCACACCGATCCTTGTTCAGGGGAGCCGAGGCAGTGTGGTGCTCCAGCTGTCCCCTCAAAGTCCTGCCCAAAAAAGAATTAGCTGTTCATTTTGGTCAGTCGGCATTGCTTACTGTCTCTGGCTACCCCGAAGAGTCAGGGCATGAAAAGCTCCTTTAGCAACTCGCAGCAGACTGAGCCGCAGGGAGAGTGTCTGCAACACGTTGTGGGAGTCTGGCTTTACGCTTGCTGTGTCTGGGTCCCGCTGCCACGTTCATACTGAGCTGCACAGATCTTCTGACTTGGGGCTGTGGCCTGAACCACATCCACATTGCAAAGTGACAGGGCTTGGACCCGAGTCACGGCAGGATTCATGCTCTGGTCCCCCCCCACTCAGGGGTCTAGGACCCGGGTCCTGGGTGCTTGCTGACCCGACTCAGACTGACGTGTGCGTGGATGGAACGATGGCTTAGCGCAGCGGTTCCCAACCTTTTCAGTAACACGGCACACTTCAACAAGACAAACGATTCCACGGCACACCCGCTTTTTTCAGCTGAATCGATTGTTCATAAACGTTGCATTTACTGTGGTTACCGTCTCACTAGAGTGGTTTTCAACATTGTGCATGCAACAAGCTAAAGAAGGATCAGATGCATTAATGTTTCAAACTCAGCAGCAAAAAACACACGTCATCTCAGTTTTGCCCTTTGGCCACCTGAGTTTAGAATGGTCACGTTTCAGAAACGAAAGTCCGATACCTCGCTTTTAATTTGACTATTAATTTTCATGAGTTGTAATGTTGGTGGGATAGAACATTGTTTAAGATGAAATAACGTTTCTTTAGCATTGATTTGCATTGCCTCTGTACAAAATTTCACGGCACACTTGGACAGTTCTCACGGCACAACGGTTGAAAACCACTGGTTTGGTGGGCAGCATAGACAAATAGCTATTCTTGGAGATCGGGAGCTCTTGCTGGCCAGGATCCCTTTCTTGTGACAGTTTCCTTGGCCACCATTGCACGTCCCTGTCTTCGCCCTCCTTGTCCACAAACATTTGTGTGGGTGGGATTTGTCTGCTCAAGGGCTTGGCCTGGGAGGGCTCCATGAATCTGTGCAAATACATGGGCTTTGTACAGGGACCTGGCTACCTGTTGTTGTTCCAAGATCAACGCTGGCACCATGGTGCTGATGCCGCTGATGATCCACGAGGGGCTGGATCATAGGCGGTTTTGGGCCTACTAGAGTAAATCAGTTTCCATCTTTGCTAAATGCTGCATCTCACAACTGCCACAAGATGGCAGTGCTTCCGGTCACTCTGGCCTCCTCTAAGGACTATCCTGCAAGGCGCTGAACATGCTTCAAACCCGTGACATCCACGGAAGATGTTGAGAGCTTGCAAGACTGGCCAGAGATGCACCTCCATGTTTCCCAGAATCCTTTACTCCTTCTTCCCCACTGAAGCTGGGACTCGTCCCCAGACTGCAGATGGTAAAGGGTCACATTCAAGAGACAGGTGCTTGGCGGGAATAATGGACTTGGGCCAGCGTCTGGACCTCCAAGCAGCCTGCTCATAAAGAAGTCTCCCGTTTCCAGGTGGAGCCACTGATCTGAGATTGGCTTTTGAAGTTTCACCTCGTGTAGCTGGGAATGAATTAAATCCTGGCCACAGGCTGGTTCAAATGATTCCCAGACAGGGGCCCCATTGCTTGCTCCAGCATTGCCCTCGCCTTCAAAAGGGCTCTACAGAGCTGCTCGGGTCAGAGCCAGCGGCACAGAACAGGGGCCTCGGTCTCAGCTGGCCAGGGAAGAAAGCGAAGCCTGGTTCTGGACTCAGTGGGCTGGGCACTGCTCTAGTGACGCCAGAGGAAATCACTATCTCCAGTGAAGTTGCAGTGCATTTACAGAGCTGCCCAGGGGAAAATGGACCAACTCCACCTTTCATACCGGAAGGCCGTGTTATAGATCACCAGCCCCTTGGGAAACCCAGGTGGAGCCTCGCTGATGAGAAGCCAGACTGGGCTTTGCCAATTTCCAAAGAAATAGCGGTTTTATTCTTGCCCACCAAAAAAAAAAAAAAAAAAAACCACCCAAAGGAGTCGTGTGGAACTTAAAGACTGACAGATTTATTCTTCGCATGAGCTTTCGTGGGAGAAAATCTGATGAAGGGATTTTCTCCCACGAAAGCTCATGCAAAAAATAAATCTGTTAATCTTTAAGTGCCACATGACTCCTTGGTTTTTTTGCTGGGCTTTGCCAGTTGTCTCTGTGCTCAATATGAGCTTAAAAATATGGGGTTGGATATTGGTCACTGTGTGTGGGGGTGTGTGTGTGAAAAATCTACCGCTTGTCCTTCAAAACAGAACAGATTTCTTTCCTTCTGCGACAAATTGCCCCTCACACTAATTTCGACCTGAAGGCATTTAAACCCAGTTCTTTTTTTTTGCCACCTGTGCTTTTATGTTTTGCCTTTCACGCCCCTGTAGCAAGGCTCATTTTCAGTGGAGCTGGCTGATCCAGTCGACTTAATGCGTAGATGCTGGGCGTGAGGACATGTTTCTTTAAAACTGTCACAGCGGGGCTGGGCGGGAGGGGATGTGGGATGAAATCTAGGTGCATGGGAGCACGACAGAGAAATGGAGTGAGAGCAGTGGAAGGGATAACGCTGTTTCCCTTGTTCCAAGAAAGCTCCTTGTTCAGTACTAGAAGAAAGTGACTCTTTCTGTGCAATGACCTCCAGGCGTGGTGAGCACTGTTGGTCCTCCTGGACGTTCATCAGTTCCAAGGCTGGAAGGGGCCGCTGTGATCGTCTTGCCTGACCTCCTGTATAAACCCAGGCCAGAGACCTGCCCCCAGTCATTCCTAGAGCAGAGCTTCTAGAGAAACAACCACTCTGGATATAAAAATGGTCAGTGGTGGAGAATCCACCATAACGTGGGTGAAGGACGCTTGGGCCATGGTGGCCCTGCTTTTTCCCATCCCTGCTCTATCCCTTTCCCAAAGCCCCCACGTCACCCCCCCGTATTGCTCCTTTTCTCCCCCACGGTTTGGGGTTGCTCTGGGCTCTGGCCAGGGAGAGCGGCAGTGGGGTGGGCAGAAGGGGTGGAAGGGGAGGCGAGGCCTCCGGTGGAACGGCTGGGGGAAGAGGGGGGCTAACCTGCTAGAAGGGGGAGAGCCCCTTCAGGACCCTTGGTAAGCTGTTGCAATGGTGAATTACCCTCGCCATTAAAAATGTACTAAATTTCCAGCCTGAGTTCGTCTAGCTTCAGCTTCCAGCCGTTGGATCGTGTTCTACTTTCCTCTGCTTCTTTGCAGAGCCCATCGTCTAATATTTGCTCCCTGCGTAGGCTCTGGTAGACCTGTGGAAAAGGCACTCCTTCATTTTCTCTCCATTAAGCTACCTAAATTGACTTTCTTGAGTCTCTTACTACAAGGGCAAGTTTTCTAGTCCTTTAATCATTCTCCTGGCTCTTCTTTGAACCTTCCCAATTTATCAACATCCTTCTTGAATTGTGGACACCTGAACAGGACACAGGATTCCTGCAGTGGTCACACCAGGGCCAAATAGAGAGGTAAAATAACCTCCGTACCTATTCAAGATTCTCATTTCCATATCCACAGATCACATTAGCCCTTTCGGCTACAACAACCGATTGGTGATTACCCACCCCGGCCACCAGATCTTTTTCAGAGTCGCTGCTTCCTATGATAAACTCCCCCATCCTGTAACCATGACTTCCAGTCTTTGTTCCTACTTGTATATCTTTACATTCAGCCAGATTAGAAAGCATATTTTTTTGCTTGCAGCCAGATTACCAAGCCATCCAGATTGTTCCGTGACCTGCCCTCTTTGGTATTTCCCACTCTCCCAATTCTTGTCTCATGGGCAAACTTGATCAGTCAGAACAGAAATGTTCAATAGCAGAGAGCCAAAACCCAATGATGGTTCACAATGACATGTTGGGACCCATCAATTAGCCAGTTTTTAATCCGCTTAGTGAATGTGTTGATAGACTATACAATACTCGTGCTTTTGATTTCTCCTGCTGCCTCTTGGCGTGGCCAAATATTGCAGCTGACGTTCCAAAGCTCCAGTTAATAACACTTCAGTGGGAACGGGGCGCGCTCAGTGCCTCTGAAAAATCTGGCTGTGTCTTTAGGTGCCTTAGAAGTGTCCGTTTTAAATTGTTTTTAAAGTCTCTTCTGATTTGTGATTAGCCTAGTGGAATTGCATAGAAAAGGCACCTACCTGAGAGGGATTTCCAGGGAAAGAGGCAGCCTCTTGAACGCCCCCTGGACCTGTGGCAGAAAATCTTGCACTTAAATTGTAAATTATTTGGGGCAGAGACTCCACTTGGTTGTACAGCACCCGGCAGAGGAGGGTCCTGGTCCGTGACTGGGGCTCTTAGCTGCTGCAGTTAAACAAATAATTCATCATCATAACACGTTAGCTTCCAGAATTAATTAAAGGAACCCCGTCCCCAGGCCCACCTGCCATTGTGTCTGCTGGTGTTTTGGGAACAAGTCTCAGGGATCAAGGAGAAGTGAGAATAAAGATCTTTCCTCTTCCACCTCACCCCCGTTGAGGCTGGAATCAGACTTCTCTCAGGATCACGGCCAAGCTGAGCCGAGCCTGTGTGAGCGGGAGGCCTTTGCTTTGCAGATCTCTTGCTCGGTATCAAGGGGTGAGTGACAGATGCGGGGCAGAGGCGCCTTATTCTCTCTGAATCCAGGCCGGGCTGTTGGGTGGGATTCTGGAGACAGCCCTTATTTTTAAAAGCCATTGGAGTGTTCTTCAGGAAACCCTGCTAAACAAAAAGCAGGCGAGACTGCTGGCCCAGGGTGTCGTCAAGGTAGGATAGCGGAGCGTTATTTTAACTGAATATTGCTGAGCCTGGGATCTTGCGAACTTACTGGGCTGGTTGCATAATTAGATTGCCTGCAGGGCTCTCCTCTCCCAGCGAAGCCTTAGGAATCTAGGAATTGCCAGGCTGGTTCATCTAGTCCAGGATCCTGTCTGGCAGCGGCCAGCGCTGGATGCGTCAGAGAGATGTAGTGGATGGCTATGGATAATGGAACCGTCTGCCTAGGGAGGCTGCGAAATCTCCTGCACTGGCGCTTTTCTAAAGGAGGCAGGAAAGTCGTCTGTCTGGTATGGTTGAAACACAACAAATCCTGCATCGTGGCCGGGGGTGAAAGGACACGACCCTTGTGGTCCCTTCAGTCCCTGTGATTCTAACCTAGAAGCGAATTAGGAAGGAAATTCCTGCCAGTTACTGATTGCTTTGTATCCTAAACCTTGCCCCCTGGCTTTTAATCCGGCTATTCTCTAGTCTTTCTTTTGAACCCCGCTAAGCTCCTGACTCGAGTGACATCGCGTGCAGTGAGTCTCACCGGCTAACCACGGGCCGAAGGAAAGTGTTTCCTTCGAGCTGTTTAAAATTTTCTGCCTTCCAGGTCATTAGGCCTCCCCTTGCTCTCGTCCGTCAGAGACTGAAGAGGAGTGTCCAATACATTCATCGCTTGTCTCTCATTGGTTATTTTACACACCTCTGTTGCAGACTCGGTTCCCATCTGTTCAATCTTTAACACCTTTAATATTTTAATACTTTAGGGCAGGGGTCTCCAGCATGTGGCCCCTAAAGCTATTTCCTGCGGCCTGCGATGAAACGATCGTTACTGATATTTGCAATAGCGTTGTATGAAAAGGTTTCAGTGCTGCGGCCCTCGGGCTAACGTACTAGTCCTCATGCGGCCCTCGTGGTGATTTGAGTTTGAGTCCCCTGCTTTAGGGTTCTTCCATCGATAGATCTCAAGGCATTTTATAAAACTGGGTGAATATTGTTATTCCCTTTGTCTAGGTGGGGAAACTGAGGCACAGGGTGGCGCACAGGGTCATGCAGTCCTTGGGCAGCAGACCTGACTCCCAGTTACGCTTTTCTCTCCTCGCTGAGTCATTCCGTCCCCTTGGATCTTCTTTGTGTACTGCTGCGTATGGCAGAGCAGAAATCCTCCAGCTCTTTCATAGCGTGGACAACCCGGTAAGAGTGAGAACCCCTCAGGGATCCGTCAGCCCCTTCCAGCCCTTCGCAGGCCTTCGTGGTGAGCTGTGGGGTTCACCGTGGCTCGTGGCTGGAGGACGGATACGCTCCATAAACAGTCCAGTAGGGCCCGCACCTTCCAGGAGCGATACCACAGCGATTGCACGCTCACTATAGCCTGGCTTGGGACGTGCTGTGCCGGACTAATTTCCCTCCCCACTATGGTGGAGAAGCTGGGGCACCAGCGTCCACCCCCAAACCCTCAGTGCAGGCCAAGGGCTCCTTCCCCAGGCAGCGTCTGTGTGCGCTACAGATCGGCCTCGCTGGTGCCAGGACCCCGTGCTGTTGCTTGCGCGTCGAAGGAACTGATGCTCTTCCTGGAGCAGCCTGGACCGGGTTTCTGGGCTTTCACACTGGGGCAAGGGCTGGACTCGGGTGAGTGGTGTGTGCAAAATTAGCTGAATCCCTACCTCCTGGGGGCGGTGGTGGGAAACAAAAGTGAAATCCTGGCGTTCTCTCTCTGGACTGACCCTCTTGAAGTGAATGGGAATGACATGGCTGTGTTTGTCCCGTGTCCCCGCCCCAGGGGGCTACATCTGTGGCTGTGGGCTTTTCGCAAGTGGCTGGAGGACTTTTGGCACTGGATGCGGGGGTCAGCTGTAAGGGTGACTTTTCCGCATGCCAGCCTGCAGAGCCACGCCTGGGGAGCGGGCTTGGTGCTGGCCCAGGGACCGCGGGATTGACGGAGAGACGATGAGCCTGGCAGCGAGATGGATTGTTAGAGTCTAATTCATGCGAAATCTGACACTGCAGATATTCAGAATCAATAAGCCACGTTCTGGGTTTTTCCCTTCTCTTGTGAAGGAGGGCTTTCCTTTGACTCGCCAGAGCCAGGCAGGAAAGTTACAATGTGCTGAGAGCCAAGGCTTGGCTTTTTAACAGCTTACGACACCCCCCCACCCCTGGTGGCGTACGACAACCCTCACCCCCACCCGATGTCTCTGGCCTGGGAACTGAATGTCCCAGGGGGTGGGGAGCCTTCGGTTACTGCCCTTGGTCGGCCTGTATGTCCTGGCTGTGCATGTTAGGGGTCGAGGCGGAAGGGGAGATGCGTGTGTGGTTGTTGCGTGTACGCCTGTGTTGTGGCGTGTCGTTTGTGCTCTGTTTTTACAGCTCCATGGATGCGCTAGGCGTACTGCAAGCCGGACTGGAGCGTGTGTAGTTTGGCTCAGGGCAGGGGTCTCAAACTCAAGTCACCACGAGGGCCGCACGAAGACAAGCATGTTACCCGAGGCCGCACCACTGAGACCTGTTCATACAACGATATTGCAAATACTGGGAACGATGGTGGTGTCGCGGGCCGCTGGAAATAGCTTTAGGGGGTCGCATGCGGCCCGCGTGTTTGAGACCCCTGGCTTATTAAGTGTAGCAGCATCACACGTGTGGACAGGTTGGTGTGTGTCTTCCTTGGTGTTGCAGGGCCTGGAGGGAGGACAGGACAGGCAGTCAGGAGCTGGGTGGAAGAGTCGCCTTAAGTTTTCCCGCCACAGCACTGCAAATTTAGAAAGCGAGAAGCCAGTTTTGCTGGCCGTGTCCGTCTTCTCTGTCGAGCTTATTCTTTCGCTTCCCCCGGGGCTGGATGAAGGCGAAGGGAGCCCGTGATGAGACGAGATCTGTGCATTTGGCCTGCGTTAACTCCCATTACAATGTTCCCTCTAATCAGTCCTAGGCTGTGTGCACAAAATTTCTTGGCGTGCACAAAAAAATTACTTTGTGAGCTCCAATATTAGCATTCTTGAAATTTTTTGTGCCCTCTTTATTTTGGGTGTGTGCGGGTTTCATGACCTGTGTGCGCGTGCACCAATGTTCCTCTAATTACTCGTAGACTGTGTGTGCAGACAATTTCTTTGTGTGCGCAAAAACATTTCTTTGTGAGCACTAATATTAGCACTATTGAATTTCTTTGTGCACCCTTTATTTTGTTGTGCTTACAGGTTTCATGACCTGTGTGTGCGCACACATGCACACACCTTAGAGGGAACAATGACTCGCAACAGGCCTGCTTCAGGGTTTTTTTTGTCAGTTTCCAAAGGGAGAGCC
>ML682003.1:3428288-3508360 GCA_007922195.1 Podocnemis expansa | reverse complement strand
ACTTTAAGACCAACCGATGTATTTTCGGCAGGAGCTTTCCGGGGGGGGGGGGGGAAAAACCACATTTTTTCTTTAAAAGCCCCCCCTGGGGGAAGCCTCTGACAAAGCGGGATTTTCTCCCCCGAAAGCTCCTGCGAAAAATAAACCGGTTGGTGTTAAAGTGCCCCACGCCTCCTTGTCTTTTTTTTCACTTTAAGACGAACCGATGTATTTTCGGCAGGAGCTTTCCGGTGGGGGGGGGGGAGAAAATCCCACTTTGCCTCTATAAGCCCCGCGTGAAGCCTCCGCCGAAGCGGGATTTTCTCCCCCGGCTCGGCTCGGCTCGGCTCGGCGCTGCCCGGCGCGGCCGCTGGGTGTCTCCCGCCCCGTCGGGCGGCGCTTGGCGGGGCGGGGCGGCGGCGGCGGCGGCGGATAAAAGCGGCGCGGCGGCGCGCGGCGGGGCCCCGGGGGCTCGGCGCTGCCATGTCGGCGCTGGCGCTGAGCGGCGCGCTGCCCGCCAGCCCGCTGGCCCTGGAGTACGTCAACGACTTCGACCTGCTGAAGTTCGAGGTGAAGAAGGAGCCGCCCGAGCCCGAGCGCTTCTGCCAGCGCCTGCCGGCCGCCGGCTCGCTGTCCTCCACGCCGCTCAGCACGCCCTGCTCCTCCGTGCCCTCCTCGCCCAGCCTGTGCGCGCCCAGCCCGGGCGGCCAGCCGTCGGGGGGCGGCAAGGCGGCGGCGGCGGCGGCGCTGGAGGAGCTGTACTGGATGCCGGGCTACCCGCACCCCGAGGCGCTCAACCTGACGCCGGAGGACGCGGTGGAGGCGCTGATCGGCGCCCCGCACCCGCTGCACGCCTACGACGGCTACCGCGCCGCGCCGCCCTTCGCCGAGGAGGCGGGCGCGCCGCACCACCCGCACCCCGCGCACCTCCCGCACCCCGCGCTGCGGCTGGAGGAGCGCTTCTCCGACGAGCAGCTGGTCAGCATGTCGGTGCGGGAGCTGAACCGCCAGCTGCGCGGCTTCAGCAAGGAGGAGGTGCTGCGCCTCAAGCAGAAGCGCCGCACGCTGAAGAACCGCGGCTACGCGCAGTCCTGCCGCTACAAGCGGGTGCAGCAGCGGCACATCCTGGAGAGCGAGAAGTGCCAGCTCCAGGGCCAGGTGGAGCAGCTCAAGCAGGAGGTGGCCCGCCTGGCCAAGGAGCGGGACCTCTACAAGGAGAAGTACGAGAAGCTGGCGGGACGCGGCTTCCACAAGGGCGCCGCCGCCGCCGCCGCCGACTTCTTCATGTGAACGCGCCGGGCTGCTCCAGCCATCCTGCAGGCGGGACGTGTACGGTCTTGCGCGGGCCACCGGGGCGGAGGAAGGAGAAGCAGGAGCCGCTTGACTTCAAACTGCGCTTCGCTTCCCCCCGGCTGCGCTCCCACGGTCTAAACAGCTTCGCCGGGCGATGATGATGCTCTCGGCCAACGGGCGGCCAAACAGACTGGAGTGTGTGTGTCCGCCCGCCGGGGACTTCAGACTCCGACAAAAAGGGTTGAGTTGACCTGCTTTTTATCTCCTTCCTTTTCTTACTCCTAAGTCGTCTTCTTCGGAAAAAGGAAACCTGAGCCAGACTTAACTTATTGAAAGGTGTCCACTTGTACATAGGTAGAACCTAACGTAGGGGTTTTTTGCCTTTTTTCTTTTCTTCTGAGCCTATATTTTGCTTGGTGATTTAAGGGGGAAAAAAAAAAACCAACCTTAAAAATAAATCACGAGTCTTAATAAAAGTTTGTATGTAATAGCATGCAAATAATAGAAGAGTTAATTAATTTAATTATGTTGAAAAAGCCGAATGCACTATATACAGGAATCAATTGGATTAAATAATACTGTTGTTTTATAGAGATTTAAAATGATCTATGCTGTTAAAATATTGGGGAGGGGGAGGGGGGTTAACCGTCTAAGATGACCTGAAAGGCAATGTAGTAATATATGGACTGCGATGGGTTGGCTGCTATCTCACTATGCACCAGATTTATTTATTAACCCCTGGGAAACGATATGATTTTAACCTTGACGATTTAAGAAAATACATGTTTCTTGCAAAAAAAAAAAAAAAAAAAAACAATTTTGCAGTTATGTTTTTTGAAAAAAAAAAAAAAAAAAAAAATACGCCTAAGCGGTTGGGGTTTTTTAACAAGTTGCTTATTTTAAAAAAATGAAATTTTAGAGAAAACATAACAGTCTTAAAAAAAAAAAACAAAACAACCAGGATGTTGGGAACTGGTGCATTTTAGGTGCTCCTTGAGCAAAGCGTTTTAAATGACCTGTTTCAGTTTCTGATGGTTTTAACACTGTTGCATCAAGATAAAACTTATATTCATCTAGCGCTTCAGAGAGCTCTTTTTATATATCTCTCTCTCTCTCTATATATATACACACACACACACTGCTGGTGAGCCAGGTGGGCTAGAGCAACCTCAGAAACACCTCTCTCTCTCTCTTTTTTGTTTGTTCTTTCAACTGTGTTTCCTTTGTGTTCAGGCATCAATGCAAAAACTCATTCTAGCTTTCATTTGCTACAGACAAATGAAAAATAAATCTCTTTAGACATATCCATCTTTTTTGCCTTCCTAGTTTTTGTAGGGAGGGGGAGTCATCTGGAATTTCTGCACCGGTAAAAGTGGCGATTGCCCGTCTTTTGGATTAGAGGTGGGGGGTAGGGGGGAAATTAAAGCACACCCATTTCTTGGTGGGTCCGAGCTTCAGTACAAAGGCAGGGAAATACATGCAACTGCAGACCTCAGACTGAATGAATAGTTAGGGAATTATTTTAACTTTGTTTTGGGTGGGCTTTAGGTGAAACTCTCTCAACTGCCAAATTAAAACATTCCTTTTATTTAAAAAATTCACCACAAAAATGGACATCTGGAAAGCATAGTAAAAATGAGGCATTTGTTTAAAAGGCATCAATGTTTGGCACGCTCGTAAAGCGACGCTTGTTTCTTGTTCATCTGCGTTATGCTTATCTTTCTAGTTTTGAGGACGGCACTTTAAAAAGACAGTAGGGATGGTTGGAGGAGCAAGATATTAAATAGTGTCAGAAGTATTCATTTAAGCTCATATAACTTTTCTTTGCGAGCTTTCATCAATTTGGGGGCAGGGGAAGAATTCGATGATGACGTTTTAGTTTTGTTTCTGGCACTTCTTCGTTTCCAAAGATTTGAGTTAGAAATAATTTTAAATGCTTCACAACATATTAGCCTGACTTTTTTTTTTTTTTTTGGTTGCTGTTTCTTTGTATAGCTGAAAATTTTAATTTTTTAAAAGAGAAGGTTGGTGGTAGTAAGTGGTGGTTTTCTTTCTTTTTCTTAATTTCTTTCTAATAGGAAAAACTGTGAATTGATAAGTAGGTTAAGTTTTCAAAAGATTATTTTTTTTAAAAAAGATTAACTAAATTCATTTTTTATTTTAAATGGGTTTTTAGACCTTCATTTTATTTCTTTGACTGTGCTGAGATTTAGGGTAGTAAGGGATCTGAGCAGAAATCAGCACATTTTTCCCCACACTTTACCCAGTGTCATAATTTTCTTTGGAACAAAAAATTATTTCCACACCAAATGAACGCTCTCCTAAATAACCTTTTAATGCTGTGTCTCTCTTGTACCCAAATCAAAAGTATCGTCCCTTGACTTTTATTTTAAATGGCAAGAAATGAATTTATTTCTCTTTCTGGATCCTGTGAAGAATTTTTCACTTAAAAAAATCGTCCCCAAACCCAAATGAATATTTTAAAGTGAAGTGTAAAAATAAAATAAGAACAAGCAGCAGATGATTTTAAAATACTGTAAAAGCACTAGAAGTAGAGTGAATTTAATTGGTTGGTTTGCTAAACATTCCTCGGGTGATTCCTGTCACAGGAATTAATGGTTTGGGTGCCATTGAAAATCCCCAGTACAAATAATTGTACTGGGTAATTCCACTTCTAAATGAATGGAGTAAAATCTGAATGTTTCAAATATTTTAAAAAGAAATCCAAAGAGTTCTGCTTTGGTGCAATCTTTCCTCCCACCCTGTTTTCCTTTTTAAGCATCTGATTTTGAAGTTTTCCCCCCAGTTTCTCTGGGGCGTGCGGGCTTGCTTTAGACTCTGTGCTGCTTTCACTTTGCAGATGTGAACTGGACCTCTCGTTCTCAGATGCCCCTCGGTGGGCTGGACTCTTTGGCACGATACGAGGGTGCAGTCGCAAAGCTGCTCCCCAGGGGAGAGCCTCGCTTGGCCTGGCTCCTGGAGAAAGGAGGTTTTTTTGCTCCAGGGAACTGAAACCGATTCTTGGCGTCTGGGTGGATCCTGTTCAGCACCGCACCGGTTTGATGTAGTGGGGGGCGGGGGGGAAGTGGCAAGGAGCAGGCGCTGGGTCTGAGGATGAATAGGATCACGGCAACGGGGCTTGTGTAACCAGCGGGCGCTGCCTGCCTGGCACCTTTTATAGATCAGCCAGAGAAGTTAAAGATGGAAACGACTGATTGGCTCGTATAGTTCGTTCTCAGGGCCAGGGCAGCCTTACTCTGTAGTGCGCTTGCTTTTCTCTAGTGCTTTGTCCAGCCTCGTTTGTACGACCCAAGTGACAGGGCGTCCACCCTGTCCCGTACAGAGACTTCCACAGCTTGACGGATTTCACGGTCTGGGAGTTTCTTTGGGCGCTTCCTCTTCACTGTTAATTTCTCCCATGCTCTCCCACTGTCCTAAATAGTTGTGAGCGTTTCCTCCTTTGACTCATTCATCTGCTTTTCAGGCAGCTATTCATTGTCTCATGCCATGGACAGTTGGGCAAGATTCCTGACCTCTCCCTTTCTTTTCGTGGACTCACTGGGCGTGCGTGAACCTGCGTCTATCAGCTAGAGACTAGATAGGCATCTCAAAATCCAGAGAGTAATGAGAGAGAAGGGCCTGATCCTGATTCTGCTCCTGACTTGAGTGGGAGCACGATCGGGCCCAGAACACGCAAACGCTCGCCTCTGGAAAACCTCCCCGAGAGTGAAAACGTGTGATTCCTACAAACCCACCAGCACGGGCGCGGTGTGCAAGGGTCCCCGGCGAGAGTCTGTCACTTGGTCCATCCCAGAAACTGCATCTGCTTGGGATCTTTTTGCCCTTCAGGAGGTTGTTTGTTTTTTTTTCCTTTCCACCAGGGGTGACCCCAAGTTCTCCTGTTCCCGCAACCCCCCTCGGGACAACGACGCAGCTGCTCCCAAACAGGCAGGGTTGGGATGGGCAGGATTAATTTGCAGTGGACTAGCGTCAGTAGTTGGTGAATGGCAACCGTCATTAACCTGGAAGTCTTTAGAGGAGAAAACCGGCACTGCTTCTCGAAAGCAGGGGAAGGGGCACAGTCTTTTGTCACTTTTATTGTCTTGCAAGCTGTGCCTTTTTGCTGCTGCTCCTATTTTTGTTTTTGTTGCAGGGTCCTTTTCTGATTTATAATCCTCCACCCCTATTTCAGATTTTATCCTGTTCTAGTTTATTTTCATGATTTAACTCTGAACCGGTGCTGTGGGTCTTAAGAGCCCAGTGTTTGCCTTGTGTAGGCTGGTTCCCGAGCCCCCCGGCCTTAGAGTCCTTCATAAATCCCTTGCATCTTCCCACCCCGAGCCCCCACCCCTGCATTTCTCAGAAAAGTTGTCCCAGCCCACGGGAGCGGGGCCGTTACTAAATAAGGAGAACAAAAGAGCTGCTGAGGGAAGGGGGTTTCTCACTTTGGTAAGGAGGCAGGCCCTCCCTCCCCACAGCACCACAATAACTTGAGACTCATTAGATCAAAAGCAACAATCTTTGGGAGAGTGACCTGAGAAGGAAATGGGGGCTGCAGACCGACTGGAGTAGAACAGGACTTCGAAAGTGGTTCTCTAAAAACAAAGGCCAGGACAGTTTTTCACAGCCGTAAAGAAGGCTCAGGCAACTTGGCCCGTCGCTGGGCCAGATCCTCTTGGAGGATGGCTCCGTTGTGTATCTAACCCTCTGTTTGGATTGTGTCCCATATGTGCTCTGTGCTTTCTCTGCATCTGTGTGTGCGCGTATGCGAGTCATTTACATTTGTCCTCTTGCATGCCCCTGAGATCTGCTAACTTCACATTCGGCAATTTTTCTGTGGGCGCATCTGCGCGTACGAAATTCATGCATTTGTTAATTCCATGGATTCTCCATTGCGGTCCAGTCGTTTTAAGTGTAGGGTACGAGGCGTTCAGCTGTCCACAGACCAGTCAATAGTCGCTTATTCTCACTCCATAAACAACTATTCTGTCTTCTGCTCTGATAGGCTCAGGACCTGTGACAACTTCTTTGCCAGAAGAGAGATTTAGGGTCTGCTTTTTGGCCTTTCTTTAGTTTGAAAGCTAGCTACAAACTTTTCTCCCCTCTTCTGGTAATGCTCCTACCAAATTGCATGTGTCTGCACCACAGCCCTGCTTAAATGCATGGGTACAATAGCAGAATAAAACACCAAATACAATCCAATACGGCTCAGTTGGCGCTCCGTTGTGTTTCGTCGCTGGCCTGAACTGGGATTATCCTCGCAGCCATGTTTAAAAGATGATGAAATGACGCCATGAACCCTTGGCAAGTTTCTGTGAGCAGAGGTCTTGACTTACAATAGGTATCCATTGTATCTGGGAGTTAAAGAGCGACAGCTCCTTTTTCTGTGACCCAAGGCCTGGTGGGCAATCGCGGTTGCCCTGTCATGGCGTGTGACGTACTCAAACGGTGCTGGGCATTAGTATCTTAAACAAACTCAGGGCCACCCGAATGGGACCGGGGGACTTGCCGTTAATTAATCACAGCACAGTGCAAGGAACTGATCCGAATGATTTGCGTAAGGTGATGGGGGGGGGGTCTTGTTGTGAAGATCTATGTCTGATCCACACACCGCCGGGGTCGTGCATAGGCGGAGCGTGGTAGCTGTGCACCTTGGCTATATATGTGTATATGCTCCCTGTATTTATAGAAACACGCCGTGCTGTCTGGTGCTCTTGTCAATGACTGAAATGCTCCAGTTTTGATTTTTCAGAAGCAGACTCTGCTGGTTACACCGCACATGTCGTGTTGAAAGGGGGAGTGGGTTGAACAGTTCTTGTCCTGTTACAGAGACCCAAAAGAAAGGCCGTTCGATAAACGATGGCCTTTTCCACCCAATCCCTCTGTGTATATTTGTGCGGTCTATGTATTTATTAGTAAAGGTCAGGCGTTACCCTTCCCGGCCTTAAGAGTTGTGTGACACTTTGGTTTGTTTTCCTCTCTCCCTGTCTGAATCTTTTTAGCTCTCCCCAAGGGTTCCCCTGTGTTCTTTTACTTCGTTTTTGACCTGACTAATTGGTAGGCAAACGCGCAGTGAGGAAGTAACGAGTAAAGCTCAAGGGAAAGAAGCAAAGCCAGGCGCCTCAGGACAATGCACTGTGAATGGACTTTCCTTTCCTTGGCAATCTTTCGCTCACAATTCGGCTTCCTCGTTGTAAGTGCTCCCGTCGTTAGACAGCCTGCTTGATTGCTGCTGCTTTTCTCATGGCCCAGGCAAAGCAGTGAAACCAGGCACCCTTGGAAAGTTTCTGTGAGTGGACATCTTGACTTACACTCTGTGTTCATTGTATCTTGGGACCCCATTGCATTTCCTCATTTAACGGGGCAGGAGCAGGTGGAGATGTTGGAGAAGCAGCCGTTCTGGGCCTTGCTTGCACGTGGTATGAGCTCTCCGCCCTGGGGAACGGGCGGTGGTGTGGGCCGTGGCCTGCTGCAGACCCTAGCAGGTGGGATCAGGGCTGAAATGATGTGGGTGCCTGCTTATTTCCAGCTCCTAAGACAGGAGCCCTTTGAGGAGGGGATCCTTACAGCTCTGCTGGGAGGGAAAATGTGTCTAATAATATGTGGCAATTTCCACCTGTAGATGTCTGACCACTTCCCGGGGTGGGTGTCCGTTATACGCTGGTGGAACATTGTACGGGTGGTGGAAGAGAGGCGAGAGAAGACGAAGTGACTTGTCTAAGGCAATGTGGAAAGAGATGGCAGAATCGGGAATAGAAACCAGGCTCCCGGGCTCTCTCTGGAGCCGCGCTGCCTCCCTGCCCAAACAGATCACGAGAGTCTCGGCTGCCACCCGTCGCAAGCGGCAGCGCGGCCGCTTCACTGTAAAGCAACTTCGGCAGCATTAGAAGCGGTGCCGTGGTATGGCTGTACCCTGGGGATTGTCCTCCAGTCGCCTAACCCGTTCCGCTGCCAAGAAGACGGTTGACAAAAGAGAGTCCTAGGATCCGGGGTCAGAAGCGGCCGTCCCGTCTGACCTCCTGTATCACCCAGGCCTGAGAACAACCCCCGAGCCATGCCTAGAGCAGATCTTCTCGGAAGAAGAGCCAAGCGTGATTTAAACATTTGTCAGTGATGGCGAATCTGCCATGGTTAATAACCCCTTTCCCTGCTCAAAACGGCCCTTGATTTTCACCCACCCAGGAACCCCCCTGCTCTTTAGTTGCTCGTTAAGTCCCAGTCCTTTTTTGGCCAGCAGTTGAGAGGCAGGAAGACTTGTCCGCGTAGCCAAGACCCCTGTGAATGAGTTCCGGACAGGATCCAAGGGGCAGGCATGGTGCCGGAGGAAGCGGGGGGGCGGGGAAGCGAGGCGTTATGGGAGATGCTCAGTCCTTTTGCGGCAGCTGTGCTTTTTCGGTCTCTGGTTATTTCCTTCCAATGTGTCCCTGAAACTTGCATCCAAAAAAGGAAGGGGGTGTGTGTGTGTGAATGTAAAATGTAAAATGTGGCTTGTGTCCATGTGTGGGGTAGAGCATCTGCCCTGTGGATTCCTGCCTGGCCTTGAATCCCAGCCCCGAGTAGAGCCGGGAATGCAGCCTGCTCTCGTCTTGAAGCAAAAGGCGCAGGTCGGTGCAGCACCAGGTGCTTTCACAGCTGGCTTATCGGCGATAGCTGCCGATGATCGAGCCTCATGCGGATTCAATGGGAGCTGGAGGCAAAGGTTCAGGAGGGCTCTGAATAGTCTCTTGTCCTATGAAGGTGGAAGACACGCCGTGTTTTCTAATGAATTATACGCAGGATAACAAAGAAATCATCCTCTGCGGTTTTATCCCCCCCCCCCCGCCCGCCCTTAAACTTTGGTTGACCTGCAAGGTGCAAGTCTCTTGGATTGCTAGTGTCCTTAGGAGCCAGACTTTCCCAAATAAGTAGAGAGGCTTCCATGCCAGTGGCTTAATGATCCTACTGCAGACATAGATGGGGAAAGAGGCGGGAGGTTGTGGCTGAAACACGATGCTTCCGGAGTTCAAACCCCTCTGGCGTCCATGCAGGTTTGTTGACTGTAACCATGGGCAGGTGACTTGAGGCTACCACAAGACAACTCGATGAAGGTCTTTTTATTTGAAATTCTGAATGATAAACTGGGTTTGATTTGCCCAGTGCACGGAGTGACACTAACAAATGACCAAGTTGAGTGAATTGTGGCTGCTTCCTCCTCCTCCTCCTCCTGCCCAAGCTCAAGCATAATTTTTTTGGGCCCAGTGCAAATTCATAACATGGGCCTGCTGCCAAACACAAGGTAAGGGGGTTGCAGCTTGGACTGTGACCCCCCTGGGCCTCTAGGCCCTGATGAAGTGCACCCCCCCTCCACTGAAGGGGAATACTTCAGCTAAATTTTTTTGCCTGAGTTGGGTCAGCGTATTGCAAGTGGCAGATTCAGATACGTCTCTTCGATTTCTCTCCCATTCTTAGACAGCAGACTCCTATTTGTGTATGCTATGCAATAATAGAAGTGAGAGTGAAATCACATATAGAAAGTGTGCGTCCCTCTCAAGAAAAGCTACCCTGTTCTAAACCATGGGGGGATGATGATCTGGTGCGATCCATGGGTTTGGCAGTGCTGTAAAACCTCATTTGTGAGTTTGAAAAATGCAGCTGCCTTCTCCCTATTGCCCCATCCACAGGCGTTTGGCCAGTCTTCTCCCTTGCTGAAATCTGCTGGGTTTCTGTGAATCCCCTGTTACTAGTTATGCATTTTGGATTTAAGATCAACCCCTTTCAAAATTTTCTCTCTACTTGTAAAACCATGACAAGTAATTGTCCAGTGTTTTATACCTACGCAAACAGGCGATATGCTGAAGGTAGTTTGACCTCCTTTCCTTTAACCCCAAATCTATTGCTGAGTTTTCAGGGAGTAAAAAGGACTGTTCTTCCAAGGAACACAGTGGCCTGTGCAAATTGCCACTGAAAACACCCATGCATGGTGCGATAGTAGTGATTTTCCATGCAAGTGCGGGCAAACATCTCTACGTGCCTTTTCATTCGTCCCCCTAGGCCTCGACGTTACTTATCGGTCCAGCCTGCCCTCCCCAAACATGCATGCACACAATCTACAGGACATCGATCCTGAGGGAGCCGAAGGGAGTTGGTGGTTTGAGTTTGCTGCCTGCTTTAATCCACTAAAGGTCCCCAGTTTCACAGAGTTGCAGGGTTTCGTGGCAAGATGTGAAGTGTGATTTATCTTCCCCCGCAGGTTGTGTTTTGGACCTAAACTGAGTTGGTCCGAGGTGTCAGTCTACAGCTAGTTACCAGCTCCTCCCTTTCCCCGGCTGTGCGCTCGGCTCTCACTATGGATTTGCTTCCTTCTTCCCCCTCTCAGTCCTGCCTGAGTCATCTCCCGGGTGTTTGTTGAGCTTCCCCATTGAAAATAGTCCCCTTAATAATCCATCCCCCGAGCCTGGCTCTTGGAATGGAACAATATTATTTTAAGCTCTCCTGGCTGTTGACAGAGGCTGGCCAACACGTTGGCCCGGTTCAGCCCCAGGGCAGGCGGCTCTCGGGTTTGCAGAGAACCCGGCTGTCTGCGTCGCCCCCTCCACTGCCGCGGGGGTGGAGAGGACGGGCTGGATGAGATTTGCAAGCAGTAACACCAGCCCTGTTTTCTGCCTCCTTGGCAGGTTGCAGAGCCTTTGGCAGCTGCTGGAGTCCCGGGGCTGGGAATTCTTTTGGCCTGGATGAGCGAGGCTGGGATTGCACTCTCCACACCCTCGCCCCACCCCGGGAGCTGAGTCTGGCCCGGTGGGAGGGGGAAACCACGCTCTTCAACCCTCTGAGCTCCTCTCTGGGTTTTACTCAGATGGCACCTTAAACACCAACATCCTGGAGATTCACGGCACTCCTTGAGGGCATGAGAGGGCCTTGTCTGGCCCAGATTTCTCCTCCTCCTCAGCACGCTGGCTGCATCACAGCTTTGGGGCGACTGTTTCCCAGGTCCGAGGTGGCCTGTGGCTTTGGGAGGAAAGGTGTTGTGGAATTGGGGATGGCACAGAGGCGATGTTGACGCCGGTGCCGTCAGCCCCCATGGAAAGGCGAGCATGGCACACGCCCTGTGTCCTTTATCGACTTTGGGCAGGGATAGGGGATAATTGATTCCAAGCAAGCCAAGGGTCCCGGGAGGCATCTGAGAGCCTGGGTGAGGAAGGGGGGCAAGTTACTAGAGGGCTGATCTTTCCAGCCACCAGAAGGGGATGGCCTGGCGGAGAGGTAGCGAGCGGCCTTTCAGAGCCGTGCTCCCAAGGGCTCTTTGCTACAGGGCTGTAAGTTCCCTGGGGAATCCTCTTGTTTGGGTTTAGCTGGCGATTTCAGTGCCCTTGGCGGGGTTAGGAGGAGCTGTGACCCTCCTCGTCGCCCTGGTTCATGTGCCTCCTGCTACTCAGTCCCTGATCCCTCTTTGTGCAGCATCCCCTTCCCCAGGACACTATCCCCAGCTATTTGCTCTCCTCCTTCGCTGCCTGCACAGGGACAGAGCCATCACCTTCAGTGTCACCCACGACAAAGGAGGCCTCGGTTTCTTCCGCTGGAAGCCACTGTGCAGCAAGGCCAGCAGCTCCTTTGGTTTCCCTTATCTCGGGCTTCTACCTGGAGGAGCCCCAGAGTAGAGCCCTGCGCAGATACGAATACGTGGATCCGTATCCGATCTGCATCTGCAAGAAATGGTCCGTGGATATCCGTGTTGTATCTGTGGATGCGGGTATAATGCAGATATCCACATATTTGCAGGGCTCTAGCTCTGTGAAAATAAAAATATGTGTACCTGTATCCAATCTGCATCCACAAGAAATGGTCCGCGGATATCTGTGCAGTGTCCGCGGATGCGGATATAACTCGGATAGCCGCATATTTGCCGGGCTCTACCCCAGAGGCTTTGGAGTTTGCTTCATGTTTCTGCTCAGCACATCACCTTCTTCTGGGGGTGTGTGATGTTAGCAGAGTAATGAGTTAGGGGCCTGTCTCTGATGGGGGCCCCGCTGTGTGGCGGAAAGCATGGAGTGAACACCCTTAAGCTGGGACAGTAACGCAAGAGATCCTGGAAGCCAGAGACCTTTGGTCCCAGCTGAATAATAAAATGGAGGCTGATTACGTGGCACCTTTAAAATGGTGAGCCACATGCCGCCAGGCTCTGAGCAAATTCTTCCAGGGAACCTGCCAGTTTCTCCAGCACCGTGCAGCCCGCTGGTACTGCTGGTGCCTCTAAATCCTTATCTGTGGCCCCCACTCACTGCTAGTCCTTCTTGATCCTACCCTGCCCCAGCCCAGCTCTTCCAGCCCCCATCCTGCTGGGGACCCTGTTGGACACAGCCCTGCAGTCCAAACTTCATGGTGCCTCTTGTGGGCTGGACAAAAACCTGAGGCGGGGGGCAGACCCACGTCATTCCCATTGAAAGCTACATTCCCCTGGTGAGCTGAGGACTTGGGTGGTCCGGGGCTAGGATATTGATCCCTCCCAGCACCTGGCTCTTCAACTTCTTGTGCTGGGCCCACGTTAGATTCAGGGTGGAGGAGTAAGAAACTTGACGGCCCACAGAAGGCTCTATAGCTTTTCCTGGTGTATTTTCACCCATCTGTCGTATGTGCCAAGCCTGTTTTCATCCGCCAGCATGCTGCTGTCCTGGAGGATGCATCTTAGGATGGTGAAGTGATGGGGGCTTTGTCCTGGGGGCACTGAAACAATTTCTATAGTGGGGGACCTGAAAGCCATTGAAGCCAGCAGTAAACGCTGTATATGATGGAAACAACGTCAAGCCGGGTGGTGGGAGGCAGCATCCCTAGAACCAGCACTTGTGTTTGTCCCTGGCTTCAGTGGGAGCAAGATCAGGCCTTAGAGACATCCCAGTAGCTGGGACGGACAAAGCACCGGAGAAAGTGATGTCGGGAGCTCTCCCACAGTAGCCCTTGGGGATGGATTGATGGACGTGCATGGTGCTCTCCACAGCTTCTCCCAGGGGATGCTCTTTATAACGCCTTCCAAGCTTGAATTAAGCCTCACCGTAGGAGTGGAGCGCAGTTTTAGAGGACCACTGTCAGCACAAAAGCACAGGCCAGGTCCTCAGCTGGTGTAAACAGACAGCTTCACTGACCTTGATCCAGCAAGGGCAACTTACAGCCACTGTGGGTCTGGCACCCTAAACTGTGCCCAAATGGATAGTTTTCCTTGCATAACAGGCATCGCCTTGTATTACCAAAACGGAAAGGATTGTCAATGTTCAGTTTTAGTTTTCACGGTGGCTGCCCTTTGCACGTCTCCCTGCCTTTGGACAATGGGAAGCTGTGACGTCAGTTTCACACGGGTTTATGATCATTTTCATGGTCTGGTTGGGAACGCCGCAGTGCGTGAGTTGGTTTTAAAACACCTTCTTTCAGATCTGGGTTTTAGGGCTGAGCTTAGATCTTAATACAAACTTGTTTTTACAAAATTAAATTATTTTTGCAGATGGGGGAAGACGTGGTGAGGGGAAGTGGCTTGTCCAAGGTCAGGTGCAGAGCAGGGACAACCGAGCTCTTATGACTCCCATTCCTGTACTTTAACCACAGGACAAACCCAGCCTTTCCAATTGGAGCTGGCTAAATTACCTAATAAGAGTTTTGCCATCTCAAATGTCTGTGATTCGCCCAGATGGTGCATAGTGCGTGTGCGCTAAATATATTGTTCTCTGGGTGCAGAACATATGTATTCCCAAACTAATGGTTGGAAAAATCATTGCAGATAACCAGATTTTGCAAATCAGTGGACAGCCAAGGGAAAACGATCGATGGGGCACCACAGAATAGACTTTTCTCATTCCTTTGCCAAGGGTAGTTTCAGTTTTAATTATTGATAAGCATTCTCCCTAGTTGTACTTCTGGATGTGCTGCAGTATATTTTGTACAAGTCATGACGTTTTAGTAACATGAGACCGTACCGCAGCCCTCTGCTGTTAAATTGGTGCCGAGAAGCAAGGAGAAGAGGCCGTTCGGGGTGTGTGACTTATGGGGTTTTTAGACTAGAGAAGACTAAATTAACATTAACGCAGTTTTATGTTTTATTATAAAATTCTTTTAACTACCAGCATTGATGGGTTGACTTACAATCTGACTTACGCTGAATGTAACTCCATTGATTTCAGTGTTGCTGCTCTGGCGTTAACCAGCACAACAGAGATCAGGCGCTGGCCCAGCGTGAGAGTATGTGTATATGTGATCCTGAGATGCCCTTTGGATTATGCAGTTTGTCCTACACACTTGTTTAATTTTCTCCTGCTCCTTCAATTCTGTTTTTGGTTCAATATTATTTTCACACATCTCCTCCGCAGCATGTGTGTCTCCTGCCCCCCCCCTTTGTTTGTATCTAAAAACCAAACTGTCAGACACGTGTGAGACACGCTGCTTCGTGTCCTGTTGAGAAACAGAATTAATGTGGTTTAGATTGGTCATGGGTTTGAAGGGTGTTTGTCTCTCTCTCTCTCTCTCACACACACACACACACACACACACACGGCCCAATTGTGCTGCAATAACCCAATAAGTTATAAACCCAGAAAACCAGCAGTCCCTTAAAGAAAAATGTTTGCGGTGAAAAGGAGTCACAAAGTAAATGCAAATACTTAGAAGATGTTTGGTCCCAAAGTCCTTTTTTCTCTCCGACTTCAAGGGAAACTCTCAAGGAGATTAGGTGTCAAGTCTTTAGTTTTTATATAAACCATTTTTTAAAGAATAAAAATCTCTTGACTTTTTTGGTAAATGTTGTTTGAAGGTATCTGCAGATGGGATGAGATTCAAACCTTTTCTAGCTGTCATGAAATGTGGGCTGTATCTTGGCCTTGAAAGTCATGTAGATCAGGAAGTGACTAGAAACAGACCATGACATTAGGAAGGCTAGCTTTTCTGTCCATACTGAGTGAAGGGGACGCTGGGCAAACAAAATACAAATTGAACACACTTTTCCCTTCCTTTGGTAAGATTCTTGCCATATTAATAATCTCATTCGAGGTTCCTAATTTTCCTGGAAACCCCCTTTATTTTATTGTTGCTTTATTTACAATAAGCACATATAATTGCAGTGTTTCCAACACTAGACAGTTGTGACCCAGGTCCTGTAGAATCACAACATTATCTTAAAAACCATGAAATGTAAAAACAAAATACATTTTGAGTTTTTGTTTACTTTCTTGTTTTGAAACCCTTAGGAAGCACCTGAGTTACATTTTTCAAGCTTTTCTCTGCAGCCATGAGGGCTAGAAACTTCTGTAACCAAACAAGCAAAACCCTTGAAACTTCCATCTATTCCCATGACTCCAGCAGCTGGGGCTTCATAGAATCATAGATGATTATGGTTAGAAAGGACCAGAGGTGGTATCTAGTCCAACTCCCTACTCAAAGCAGAACCAGCCCCAACTAAACGGCTTGCAGAAGCACCATCGGTCCCTTTATAATAAACTGGATGTCCAATCTTTTCCACACCCATCGTCGTGTACACTGTTTCAGCATCATGTCCAGTTGGATGATCCTAAATAAGGAAGAAGAATCCACATACGACAATGGAAGATTAAAGAGGAGACCAAAATTTTCAAAGGTAAGGGTCTGGATTTACTCGATTAGATTGCAGTTGCTTTCAGAGAAGGGATTGACTCTTATGTTATGTCTACACGGCACACTTCTTTCGGCAGCATGCACTTGCGTAGCCCACTTCGAATAGGTTTAAGTAGCTCTGTGGATAGTGAGGCATGGCTTTGGGACTCTACCCACCCAAGCCCCAGCTTCCCATGTGCGCTGCTGTTCTTAGCCAGGTAGCGTCCCATTCCCTCGCTGCTCCAGCAATGGGGCAGGCTCAGAGCCCATCACAGACACATTTACACATCACAGTGTGGACACAGTCTGCTTTTCACTGTGGTTTATAGCTACACATGCCCTACAGGCAGCCGAAAGTGTGTGTGTGGGGGGGTGGCAGACGAAGTCCTCTTGTGTGTATGTGCACGGAGCAGCCTTAATGTAACAGGGGCAGTGGCTTCTAGGCAAAGCTGCAAATAAATAAATAACTAACAATAATGTGCCTAATGTTCGCCACCTCCATCAGCTAACAGAGCATTCAAAAAATTGCTTTATCCCCCAACGCATGGGAGGTCCTGCTCTGAATACAGGTTCCCTGTCCTGAAGGGCTGGCAAGTCTATTTTCCGTTTCTTACAATGGCCCAACGTAGGTAGAGATTTGTCTGGGAACAATATAATGTCTTGCTGGGCAGTTGTGGAAATGCAATCTGCTCCAAGGTATTTTTAACAGGGGGAACTGGGTTGTGTTTGTCCTGTATGAAGCCAGCGTGAGGTACAGGCTCATGGTGTTTTGAATGCCCTCTAGTGGTAGCATTAATTATACACGTCTCCGGAAGGGAAATTGCCTTTTAAAACTTTTTATCTAGAAGAGGGGTCTCAAACTCAAATCACCACAAGGTTGCATGAGGACTAGTATGTTAGCCTGAGGGCCACACCGCTGAAACCTTTTCATACAACGCTATTGCAAATATCGGTAATGATAGTGTCCTTGCGGGCTGCAGAAAATAGCTTTAGGGGCCGCATGTGGCCCGTGTGCCACATGTTTGAGACCCCTGAGCTAGAATCTTAGCTGGAAGATGGGGATCGGTATGTATAGTGCTGGGAGGAACAAACCTGGTTACATTTCAGCAGCAAACTTTAAGGTCTCTTGATTTTGTTTGCTAAGGAAAGAAGAACTTCCCAAATACGACATGAGCAGAATATCCTCACATTTGCTATTTCAAATGATCTCTCCCTCTCCCTTTCTGGTGCCTGCCAATCTATATGAGATTCATCGAGCAAGGGTGTTGAACATGTAGCCCACCCTCTTTGGTCTGGCCCATGACTGTGCTCTGCAGGACTATACTTTCTAACAGAGAGAGTGAGCATGAGACCGTGGTATTGCACAGTGCAGTCTCGTATCCGCAGCGCTTCGCGATACCACAAGAGTGCCCCAGTATTTCAATTTATGGTATGTATGGCCAACTTGAAGTACACATAAGTCAAATCTGGCTCCCTGTAGCAAACGCATTTGACACCCCTGCTTTATTGAGCGATCATATGCATGTGCACACTACCACCCCCCTCTTGGATGGAACAAGAGCCACTCAACAATGTGTGACTATCAAAATCAATAAGTCGGTGCATAAGAGGGTAAAAAGGTTAAAATGGAGTTTGAAGAGCTAATAGCTAAAGATGTAAAAACAAACAAGCAATTCTTTAGGCATATCCAAATGAAGGAATCCATGGGGCCGTTGGCTCATCGGGGTCAAAGAGACCAATTAAGGAATATCACGAAATAGCTGAGAAATGAAATGATTTCTTCATGTCGGGCTTCACTGCAGAGAACGTGGGGAAGAGCTCTGCCCCAGATTTGCTCTTTCCTGGTAATAAACACGAGGTACACCCAGAGACTGAGATATCGGAAGAAGAATTTGATGGAGCAAACTTATAATTGAAGACAAGTAAGTCAATGGACCCTCGTGGTCTGTTTCACAGTTCTAAAGGCGCTTAGACGGGAAGCAGCTGAGTGACTAACAAAAATAGGTGCATGCTCATTAAAAAGCCAGTGCTCCTGGGGGTGGGAGAGTCGTGTCTGAAGTACTCGCAGTGGGGACACAAGGCTGTAAGAGCAATCCAGGGAATTCTAGATCAGTAATTCTTACAGCTTGACCTGGCAAATTGGTCGAATAGAGAACAACACAAACCCTAGAAGATCAGAGGGACAATCATGTCCCATTAATCTCTCAGAATTCCTTGAACGTGTCAATGAAGTGCTGGAGAAAAGGCAAATGTAATTTACTGAGGCCTCCAAAATGCCTTTGAGACGGTCCCATAGAAGAGACTACTGCAGGAGTATTCAGACGTCTACTAAAATACTTTTGGGGTCAGAGGCGAATTATTGTCCTGGAGGAATAATGGGCTGGAAGAGAGAAAGGAAATACAGAAAAATTCAAATAAATTGTGGCTGGGGATGCTCACCTCCCGTGAGCTCTTCCTGTTGGCTGGGTGTGGTGGTGCAGTCTTTCCTGTCCCAGGCATCCCCTGGTAAGTTTTTGACTTTCTTAGGATGATCTTCAGTGGCATAGCCTTTCAACCAAGCCACATGGGCTAAAAAGGGATGATCCCCTCCCACAGTAACACAAGTCCAGCTAACGTGTGAACAAACATCCAAGCAAATAATTCTTCTCTCCCTCCTGGTGTACTGCTCTCTGGGCTCAGTTCCCAGCTGCTCCTGGCCTAACTTTGGGTATGGCTACACTGGAGGCTTAAGCTGACTTAACCTGGCTTAACTCGATTTAGGTACCTCCAGGACTGTATTCAGGTTTTATTAAGTTGACTTAAGCATTTGCTTAAGTAAATTTAATAAATTCTGCCCTGGAAATCAATTTAAGTTTTTAAGTGGACTTTCAAGGTCAGGAACGGTCAAGCCTGGCCCAGGCCCTGCCCCAGCCCCCCCCGGGCCCAGTTGGGCTCTGGGACCCAATGTGGCCCCAGCCACCAGCGGCAAGGGGCTGGGAGCCCAATCAGGCCCCAAATAACTTGCCGCAAGCAGCTCGGCACCTGATCCAGCCCCAGGCTGCTTGCAGCTGAAGGCAGGCGACTCTGCAGCCTGGTTAATTTAACAGTCTACTCCTAATCTCAGAAATGCTGCCCCAGGGGAGGCAGCCCAACGAGCCTGGTCACTTTGCAGCATTTCTGCCGCCGGGGAGATGGCCCAGTGACCAAGCCTGTGATCAGGAGTAGCCTGTGAAACTCGCCAGGCTGCCCAGCTGCCTTCTGGTGGTGGCAAGTGGCTTGGGGCCGGACGGCGCTCCAAGCCTCCTGCCACCACCAGCAAGCACAAGCGGCTCGTGCCGGATCCAGCTCTGCGCCACTTGCCGTTGGTTTCAGGAGCTAGCCCCAAGGCGCCTGCCCCTTGTGGCATGGGACTCAGAGCCCAGTTGGGATCCGTGCCCCTTGCCGCAGGTGTTGGAAGCCGGATCCAGCCCCTGCCACCTGTGGCGAGGGGCTTGGGGCCAGACTGCGCTCTGCGCCCCTTGCCACCAGCAGTGCCAGTTGGCCCTGAGCCCTCTGCCCCTTGTTGCCAGGAGGTTGGAGCCCAGTCGGGCTCTGCACCCCTTGCCACTGTCAGTGGGAGCTGGATTGGGCTCCCAGTCTCTCACTGGTGCCAGCAGGAGCTGGCTCCCAGCCCCTTGCCACGTGCCGCAAGGGCAGGGGCTGGATCCAGCTCCCAGCTGCTTTCCAGTGGTGGCTGGGGCTGGATAGGCCCCCCCGAGCCAGATTGGACCCCTGGAACTGCATCGAGACCCGGGGGAGGGGGTCAGGGAGCAGGGCAGTGCAGACATACCCTGAAGCTGACTTAATAAGGTTGACTTTAAGTCAACTTCAAAGCCGAGCAGTAAGCCATAGCTGTCACCATCTTCGCTTATCCTAGCGTTCGCGGGTGGTGGGGAGCAGGGGGGGCCACAGACTGCCAGGGTCAGAAGCTGTGTCACCCGCCTGCCCGCCCAGCCTCTCTGCAGTGGGGTCGGAGCAGCACTCGCCCCATACATCCAGTGGGTCACGTCTCCCCAGGGGGAAGGAGGATAGTGGCTGGCACGCAGCTGTGGCTTGCCAGGAGTGCAGACCCCCGGAGTGGCCCACTCCGCTTTGTCCACGGCCACCCCAGGCCTGAATGCATCCGATCCAGGACCTGGGGCGAGGTGGCCTCTATTCAAGCCTGCAGTGGCTGGGAGCGAAGAGGCCCAAACTTTTCGAAGCAAGCCTCTCCAGGGGGCTGCACTCCTGGCAAGCCGCAGCTGCGTGCTGGCCGCTATCCTCCCTCCCGTTGTGGAGGCACGGCTGGCTTTGGGTGGGGGGGAGCATTGCACCAACCCTGCTGCAGAGAGGCTGGGTGGGCAGGTGGGCAGCACAGCCTCTGGTCCTGGCAGTCCGCAGTCCCCGATCCTCTGCCCCCCGTGGGAGTTGGGACTGTGGGGGGGGGGCAGTTAGGGTGGCAGTGGGGGCCCCGGGCCCCAGTGAGAGCGGCATTAGGGACCTATAGGGGGCTGCCATAAATGGCCCAATTGCCTAAGGCCAGCTCTGTAGGTAAGTGCTGCCCCCAGGACGCACTCCCTGGAGACTTTTTCTCGTCCTACGTTCTCACCACCTCAGCTCTCCCACCAGATTATATTGCAAGGTCAGGCCATTTCTACGCCCAGCGTGCAAACAGAAGGAGCTGGAGCACTGTGTCCAGCGGACATACGTGGCTCTGAGGGGAATTTTGTTTGCTGTGATTCCTGCCGGGGTAGCTGTTAAGTGGGGTTCAGCTGCCCCATGCTGGTGACTCCCCTTCTCAAGGCCCCCTCACGTAGCATCCAATGAGCAGAGGTGCTGAAACCGACACCAGACTGCAAAGGTCCTGTGCAGCACAAGGATCGCCCCGAGTTGGTCACTTGCCCCCCCCTTCATCTGCTACAGGCGGAGGTCAACCCAAGCCAGAACGCCTCATTGTGGCTCGTGTCGCTGATCCGGGCCCCAACCCTGCAGAACCCGAGAAGGGAGCTGAATGGATGTTCCCAGGTTGATGCACAGCACCTGCCTCAAGGCATCAAAGGTTAAAGCAGCCGCAAGAAAAGGCATGTGGGGGCCCTAGCCAGCCATCAGCTACCCTGGGGGCAGAAGAGTGGGGTCTCTGGCACTTGGGATGGGCATACTTACGTTGGTGCCCCCCTCCCGTTGGCGTCAGTTCATTATGGGAGGGGTCTGTGGGCCCACGTCCCACTCTCCCCCGCCCTCCGTCAGAGGCAGCAGCAGCATCCCGCAGGATTGGGGAGAGTCTGTGGGCCCCGTGTGGCTCTCCTCCTGCTGTGGGGGCTGTGAGGCTGCCGTGACAGGCTCTCCGTGGGTCACTTCTTATGCCCAGGTCAGGGTTGGAGGTTACACTGGCTGTTTGTTGAGCAATGAGGATCCAGCTCTTATGTTTGCCTCCAGCCTCCCCTGCCCTCCCTACATGCCCCCTTTCTTTCAGAGTGCCCCCCCCATATGCGCTTCCACCCAGCCTCATTCCTCTAGCCCCTAACTTCCCTGTCACGATTCCTCTGCACCTCCTTATCCGTCTCCAGCCACCCACTGCCCCCTGCTGCCCCCCATCCTGTCCAGCCCCCTTCATCCCCTCTGGCCTCTCAATCTGTTCCCCACTCTGTCCTAGTCCCCCCGCCAACCACCTCCAGCCCCCTTGCAGCTCTGGCTCCCAAGAGTGGAGCCAGGAGCAGGCTGCACCCCCTGCTCTGCAAACAAAGGCAATTGGCAGCAGCTTCCCAGGTCGGGGGGATCACTGGGGGTTCAGCTGGGAGGAGCCTGGAGCTGGGGGGCATGACCGGCAGGATACGCTACCTGGAACAGTGGGGTAGGAAGGTCTTCCCTATGTCCCCCTCCAAGCAGTGCTCCCCGGGAGCAGGGGACAGCCAGCCAGGGCTGAATTTTTGTGGGCTCCCCTCCTTAGCCCGGGGTCCTGGACTTCAGTCCCTAAAGCCTCAGTTAATCTGTCGGTTTCCAAAGGGATAGTTGTGTTAGTCTAGTCCAGCAAAAAAACCAAGGAGTGGTGTGGCACTTTAAGACTAACATTTATTTTTCACATGAGCTTTCGTGGGAGAAAATTTTCTCCCACGAAAGCTCATGTGAAAAATAAATCTGTTGGTCTTAAAGTGCCACACCACTCCTCAGTTAATCTGACCTGGCAGGGGAGCAGGTGGCAGAGGGACAGGGCAGGGATCTCTCTGGACCTCTGGGAGTTTGCTGTTGCTGCCTGTGAGCTCACCTCCATGCAGGATCGCCCCACCTGCCTGGGGCCAGAGACCCGGTCAGAGCTCAGGGGTGATCTTCCAAGCCCCTGCGGGGGCTGGCCCCAGGGAAGTGTGAGAGCTTGCTAGGCCTGGCAGGACCCCAGTCAGCCAGAGGAGGAGACAAGCCAGCCTGGCTGGAGCTGGATGGAGGGGACAGAAGCAAGGGGGAGATAGGTTGGGTCTGCGGGGCAAACTTGCTGACCGTGTGAATCTGCAAGCCTTAGCGTTTTCCAGGTGGTTCTGCGCAGGAGACATCTCCCTCGCTGCTCAGGGCACTGGGAGCCGGCAAGGGCAGAAGCACAAAGAAAAGTCTCTGGGGAGGAAGCCTTTCCTGGAGGATGGACTACAAATGGGGTGTTTCCATCTCCCAGTCCTGTGGGACGGCAAAAACTCAAAGAGCCCTGATCAAGGGTATTGTCCAGGGAGCTGTTAGTGTGTGCGCAAGGGGATGGGATAAACGTGCGAGGAGCCTGTGAAGGGGAAGGTGCATGCCTGGGAGACAGGATGGTGGGAGATTTATTCCACACACATGCAATCTGAGGTCAGAGACTGAAACGCCCAGCGTCTCACTCTCTGAGCCCAGGCAAGGACTGATCCTTTATTTCATAGGACCCAGATGTGGAAGGCCCATTGATGGGGCTCCTTTCCCCACTTTAGGAGCAGTGAACCCACGGGCCAGTTGCTTTCACAGCCAGGAGGTTCCCCTGACAGTCAGCCAATGGTTCCCTTTGCTCATTCCCTCCTGTTGGCCCTCCTCCTCCATTTGGCTGCTTCTGGGCATGAAAGAAATCGGGGTCTTTTTAGGGGGGTGGTGAACATGCTGAATGTGTGTGGCTCAGATGGCTTTTGGGGGAGAGCGGGTGCCTTGCTCAGGCTGGCCCTGGAGTTTCCCTGCTACAGTCAGCAGCGTGCACTGGTGATTCCTCTGCCCTTTTCCCATCCAGGAGTGAATCCAGAGCCTGACATAGTACACGAGGGTGCGAGAGGAAGTGAGGCAAGATGGAAATGCCAGGTCTAGGTCAGTGGAGAGTAGTAAGGATCCCTTGGGGCTTTGAAAACAGTGGAACATTAGCTCACTCGTGCTCATTCTCCATTGGCTCACCTTACCTTCACTTCCTGTCCTAAAGTGAGAACCAGCTGCCCCATCCCACCCTATAGGTGGACGAAAGGACATATACAGATTGATGACAAAGTCCAAGTGTGTGCCTTTAGGATGAAAGACACTCCAGAAAGGTAAGGGTTTTATCATGTTCTCCTTACATAACTGGACATTTGGGGCACCATTTCTGGGCTAGCCTGTCCCGCCCTTAGCCACCGAAAACCTTCTCATTCCCCTACATGGCAACTGCAGGGTTAGACCTCAATCTCCTTGCTTCGAAAGCTCCCTTGGCCTGGCATTAGCAGAACCATCTTCATTTGCCACTAGCACTATAGGGCCTATGACACACATTGGAGCAGTTCTGATTGCATCCAAGAGAGAAATGATGCACCCTGAGTAGCTTCTTGAGACATTATCACGTGTCTTAAAACAGGTGATAGGCAGATGGAGAAGATGCTGAGAAGAGCCACAAAAAACGCTGCCAGAGCTGGAGAAAATCCCTGACAGTGAGAGACATAAAGATATTTTTCTTATCCAAAGGATAGAGGGAGGTGTCGTGGTCATTATGGCATACAAGGCCCTTCCTGGGCTGAAAATAGAGGGTACCAAAGTGCTCTTTTATCTAGCAGAGCAAGACATCCCAAGAACTATGGGCTGGGAGCAAAAGTCACGTTAGAAATAAGGCCCAAAGTTTTACTAGTGAGGGGGTCACAGGTTTTGACATTGGGCATTGCTGTACCAGAAACCTTGATGGGTAACAATCTCTGCAGAAGGGTTTTTGCCTCTAAGGTCAGGGGAAGGAGAAGGGTGCTGGGGTTAGGGGTGTGGGAAGAGACCAGAACTGGGGGAATGTCCAGGTCAGGAAGTAGCTGGGTCCCGTCAACCAGTCGCACTGCTTCCTTGCCCCTTCACCATCCGAACTGCCACAGCATGTCCTGTGTTTGCCCCCCTGTGTTCTCCTCACCTCCACTCAGCATTGCTCTTCTTCCCCTGAATTCAGCTTGCCTGCAGGCTTAGTTTTCCTCCCTCCCCAGCCAGACTGAGCACCATGCCAGCTCAGCTCACATGCGCCCCACCACGCACCACATAGCACCTTGCTAGCTCAGCTTTCCAGGCTCTTGCAGCAGCACTCCGTGGGCCAGATGAAAGTCCTTGTCAGGCTGGAGTCTGGGCCCCGGGCCGCAGGTTGGACAAGCCTGGGTTAAAGTAAGCTGGAACGCCCTGGTACGGCGTTCCGGAGCCCCCTAAAATAGAGGAACGTGCTGGAACTCAGGGTTCCGGCGCATTCCCTCAGGGTTGGCTCAAGGGATTGTGGGCTGGAGCAAGCCCAACAACCCCCCCTTTCCCAGTGCCTGCGCTGGCCCCACCCTTCCTGCTGGACCTGGGTGGCACATGTGCCCCAGCCCCAGTCTTGGGCCTGTGCCCCCCTCACTGGTCAGCTGGCACCACAGCCTATCCTCCTGCAGACCGGGTCCTCGGCCACGTCAGCGACATAGGTAAGGGGGCTGGGGGGGGGGGGTTGGGACAGGCAGACAGCTGGCAAGAAAAGATTGGGTGTGGTGGGGTGGAAGAAGGGGTCAGAATGGTGGGCTGGGGAGATGTGGGGGGCTGAAGGAGGTGAAGTGAAGGAATGGGGACAAGGGGACTGGAGGGGGCTGGGGAGGTGTGGGGTGGGGTGGGGGGACTGCAGGGGGCAGAGTGGGGAAATGGGGACAAGGGGACTGAAGGGGGTTGGGGTGGAGTGAAGATGGGGAGCTGGGGGGGGGGCGGGGGGGTTAGGAGGGCTGGAATGGGGCCCTGGGGACAGGGAGCTTATGGAATGGGGATTGGGGCTGAGGAGGACATGGGGAAGGAGGGGTCTGATGGGGGGAGGCATTTTGGGGGCAGTACCTGGGGTGGGGGGCAGGCATTTGGGGGGACAGTAGTCGGGGTGGGTAAAGGGGGGCCTGGAAATTTAGGAGGGTTCCAGGGCCCACCAAATTATACTGTGACCCCTGAGTGAGGGTGATTCTCCACCAAACAAACCACCAAGGCAAGGGGGGGATTCTCGTCCTCTGGCTGCCTTCAGCCAGTCAGGCCGCCTTGGCGGATGGGTGGCTTTAGCCACGGATGATACAGGGCAGCTGGGTGGAGTGGCCTGTGTTAGCCAGGAGATCAGAGTAGATGAAGGAACGATCTCACCTGGCCTTAAAATTTCTGAATCTATTGGTTTGGCTGCACTGTCCATCACCTTGGTATCTAACGTGTCCGAGGCCCTCTGTGTCCACCGGTTGCTGCTCTCAGTAGCGGTACACTGTTGCCAAACATCAAGGGCCAGTGGGGCTATTTGCGGAAAGGCAGGAATGAGGGCCTGTGGCTCCCCCCCCCCATTTTTTCAGCAATCAGTAAAGTATTCAATATCCCAGTGCAGTCTTGGAAACTGCCAGGTCTCTGGGAGAACAAGTCTTAATTGACGCAAACAAAAATAAACCAATTGTCACTTTACATTTACATAAAAGAGAAAACAAAGCCCCAGACCGACCAATAGTCCTTGGGAGGCATATAATGTAAGTATTCCCACCCCGGGCCCCCAGGTACCAGTGGCTCTTCTACTCCTTTCCTGCACCAAGAGAACATGCAATAAACTGATTTGCACACATGGCATTTTGGGGTGGGGGTGGGGAGTGTTTAAAGTACGAGACACCAAACAAGCACACCGATTTTCTGTAGAGTCCCCCAGCTGTTAGTCTCGCCCAAAGCAGACACCCAGAGGGAGGCACTAGATCACACTGAACACCCGTCCCGGGTCACACAGCTTGCTTGTCGCCTGCCTGCGGCTCTGTTCCTGGGTTTGCTAGTGCCCCCATGACTTCCCTGGCCCTGCTAGGCTGCAGTGACTTTGCCTGGGGCTCACCACCTGAAGTCATCAATAGGAACAAAGGTTGGACCTGGAGGTGGCTGTATTTAGGGGATCGAGGTATCAGGGACACCAGAAAGTTCACCCGTGCCCCTCGAAGGATGAGGATGTGAGCCAAGATCTTTACATTCACTTCTCCGAACACCGTGGGCAGCTTCTCTCCTCTCTGATGGGAGACAGGGAAATGCTCGGACTTAGTGGCCCATCTGGGGGCTGTGGTGTTGCGATGACCACTAGAGGCCTCTGTGTGCTGTAGTGAGCTGCAGACAAGGTTTGGCTGCTGGTAAACACAGGAGACAAAGCGGAGACTTGAGCTATGGGGAACCTATGCTCCCATTGTCCCCGTTGCACTTGCTTCTCTCTCTCTCCATTCCATCTCAGTGCTTTTGTTCACACCACGCTCCCAGCTGGAGTCTGGCATTCCCGCCCCAGCCTGGCTGTCTGGGCACCTGCTCTCTCAGTCATATCCCACCTTGCCGACTAGCACCCTCTGCAACCGCTCCCATCCTCAGAGAGAATGTGGCTGGGGGAGATGGGGTCCCCTAAAGGCTTTCTGTGGGGGTCCCAGTGCATTTGGCTTGGGCTGTGTGTGTCTGAGACTGGGGCATCATTAGGGCAGGCTGTGATGCTTCTCAGGGGTACCCTGGGTCAGGAGGCGCGTCACTGGTCTATCACCAGTGCGAGGAGGCTTTTTCTCTGCCTGCTGGGGGGAGGTCAGCTCCCAAATTTCTCCAGCAGAGGGCAATGCAAGCAGGGTCGGCTGCTACTTTGCAGGTTAGCAAAAAGCCCACTCCAACTCCTGCGTCCTCCAGGAGCGTCCAGCCCCTGGTGCACTAGGGCGCTGGTGCTGTTCATTGGCTGCTGCTTCCAAAGAAACTGGACCAACCCCCAGATTCCTGGTTCCAGCTTGGACCCCCACAGCACTTTGGTGTGTTAATAGTGAAATCGCACGTGCATTAATTAGAGCACAAACGATTTGAACGGCAGCCAGCAGAAGTGTTGGAAAAAATGGTTATGTATCAGATCAACTCATAACCTGATCCTAGGTTGACTTAACAAGATGTTCACACGTCTAACAAAGCAGTGCTCACCCAGGATCCCTGCAGTGGTTTACAGCCAGCCATGGCTGTGATCCTCCTTCCACGGGATGCATACGCTGTCAGGCTCCTCAGGGAAGGATTTCTAGCCTGTCATTTGGTGCTTCAAGATCAGAACAGGCCTTCGTCTTTGTTCATGGCAGGGCATGGCCCTGCTGACTGTCTACCTGTAGATTTCTTCTTTTGTCGTTTTTGCAATCTTGCAATCACCATCTCGCTCAGTGTGCAAAGAAGCAGACCGTACATGCTGTGGATTGGGAGTGAGGTGGTTTCTGCTTCCCGCTGGAAAAGAACATTTGTGAGGTACATCGTCTCCGAGTGACCTGCCTTTATCTATGGTTTAAGAATGTAGTTTTCAATATAGACAGAAATCTCTGTAACTCTTGGGCAAACTGTGGTACATAAACCCAATCTAAGGGAGTTCTTTAAGCAGTCCTGGGACACGCAGGGACCATGTCGTCTTTTGAGTCCCTGCCTTCCCATAGGGTAACCAGAAGGCAAGTGTGAAAACTGGGGGCACTTTTTGAGTGGACTGGAGGGGTGTAAGTGCACATGTAAGACCCAGCTCCTATGGGACAGTCTTGATGATATTGGGCCATCTGGTCACCCTACCTACTTGGCAAATGCTAGAACCTAAGTTAAACTGATGTAGCCAGACTGGGTGACCAGTAAAACTGTCCCATGTAGACAAGGCCTGAGTCTTCTCCAGGGCACAGGCAGGAAGGGGGGCTGTGTGGTTGGAGACTCTGGCTCAGGGCGCAGAAGATCTGGGCTCAGTCCCTGGCTGAGTCGTGTGGTCCTGGCTGAATCTCTTATTCTCAGCATCCTTGTCCATCATAGGGGGATAAGAGCACCAGCCTTGTGCAGAGGAGGCCCTTAGATACTGAGCTTGGGGTGCTGAATGAATAATAAGGGTTCATATTCTTCAAATTCATCTTCCCACATGCTAGACTGAGAGCTGTGAAAAGCTGTAGCACTAGACTGAGAGTAGGGACAGATTCTGGCTTCAAGAGAGGGGGAGCCAGGACTCCTGGGTCCTCATCCAAGCTTTGTTCTTCTCCACAACTCAGTTTCCTTCTCTCTATAATGGGGATAATGGCTCTGAGCCACCTGTTTTATTTGTATCCCTGTAGCACCAAAATGCCCCTGCCAAGACTGGCCCCATCAGGCAGGATGCTGCACAGAAATGGAGTGAGAGATCCCACCCCACCCCACCCCAGGGAGTTTACAGCCTAATTAGACCAGGCGGGGGCAAGGTGGGGGGGGGATGCAGAGATACAAAGTGAGTATTGGGGTGCTTTTCCAGGGTCACACAGCCTGTCCATGACAGAGCCAGAAACAGAGAGTGGGGACACTTATGTCTGAAGTCAGCTGATCCAAGAGATCCCTTCGAATCGTCGACACCACAAACCTGGGGCTCTAAGGGCCAGTTCAGTGCCCCAGCCTACCACGCTGCCTTGTCAAGCCAGGACATGCCCAAAGTGCTTTGAGATCCTCCAGGGAAAGGGCCATTGCCAAGCTGATGCTCTGGGTACATTAAGAGTGACTAACGTAAGCTGGCAGGGCTGAGGTTTTGGTCTATTGTCTCAGGGCTCTGAGGTTCAGTAAGCTTTGACAAAGAATCCAATTTCTCCTTTTATTAGCCTTTCACTTGAAAACAAGTCTTTATTCCCAACCAAGGAGGGCAGAAAGCAGCCCATCAGCTTTTTGGCTTAGTCTGTATTGATAGATTTAATTGTGGCCACAATTAAATTTTATTGATAGGGATTCAAATTGAGGCAAAAACAAACAAGCAAAACAAAAAAAAAACCTTTAATGGAAAAGAGATGAGATGTTGTTGGGGTTCCCTCCCCTCCATCCCCGCCAACAAATTCCATCAGTGTTCATTAGGAAATGAGGAAAGTATGTTGGGGGGGAGGAGACAGACATAGATTTGTGTTTTGGTTCTCTTCTCCCTTGATTTCTGGATGTTGAATTCAGTGAGTGGTGGACAGCTGGATGAGGGGGCTTCCTAAATGGTAAGTAGCATTGCAATCCAGCTATCCACCATACGTTTGACATCAGCAACTGGATAAACCGCCCACCCCCACGCCCCATGCGGAGTTCGATAATGATATCATAAAGCCATGCCAGATCTCTCCTGCCTACTGGAGCTGGCTTCGAGAGATTCCCTTGGTCGTGAGGAGCAGCCTTGGACTGCCACTGTTGCACAGCACGTCCAAGCAGAAATCAAGAGATGGGGGCCCAGTGCAGAGTTCGGATGGGGAGGATCTTCCTCATGGATTGGCAGGGCAGTATTCAGCCGGAAGACAGGTGTGAGTCACTGCTCCTGTAGGAAACAGTTAACAGAGTTATGCTTGAAAGGCCCTGGCCGCAAGCGGATACTGACCACCATGCTCGGCTGTCTGCAACATGGTTTCATGCCAGCGCAATACCATGTTAGCAGAGGGGCAGCCTCGAACTCATCTAAAGGAAGAATGACCTAGTGGTTTGGCTGCTAACCAAGCACTTAGGAGACCTCTGGTTGATTCTCTGCTTCATCAAAGACTCCTTGGGCCAATCACTAAGCGTCTCTGTGGCCCAGACGTCCCAGGATGAGAGGGGTTCAGGTGCGCTAGTGATGGGGGCCATAGAAGGCCCATGGCTAGTTCCTATTAAGTGGTTTATGGAGCAGTTTTCATCCACCCAGATCTCAATGGCCTTTGCCCCCCCACACTGCAGAGCAGTCGCCTCTGTGTCCCCCACCCTCTCTAGGCTGTCTGTCCGTCCAATGGGCTGCAGCCCAGAGGGTCCTTTGGCCTCCCCAGAGCTGATGGGGACTAAACACCTGCTACCTTCTGTAGGAGGCTGAGATGTCTGCCCAGTCCTGTGGGTCTGAGACCTGGCCACAGTGCACCACGTGTCTGTGACATCTCAGCTGCAATGCCATCAAAGCTAGGCATGAAGCCATGTGCCCCGAGGATGCTCCAGCTGGTGCAAACCACAGCAGCCCATGAGCACAGCCAACCGGAGCACGGTGCCGAGCACAGGAGAAAGAACTTGCCGAGGTGCTTCACCTAGGCTGTGGAACTCCTTGCCACAAGAGCCCACAGACCTTGCCACAGTCAGGACTAAATGTGAAACCCAGTGCCAAGGTGTAATCTTGCCTCGATGAGTTCTTTGTGTGATCTGCTCCCCCACTTGCAGCCCTACCTCATGCATTATATGTTCACCGCATTGCATGCCCATCCAGAGACACGTACTGCACGCCTGCCTGAAGACACTTGACACATTTGAGCCCTCCTGCAAGCCTACCTGTAGACATATTCTGGGTGGCTCCAGTCCCACTAACCCAGACTGAGGGAAATTGTCATTGTTGGTTTGTGTTTTAGTTACTTTGGAGGTGCCTGGATGCTGGGGGGATGTGGCCATTCCAGCAGCCAGCCTGGCGCAGTACTCTGCCTCTTTCCTCTGCTCTGCAGCCTGGTGATGGGCCCAGCCAGCCACAGACACGCTTGTCAATCGCCTGTGTTACCGGTGAGCCTCAACCTGCCCTGAGCTGGAGCAACACGAGTGCTGGGACAGCATCTCCTGGTGGCCCCTTCCACGTCTGCTGCCAGGAACGTCGGCAGGTTAAAAGTTGGGGGACAGGGTGGAGAAGGTGGGGCTAGATAGACCCTCAATTAATGCCTGCAGACAGCGGCCACAAAGTGTTTAGCGAGAGCCCAGCGGCTGGTGTCTAGAGCCATCAGGAGGGAGGAGGGGCTTCTCTTGTTGCCCTCGCATCTCTCCATGGCTCCTATGTCTGGGAGTCGCTTCATTGCTCTTGGCCTAGCTGCCGGGGTGCCCTCCCACCCGTGACAGCTCTCAGGGCATTGGGTGAACTCGCAGGGAGACACAATGTGCCCCAGATCCCTCTGAGCGAGGCCGTGCTGCATATCCCCCAGCCGCTGGCTCAGCATTCCCTAGCTCTGGGGCCGGGTGCAGAGCCTGGCGCCTCAACAGTCGTACTCACTAGGGCTCTTGTGTCCCCCACCTCCTCCTCTCTCTGCTGCCCTCTCCCCGCTCACCCCACTGGCCCCAGCGAGTTGCCAGCCAGCAAGCATATTACTGTATTTGCAGAAGACTTTGGCGCTCAGCCTAGTGCTCAGCCGGAGCCAACAGCCGGTGGTGCAGGCGCACAGGCTGCCAAGGACTAATAGGACTGCATTGGCCATGGGGGCGAGGACAGGACCATCGCATCAGAATGAAGAGCATCACTATGGTAGGTTTCGCTGTGGCACTCTGCAGCCCCCTGCTGCAATCAGGGTCTCAGAGGTGCTAGGAGCTGTACATATTGTTCATTTGAGCCAGATCCCTACAGTCAAAAGTCTTGCTCCTGCAAGTGGAAGCTCTACATTTATGTGGTTGTCAGTGCCAGACTGGAGCCTAAAATTAGAGGTGTGATGAGATGAATGAACATGGCAAAGGGAAGACGGGTGGAAGAGGTGATGGCAGCACATGGGTTTGCACCATGGGTTTCTGGATGAAGCCAAATGATTTCTTAGGTTCCCTTAAGGTTTGCCTGTCACCCCTGGAATACGTGGAATCTTCCTGGCACTGCCTTGGCATGTCACTAAACGGACTTTTCCTGTAAGCAATGAAGAGTGAGCAATAATTTATTCTGCCTCCCAGGATCCTCCTCTGCTGTCTCTTTGCAGCCTCCCATCACCCAGCTCTGGTCACCATGTGCTGTGCACTCAGCAACCTTTGTCATAACACTTTCAGTGAGACGTTGCAGGGGTTTAATTTAGATTTACTCCGACAGGTTTTGTCTGTTAATTAAATATCAATTGATTGTTCGGAGAACACTTCCTTGGGTTTATCGTGTTTTTGAGAGACTAATCAAACTGCAATGTCGTTAACTCACACCATGCAGGCCGTACATAATTACAGTCTTATTAATACAGCCGAATTACGAGGAAGTTTTAGCCAATTAATATTTGTGGGATAGTTTGTATTGAGTTAATTACGTCAGGGTTATGTTAACAACGCAGCCATCTAATAAGCTGGGTCATTAACGTCTTTCTGGTTAGCATCTTCCCTGACGCCAGTTATGTCAGCACTGTCTTTGTGTCCATGGTTGCTTTAATTACATGTGTATTACAGAGAATTCTGTATTCGTTACACGCTACCCCAGTTCACACATTTATCATACCGGAGAGAGTCCTGGATAAACAGCAGCCTTATTCCATCTCTGTGGTGGCTGCATTTCAGTGGTCGGTGAGTGGCCCCTCTTTAAACAGCTGCCGTGTTTCCTTTCAGAGGTGGCTGCATTTCAGCAGCAGGTGACTAAGTCACCCATAGATGTTCCATTTAGATTGTTGGTATAATAACACCCTGGATGCTTTTTGTCTAAAAACAGCTGGGTGCTCTGTTACAGTCACAACCCCATTGTACTAGCTACTGTACCTTCACATACTAAGGATGTGCCTGCATGTACAACACTCCACCAATGCAGTCGTGCCCTGTAGCACTTGTAATGGAGCTGGGTGAAAGCTCTCCCATTGGTGTAGTTAAGTCACCTCCCTGAGAGGCGGGCAGCTGTGTCAGTAGGAGAAACTACCATTGGTGTAGTGCTGTCGACACGAGCAACAAGGTCAGTATAACTATGCTGCCCAAAGGTGTCAGTTGTTCACACCTGTGATTAGGCAGTTGCCCTGCACTGGTCAATAAAGGGTTAAACGGGGCCTAGGCACCACAGCCAATGGGGGGGAGTTGGGGGCACAATCAGGACCCAGAAGTTTGGTAAAAATGGAGCTGCAGAGGCAGAGCAAGCAGCCCAGCCTGGGATCTAAGACAGGAAGGCTGGCTGGAGGATTCAGCTCCTTGGATAGCATAGGGGCTGACCGCTAGGATGCCATGGGAACTTGGGCCATGGGGCAAGGGCTGATCAGGTATTGGGGCTGTTGGGAGGGGAACCAGGGAAAAGAATGAAGGGAAGTGGCAGTGCAGAGGTTTGCTGCTCACAGGGTCCCTGGGCTGGGGCCCAGAGAGGTGGGTGGGCCCAGGTCCCTCCGCAGCCTGCCAGCGAAGTGGTGGTGAATGTGGTGGCCACAGACTACTGAGTGGTGGAGGCTGGACAGGGAAACTTTGGAAGGGAGATATATGGACATGTGCCCAGCCAGACAGCTGAGCAACCAGATGAAAAGTGATGGACAGAGCACAGGCCATGGGTGGGGGAGGAAGCCGCTTGAGCAATTCCCCGATAACACTGTCAGGGGGTGCCCATCCAGTGGGGACAATTGCCAGCCCCTCACAACACCCTTAAGTATAGATCTGTAGTGCAGACCTGACCTAAGACACAGTCTGTGCAATCTAAATAGGCAATACTGGCCAAAGGGAGGGTTATCATTCCCATTTTACAGATGGGACGCTGAGGCCAGGGCCACACTACAAACTTACACCGGTATAACTATGTTGCTGAGTTATATCGACCTGCACCCCTATGGTAGCCAGAACCATGTTGATGAGGAAGACTGTCATAGCTACCCTCTCCAGCAGACATGGATAAAGGAAGCTGATGTAGCAGCATCTTCACTGATGTAGTACCGTGGTGCAGCCACATCAGTGAAGTGGTTTACATGTAAGTCTTCCTGAGGACATGGGATAGTTTAAGCGGGTCACTCTGGGAGTCTGGGGCAGGGCTGGGAAAAGAACACAATCATGTGGGGTCCCCTGATACTCATTTCTTTCTGCCTGGCTGTAACTGAGATGCTCCCTCTGTTGTTGGACCGTTTGGCTGTTTAGAGATGGGCTTGCTCAGCTTATTGTTGTGTTAGCCATGCTACATGGTTTAGAGCCTGAGTGGCCCATGGGCGTCAATGGAAGATGTCTGTTACTTGTATGGGCTTTGGGGCAGGACCTTAATTGGTTCAATCTTTCACTCTGACTGCTCCCCGCCGGCTCCAATAGTTCTTCCCTCTGGGTGCCTTATAGACTCTAAGACCAGAAGGGACTAATATGATCATCTAGTCCAAGGGTCTCAAACTCAAATAACCATGAGGGCTGCATGAGGACTAGTGTGTTAGCCCAAGGCCGCACCACTGAAACCCTTTTCATACACTGATATTGCTAATATCATAATGATAGTGTCATTGCAGGCCACATGAAATAGCTTTAGGGGGCTGCATGTGGCCCGTGGGCCGCTTGTTTGAGATCCCTGATCTAGTCTGACCTGCACAACGCAGGCCACAGAATCTCCTGGCCACACCTGCAATAAACCTCTAACCATCTTTCCCTGTCTTCTGTGCTCATTAAGGACTGCCAAGTAATTTTGTTGTAGAAAATAATGAGTTTGAAGGTGAAGTGTCTGTGCAAAATATGCAAAACTTGTAAGCAGTAAACAGAGGCGGGGCTAATTATATTCACCACATAGTTATTAATATTAATTATTTAGATGTCAATGTAACCAAATAAGGGTCTCTGGGGAGTCATTGAAAATATAAGCTTTGGCATATTTTTTAAGCATAAAATGACTGTAAAGCTCCCTCTGTGCTCACTCAGTGGTGTCCGAGGTGGAACGAGCAGGCAATAAGGGGTAATGTTTGACCCAATCCACCTGTTTTGTTCTTCTAACAACATGTCTTTCACTGAGTGAGCTAGGAGACAGACGTGTTCCTCTCTTGGTTTTTGAATGTTGTCATTTCTGATGGCAGATTTGTGTCTATTTATTCTTTTGTGCAGAGATTGTCCTATTTGTCCAATGTATAAGGCAGGCGGCATGGGGGAGTGGCATTTCTGGCACATGATGGCATAAATCACATTGGTGGATGAACAGGTGAATGAGTGCTTGACGGAGTTGCTGGTTCGATTAGGTCCTATGATGGTGTCTTTTGTGCAGATATGTTGGCAGCGTGGTTTGTTGCAGGGATATGTGGCTGCTTTAATGGTTCTGTTAGGTATGTAGTTGCTGGTGAGTATCTGGTTAAGGTTGAGGGACTGTCTGTAGGTGAGGAGAGGTCTGTCTCCCAAGGCTTGAGAGAGTGAGGGATCGTCTTGTAGAATAGGCCGTGGATCCTTGATGATGTGTTGCAGAGGGTTGATTTGGGGGTTGTAGGAGATGATTAGAGGCGTTCTGTTGTTTTCCCTGCTGGGCTTGTCCTATAGATGCTGACTTTGAGGTACCCACCTGGCTCTGTCAGTTTGTTTCCTCACTTCCGCAGGATCTTTGTTTTTAATGCCAATGGTTAACTCTGATGGAGGTGGTGCTTATAGCAGATCCTAGGTGTTGATTCTTTGCTCAAGAAGGAATAGCTCCAGCCAGTCTCACTGAAGTCTGTATGAAAGCAAAATAGGTGAGGGGAAACTTAGGCCCGTCAATCCCGGCCTCTCGGATCTGCCAGCTCTGGTCCTGAAGTACACTGAGTCCAGTGATGCACGGCTTGTGCTTCTCTGGTGGCTCCTGTCTGCGTCGTTCTCCTTCCCTCCAGATGGCCATAAATAAAAGATTCACCTTATGTACCTGGCCTGTTTGTCTTTGTGAAATATTCATTGGCTGCTGATTAAGTTTTAAGTAAGGGTCCAACCAACCAGGTGTGCTGTGGGGTCCTGCTGCTAGGCAAGAGTTGGCCCGTGGTGTTTCTGACCAGTGCTTTTGCCCGCTGGCCCCTTCTGCTGAATGCCCTGGGATCTGGTACAGGTTGCTACCCTCTGAAGTTTAGAGACTCCATTTCCATGCTGATCTGGGGGGCGTCTTTCACTCATCCCTTCCCCACCTGCCTAGATCATCTGGAGAAAAAACTCTTGAATGTCTCTGGCCAGCTCCTGGCAGCTGTGGGCTGCCTGGGGCTGCAAATTACTATGGGCTGGGTTCACAGTCTCCACAGGAGCAAGCAAGTAGTTGGTAGCTGTTTCTGGCTCTGCCAATGGGTGACCTTGCAGATGAGCCTCAGAGGATAGGGTGACAGGCCTGGGTGTGACTCCTTCCCCCCAGCTTTATCCTGGTGGGGACAGAGAGCTTGGTTTTGCAGATAACAGGTGTTGATTTTGGAACAATGGGGAGGGTCCGGTCTGGTCAGCCCTGGTTTTGTGGGGGGCTTGCAGGTGTTCTTCAGCTAGGTGGATTGTGAGCTTTCCCTCATGCGAGCACAGTGCCAAGCCTTAAACGAGAGAGCTTTGCCAGATCCGTATCTGAAGTAGGTTTTAATGGAACAACCCCCCACACCCCAAACCACCCGTCTCAAGTTACCATATTTCACTCACTGGGGTGCCTGTGATATTCTCTGCTGCTGGCACACTACAATTCAGTCTCCTGGGGGGCTGAGATAGATGGGGTTAAATCTGGCAATTGGGCTTGGCACAGGACAGTACAGAGGAGGTCAGACTAGATAACGGGTCAGTCTTTTCTGGGCTAATAGCCTTCCAAGGGGAGCACTGGGGACAAAGATCCTAGCTGGCTTCAGATCTGAGTTGGATACTTTTATGGAGAAGGTGATGTAAGGCAGGTTTAGAAGCTGTGCCTCACAACTTCTGAAGGGGGCCTTCTAATCTGCATGGGTCCTGTATTAGCCTAAACACAAAAGGGCACAAATAGGTATTAGCATACTGGGTGCAAGGCACTGTGGACAGTGGTATTTGGGGTTAGTCTGCTCACAAATCTATCCATATCTGTAATTCTACTAAGGGGAAATATGAAATACTGTCTTTTTGTGAAATGCTATTCTCTGCTTTTTCCAAATCTGTTTGGGTTAGTTAAGGGGTAAAAGCTACCCTTAGTTAAAAAGGGACCTGTAAGAGAGGCCACTGGCTATTTCAGCCTGAGAGGTTTAAGACAAGGGTGAGGTTTTGCATAGCTTCTTCTGGAGCAAAACACCTGGGGTATTCTGCCTTCTCATACACCCCTGTTGAATGATAGATTGGGCTGGATCTCTTGGAGGCCTGTTCTTTGTCATGGAAGTAGCTGTTAGCAGCTACGTAAGGGCTAAGAGCTGAAATTCACTAGAGGGAGAGAGCTCTCTCTCTCTGAGCTGAAGAGGAGTAGTGATGGAGCGATCAGCTGGTGCATGGTGAGAGTGGTTAGTGGTGAGCTGGGCAGCATGAGTGACTGGAGGGCAGAGCTGGCAGTGAGCTGGATGGTGGAAGTGACTGGAGGGTGGAGCTGGCAGGCAGTGGGCGGAGCCAAAGAACAGTTCTAGAGGATGGAGCGAGTGACCAGTAGATGGCATCAGTGGACAGCTGGCGTGAAAGACACTCCCTACATACCCGAGGGTTGGTTGGGAGCCTAGTTAGCACTGATTCTCCAGATCAGTGCTGGTTTTGCCATTAAGTTTGTATTTTCTGTTATGTGGTGTGGGTTGTTGGGAACTTTGCTCTATGCTGATTTTCTAGATTAGTGCTGGTCTCTGTCATTGGGCCTTGTTCATTCTGTTTTACTACTATTAAAAGTTTTGTTTACTACACTCAGTTCCATGCTTGCAAGTGGGGAAGCCTTACCCCTCTGGGGTGCCCAGGAAACAGTGCAGGATTCCTAGAAATCTGGGTGGGGGCTCGAGCCAGTTGGTGGTGCTACATTATTGGGAAACCGCTGGGCATAGAACCTGGCCCTTGTTCTGCCAGCCTGCCCTGGTGGAAGGGTTACGGTAGTATGATGGGACAGCTTAGTTTGGCAGTTGACTGATCTGTGAGTGCTGGTGGTGGATATGCCAATGACCTGAGAAGGGATGTTAGATAGGCTGGGTTCTGAGTTATCATAGAGAATTGTTTCTTGGGTGACTGGTTTGTGAGACTTGCCCACATGCTCAGGGTTTAGCTGATCACCATATCTGGGGTTGGGAAGGGACTTTTCCCCCTAGGCAGCTTGGCAGTGACTCTAGGGAGTTTTCACCTTCCTCTATAGTATGGACCATGGGTCATTTGCTGGTTGATTCTCTGTACATCAAAGTCTTTAAACCATGGCTCAAGGACTTTAATAACTCAGTCAGAGGTTACAGGAGGGGGTGGGTGGGGTTCTGTGGCCTGCATTGTGCAGGGTGTCAGGCTAGAAGATCAGATTGGCCCCTTCTGATGTATGAGTCTATGTGTTTTCTAGGAAGAGTATAGTAGATGAGGCTTGAATTGCTGATGTGAAGAAAGAATGGTGCAAGCCATCCCATAACGCTTTAATTCAACCCCTACAGGCCAATCTGATGGTCCTAGCCCACCACACAGTCAAAAAAGAATCCTGTCCCTATTATTTTTCTCTTTGCAAGTCTCATTCATATAAATTAAAAGTCATTCAAAGTAAAATTTTCAAGTGGCTAAAACCACATCTGCCAAGGTCTGTGGGTGTCTCAAATTGCCATTGATAGGTTGCTTTCAGGAGCTGTTAGATATACCCAGATACATATCCGGGTCTAAGTCCCAGCTTTAGAAGTGACAAGCACTTAGGTGGACATTAGGGGACATCTGAAAAATAAACCCTTTGCCTGGAAGCCTGGGGCTGATCTTTGCACCTGTGAAGAAAAGACCCAGCCCGATGCCCTGTGGTGCAGCAAAAGACAGACCCCTTCTCTCAAGGCCCTCTCCTCTCGTTTGCAGCACTATCTGTCTTCCTTGCATCAGAGCAGTTATTGTTTAATGTTGACATGACAGTAGTGCCCAGAGGCCCTGGCAGGAGCGAAGAGGCACTGGGGTTAATGCTTCTATTCATGCAAAAAGTGTCACTGGAGCTGCCCTGTCCATACTGAATGAGTGAGGCTGCCACTCGCCTTGGAGAGATCACACAGGAGGAAGTCACCGCAGGTAGAAATCCATGGAAGGTGGTTATACACCAGCTCAGCAAGTGCCTACGCTATGGGAAGACCTTGTGGACCCTGTAAATTGCACCGAATGCTCCATTTACCTGCCTTGCAGGGCTGAGTGCAGCCTGGGCCCCTGCAGGGGTTATGTAGGTTTTTAAGTGGAGATGCTCCGAACAGTAAAGAGAGGAAGATCAAGGTGAAAAGTTTCGCCAGGGGCAGGAACAGCAAGCTGCTAAGATCCATAGCACAAGCTTTTACCTAGGCTTCCTGAGACTCCAAGAACATCTGGGCTGGAGTTAACAGAGCTGCTGCTAGACAGTGGTGGGGGTGAGCCGTGAGCCTGCTTTTTACAGGGCTGGTTCATGCCGCAGCAGTTTAGTCACAGGGCATGGGGACAGTTTCCATCTATACTAAAATTAAAGTGCCTCTCCGCCTGCGTCCACTGGCACAGGTCAGCTGTGGGTGTCTCACTACAGCGCAGATCATAGAATCATAGGGTTGGAAGGGACCCCACAAGGTCATCTAATCCAAACCCTGCCAAAAAAGCAGGACCCCTCCCACTAGGTTATCCTAGCCAGGGTTTTGTCCAGCCGGGCCTTAAACATCTCCAAAGACGGAGATTCCACCACCTCCCTAGGTAGCTTATTTCAATGCTTACCACTCTCCTAGTAAGAAAGTTTTTCCTAATATCCAGTCTGGACCTCCCCAGCTGTAACTTGAAACCATTGCTTCTCGTTCTGTCCTCTGTTACTACTGAGAACAGTTAAGCTCCATCCTCCTTGGAGCAACCCTTCAAGTAGTTGAAGGTTGCTATCAAATCCCCCCTCAGTTTTCTCTTCTGCAGGCTAAATAAGCCTAGTTCCTTCAGTCTTTCTTCATAGGGCTTGTGCTCCAGCCCTTTGGTCATTTTTGTTGCTCTCCGCTGGACTCTCTAATTTGTCCATGTCTTTTTGTAGTGGGGAGCCCAAAACTGGACACAGTATTCTAGATGTGGCCTCACCAGTGCAGAATAGAGGGGAATGATCACATCCCTTGATAGAATAGAATAGAATCATAGGGTTGGAAGGGACCTCATCTGCTGGCAACACTTCTTCTGATGCAGCCCAGTATGCCATTGGCCTTTTTGACAGCAAGAGCACACTGCTGACTCATATCCAGCTTCCCATCCACCATGACTCCCAGGTCCTTTTCTCCAGTGCTGCTATTTAGCTGATCACTCCCCAGCCTGTAGCAGTACTGGGGTTTCTTTGTCCCAAGTGTAGGATTTTGCACTTGTCCTTGTTGAACCTCATGAGATTTCTATTGGCCCACTGCTCCAATTTGTCTGGGTCTCCCTAAATCCTGTCCCTGCCTCCAGGGTGTCTACTGTTCCCCCCAGTTTGGTATCATCCGCAAACTTACTAAGTGTGCAATCTATCCCATCATCCAGATCATTAATGAAAACATTGAACAGAACTGGCCCCAGGACCAACCCCTGGGGCACACCACTCATGACTGGCTGCCAGCTAGACATGGAACCATTGATTCCTACACGCTGAAACTGTTGATCTAGCCAGTTTTCTATCCACCTTACAGTCCACCTATCTAACCCATACTTCCTTAATTTGCCAATGAGAATGCTGTGGGAAACTGTATCAAAAGCCTTGCTAAAATTAAGGTATATCACATCAACGGCTCTTCCCTCATCCACAAATCCAGTTATCTCATCATAGAAGGCAATGAGGTTGGTCAGGCATGATTTACCCTTGGTGAATCCATGCTGACTGTTCCTGATCACTCTATTTTCCTCCAAGTGTTTCAGGATGGATTCTTTGAGAAGCTGCTCCATGATTTTTCCAGAGATTGAGGTGAGGCTGACAGGTCTGTAATTCCCCGGATCCTCCTTTTTCCCTTTCTTGAAAATAGGTACTATATTTGTTTTTTTCCAGTCATAGAATCATAGAATCCTAGGGTTGGAAGGGACCTCACAGGTCATCTAGTCCAACCCCCTGCCAGAGGCAGGACCACTCCCACTAAACCATCCCAGTCATGGTTTTGTCCAGCCGGGCCTTAAACACCTCCAAAGATGGAGACTCCACCACCTCTCTAGGCAGCTCATTCCAAGGCTTCACCACTCGCCTAGTAAAAGTTTTTTCTAATATCCAGCCTCGACCTCCCTAACCGCAGCATCAGACCATTGCTCCTCGTTCTGTCCTCCTTTACTACCGAGAACAGTCGAGCTCCATCTTCCTTAGAGCATCCCTTCAAGTAGTTGAAGGTTGCTATTAAGTCCCCCCTCAATCTTCTCTTCTGCAGACTAAATAAGCCTAATGCTTCCAGTCTTTCCTCATAGGGCTTGTGCTCCAGTCCTTTAATCATTTTGGTTGCCCTCCTCTGAACTCTCTCTAGCATGTCCCTGTCCTTTTTGTAGTGGGGAGCCCAAAACTGAACACAGTATTCTAGATGTGGCCTCATCAGTGCAGAATAGAGGGGAAGGATCACATCCCTTGATCTGCTGGTAATACTTCTTTTGATGCAGCCCAGTATGCCATTGGCCTTTTTGGCAGCAAGAGCACACTGCTGACTCATATCCAGCTTCCCATCCACCATGACCCCCAGGTCCTTTTCTACACTGCTGCTACTTAGCTGAATGTTTCCCAGCCTGTAGCGGTGCATGGGGTTTTTTCGTCCCACATGCAGGATTTTACACTCGTCCTTACTGAACCTCATAAGATTTCTATTGGCCCACTGTTCCAATTTATCTAGGTCTCCCTGAATCCTGTCCTTGCCCTCCAACGTGTCTACTGTTCCCCCCAGCTTGGTGTCATCCGCAAACTTACTGAGAGTGCCGTCTATTCCATCATCCAGATCATTGATGAAAATGTTGAACAGAACCGGCCCCAGGACCGACCCCTGGGGCACACCACTCGTGACTGGCTGCCAGCTAGACATGGAACCATTGATTCCTACACGCTGAAACCGTTGATCTAGCAAGTTTTCTATCCACCTTATAGTCCACCTATCCAACCCATACTTCCTTAATTTGCCAGTGAGAATGCTGTGGGAAACTGTATCAAAAGCCTTGCTAAAATCAAGGTATAGCACATCAACGGTGCTTCCTGCATCCAGAAAACCAGTCATCTGCTCATAGAAGGAAATGAGATTGGTCAGGCATGATTTACCCTTGGTAAATCCATGCTGACTGTTCCTGATCACTTTATTTTCCTCTAAGTGTTTGAGGATGGATTCTTTGAGAAGCTGCTCCATGATTTTTCCAGGGATTGAGGTGAGGCTGACAGGTCTGTAATTCCCCGGATCCTCCTTTTTCCCTTTCTTGAAAATAGGCACTACATTTGCTTTTTTCCAATCCTCTGGCACCTCCCCCGTTCTCCATGAGTTTTGAAAGATAACAGCCAGCGGTGCTGCTATCTCATCAGCCAATTCCCTTAGCACCCTTGGATGCAGTTCATCCAGCCCCATGGACTTGTGCACATCCAGCTTCTTTAAGCAGTCCCTAACCTGACCTTCCGTCACCAAGGGCCTCTCTTCTTCTCTCCCATCTGCCACACCCATGGTAGTGGGCTGGGAGCTGAACCTGCCTGTGAAAACTGAAGTAAAAAAAGCATTGAGCACTTCAGCTTTTTCCTCATCCTCTGTCACGAGGATGCCTGCCCCATTCAGTAAGGGACCTACACCATCTCTGATCCTTTTCTTGTTATTGATATACTTGTAGAACCCCCTCCTGTTATCCTTCACATCCCTTGCTAGCCGCAACTCCAATTGTCTGTTGGCCTTTCTGATTTTATCCTTGCAGTCCCTAGCAATATCTTTATATGCCTCCTTAGTCATCTGTCCAAGCTTCCACTTTCTGTAAGCTTCCTTTTTATGCTTCAGCTCAGTTCAGAGTTCTCTGTTAAGCCACTCTGGGCGCCTTCCACATTTGCTTTACTTTCTCTTTATCGGAATGGTATCTTCCTGTGCCCTTAGCAGGGTTTCTTTAAAATGCAGCCAACTCTCTTGGACACCTTTCCCCTTCAGATAAAACACTCCAAGGCCTATGAGCCTGATCCTGCAACATACTGAGGGACTGGGCAATCAGGTGCCCTCTTGATGCCCATAGTGGCCTTGTGGGTAAGTCTGGAGACTGGATCAAGCCAATGAACGTGGCCTCAGGGAAGAGAAGAGGAAAGAGGACTGGTCCCTAAATAGTGCCAAGCCTCATGCTTTAGCCACAAGGTCACCATTTCTGTCCTAATCTACAAGGCTGGCAGCCAGGATGCCTGGGTTCCATTCTTGCATTCAATGCTGTCTTGGCCAAGTCAAGGTCTTTTCTGTGCCTCAGTTTCCCCACACAGGGGGGACATCTCCCTACCTTCCAAGGCTGTTATAAGGATCACATCATTAACTTTGTGTGTGTGTATGTGGGGGTGACAGTCACTTGCCATGAGGCTCCTGCATGTAGGTTGCTAGCGAGGGACAAAAGAAGAGGGTGGTATTTTATTATCCTGCCTGGTATTACTGCAGATGTTGTTCTTTGTCACAGAAATAACTCATCTTTTGTTTGAAACATGCTGAGCTGTTCTCCTGCTGCTGTGAGTTCCACAGGTTAGCTGTCTTACCTGAAGGAGTGTTTCCTGTTATCTGGTCCAAAAGTTAGACCCACTAACTCAGTTACTATGACAGTGAGTGTCTCTATAAACCCCTGAGCCAGCACTTTTAAAGGGGATGGCGCAAGCTCTCAGTACCGCGGCCTCCAGCGTGTCTCTGACTCAGACGTAGGAGACCTGTAGCTGGCCACAGGGATTGAGCAACAAGCTCTCATGAGCTCAAATGGCCTGGCCTGCTGGAGGTGGGGCAGCAGCATTCTTCTTTGGTTGGTGTCTCATGCCCTGCGTTGTATCAAGAGTCTTTCTTTCTTTCTTTCTTTCTTTCTTTCTTTCTTTCTTTCTTTCTTTCTTTCTTTCTGTGTCTATCATTGCTTCAGGCTCTTCCTTTCACCTCTCCTTACCAGTCCCCTTCTGCTTCCTTCCCTTCTCTATTTCCCTCTCCCCTCCATATCAGCATCCCCTGGCAGGGTTGGGGTGGCCAGGCCCACCCAGTGTGGCCACCCTGTGTCACTTTCTTCCTGAAGCCCACGAGATTGCTGGCTGCGTTGTCTGCTTGCCCCATCAATATTTGACGAATTGCGGTGGCTTGTCCCTCGGGGAAGGGGCATTAACTCAGGTTGAAGTAGCACTGGGCAGGCAGCAGCGGGGAAAGAGTGAAAGCTGCTGCAATAAACAAGCAAAAGGCTGCCAAAAACACAAGGGCAGGCATAAAATATTCATCTCCGTCATGCTGCTACCGCTCTGGAAGGCAAGTGTAAGGGCCCAGGTGAGGCAGCACACTAGTTCCCCAGATCGGCGTTCTAGCTGCCCCAGCCATCAAAAATGCACAACCTGACAAAGTTTGGGCTGTAGTTAAAGATGCATGATCCTATTTTTGTAACACTCAGATCCATCTGTCGCTTTGTCTCTCTCCCTGTCGAAACCTGAAGGAGAAGATGAAGAGGGAAGACTGAGGTGGAAATAGCTTTAACCACTGTTCAACTGTGGCCGAATCTGCCTCCCTGGTAATCTCCACTCTCAAAATCAATGATTTTCCTAGGCATAAATGCCTGGACCTGGGGAACATCCATATACATCTGGCCAGTGTCTGGCCCCTGGGTACTGTGATCCATGCCAAGCAAGACGGGGCTCTGTGGAGTATTCTGATGAAATGTTTATTTGTCCGAATCTGACGAGTCATCAAAATGGGAATGTTTTGCAGTGATGGTTCAATTATAGCCAAGTTCCTGGAGAATATAGGCAGGTGTCCTGCTGGATGGTTTGCCTCCAGGCAGTCTGCCGCGAGGACTGGCCTGGAGTCACAGACCTGGATCTAGATGAGCCCACCTGGCAGACTGCCCCAGAGCTGGGGCTCCAGTCCCTGTCATAGCACGTTGAGAAATGTCTGGTTTTCATGCTGAATTGGAACAAAACCAAATCCTGCAATAAAATTCTTCGGGAATCAGGATCTCCTTTGGCCACCTAGTACTAGTGCCAGGTGTTTCTGGGCAAGATGGATGCAGCCTCATCATGGACAAGTCACTAGTTCACAGGGGAGATTTCTCCCTGAACCCACTCGTTTGGTGGCTGGCTTTTGCTCTGATGCATGTGTGTTTAAACCCCTTCTCAGACTGTGTCCTGTCTAGCAGTAACCTAGATGTTTTCATTATGTATATAAAGGAAAACCTTGTTCACTAGGTGGGTGGTGAAGCACTGGAATGGGTTACCTAAGGAGGTGGTGGAATCTCCATCCTTAGAGGGTTTTAAAGTTGTGATTTGACAAAAGTTTAGTTGGGGTTGGTCCTGCTTTGACCAGGGAGTTGGAATGGATGACTCCTGAAGTCTTTCCAACTCTGCTCTTCTATGATCCTATGATAAGTGACTGGTTTTTGGAATTCTGCTAAGCTCTTAGCCTTGACAAAATCATGCAGCAGTGAGTTCCACAGGTTGATGATGTCTAGGTTTTAAAAAAAATGGAGTTCCTTCATTTAGCTTTAATCGTGTTGTCCTTCAGTCTCACCAGGTCTTGTCTTAACATGATGAGAGGTAGTTAGTAGGAACTGCTGGCTGACCTATGGGGAATTTGGCCCATTGATTGGAAACCCTGATACGTGGTGCATATTTGGAGTCAAATTATGCACTTTCACTGAAGTTGTAGCAAATTAAGGCTGAATCTGCCTCATGGTGCTCATTGAGGCTGGGGAGCAGAAGGCTGTTGCCCAAAGGGGAGCCAAAGCCGGAAGTTAATAGCATCAGAAGATTTTTAGATTTGAAGGGATTCCCTAATGCCCACTGATTTCAACTCCAAGCTTTCAAAGAGCATGAGTCAGGTCCCAAAAGCTTGTGAGATTGGCTTGAAAATAACAAGCTGTAAAGTAATCATAAATGATGGGATTTTTTCCTTTGCCTTCTGTGTCCTGAATCTGGAGGAGGCACTTGGAGTCATGTTTTTGAGCTCCTTCTCCAGAGTCACAAGGGCTAGAAACACAGTTTTTAAAAATGCAAGCCAAGCCTCTCCCTTCCTCGCATGCCTCCAGGAGGTGGGGCTTTAAGAAATACCATGACACAATCACAAGAGCTGGCAACATTGAGTGAGGGGTATAGTATAGCTGTAGGAGAGGACTCAGAAAGGGGGAAATGTGGCACATTTCTTGACTGTGGGAGCTGGTAAGCTGTGCAGTTGTTTCCCCAAACTGTTCCCCCGGCACACTGGAGAATGTACAGCCATGACCAGCCCTTCTGTAAGCAGGGAAGTGGCGGGGTAAGTTCATAGATCTTTGATAGAAGAATTCAAATTCTGTGGGTGGAAGGAACTGGAGCTGTGTGGGTCCTTCCTAGTTAACGGGAATCCCACAGGAAAATCTCTCCTTGTCCAGAGGGAGAGAGGAAAAGGGAACCCCCTTACCCAAGGCTGTCCTTAGGGTAGGGCAAGAAGGGCAGCTGCCCGGGGCCCGGCAGGGGCCACACTGTCCCCCCCCCCCATGCCAGGGACAGGGTGAACTGGCCAAATGTGGCAGCCTGGTTCATAGGGCTGGTTCTACTGTGAAGCTGGAGGAGTGGCTTGGGGTGAAAGTTGCTTAAGGCAGCCTGTTGTAACACAGTTGATCAGGGTTGTAACAAAGGTGCATCATTAGGACTAACAATGAGGTGCTAATTGTTGTTCAAACAACCTCTATGCCTCCTCTCTGAGTCAGTATCTCTTTGGGCTTCTCTCATTCATATGAAAAGGACTGAGGTCACTGGCAACCAGCCTTTGTGTTTTTCTATCAATAGACCCAATGAAGAAAAGAAAAAACCGTGAACGTCACCTTATTCCACCATTTCTGGGATATGGGGGTTGCAGTTATTTTTGCAGATTAGGACTTGCCTCTTTCTTCAGTGGGTTGAGAATTCTCTTGCTTGCAAGAATAGTTATAACTTGTAGATTTTAATAAAAAACTCCAGAGATTTTTTTTTTTTGGCTGATAATTAAAAAGAGATGAGAAAAGCAAACTGTTCTTGTAGGAGCCTGTGTTACAAAGTATGGTATTTCTTCTACAATTGGAAAGCCTAAGTAACAATGAAATCCAACTCAGGGATCTGCTGGAAGGAGAAGTTATAATAAGGTCCTAATCTGAAGTGGGGGTGGATAGCCCCATTGTGTTGCTGTCTTATGCACGCTGTCTGGGGTCACCAGACCAAGCAGAGAGGGCTAGCCCCCTCCAGTCACAATATTGTGGACAATTGTGCGTTCATGAAAACTCCTGCAGACTCAGGGAGCAGATGAAGTGCAGAGGTGAAAGTGGAACCCAGAGGGGCTGCTTCAGTCCCTGGGATTTGGCAGAGGAGAAGGTACCAGGACCTGGAGGGACTTGGACAGGCTCAGCAGCAGACAGGATCTTCCAGGAGCTTTCTTTCCAGCCTGGCCTTGGCTCTCTTCTCCTTCCTCTGTCTCAGCATTTCCATCTCATTTCTCCACCCAGTCACTCCCCCATGTGCAAGGAGCTCCCCCACACGCACACTCCAGGCTACTACATGCAATTTTAGTTACTTGACATATTTCCTGATTTGAGACAGGAGTATGACATGAGGGATCACCTGCTTCATCTTCCATGTAGGTGATCTCAAATTAGATGTGCAGATTTCAGAGATGCAATAGGAGCCTCAAGAGAAAGGATGAAAGCCATGAGAGATCCCTCCCCCCCCCAGCCATGGTCACTGTTCAATTTTCTAGTGGCGGCCGCTTTTTTTTCAGTGGAGGGTCGCTGCATGGCATAGGGGTGAAGAGCTAGGTCCAGAGGAAAAAAGTTTGACAATCAGTGGCTTAAGGGCAGCTGAGAAACCAGACCCTGCACTCCTATTCCACTGCTTTTGGCCAGCTCGCTCTGTCCCTGGCATGGGATGGCTGGTGCAGCCGCCTGCCCCTCCCCTGGGCGAGCCAGCCCTGCCCCCCCCAGTGCCCGGGGGGTGATTGGGGCCCCTGAGGAGGGTGATTCACCCAGGGCCCTGCACCCACCTAGGGATGGCCCTGCCCTTACTGACAGGTTTTCACAGATTTGCATATATTGACAAGCAGCTCCTCCTCAAGACAATGAGAGCTGCTCGTATTTCTGATGTAAATGATTTTCCTTTGTTTTGCATATGAGCTAATTATCATTTCAAAATAAATATCCCATAGGTCAAAAGAAAGGGAGGCAATTTTTCTTCACCAGGTGACTTTATTTCCAGGGCTAATGAGACTGGGGTTCAGTGATGGGAAGTATTTTCCTTCACTTTCTTTCTGGCACTGCTCACAGCTGATGAATTTGCCCTTGGTTATTTCACCAGAGAGGAGTCCCTTTGATTTAGTTAGAATTGAATGATTATAATAATAATGCTCGTTATAATGAGACTGCATAATGGGGGCTTATTTTTAAATTGTTCAGAATTGTGGTCTGGGATCTCAGCTGTCTTTTAAAAAAAAAAAAAGCCTCTAGCCCTGGTGGTTACAGAGTCCCTCCAAGATGTGAACTGAATGAATATGGATATAGTGTCAAGAGCCTGAGCCTGCCACTGTCTCTGAAAGGTATGAACAGCACAATGAGATGTTAACTCTGGAGCATAATGATGGCACTTTAATAGCATATAAGGCAAGAAGGAAGCATATAGTCTGACCCTCTGTATAACACAGGCCATAGGCTATCCAGGAATTAATTCCTGTTTGAACTACTGCAGATCTTTTAGAACAACAGCCAAGCTTGAATTACAATTTTCTGACGATAGAGAATCCACCATGATCCTAGCTAAATTGTTCCGCTGGTCACTGTTAAAAATGTGAGTTTTCTTTCTAGTCCCAGTTTGTCCAGTCGCTGGTCCTCAAGGATGTGGTGTGTCAGGCCGAAGAGCTGTCTGTTACCACAGTTCTGTTCCCCAAGTTGATACCTGGTGGAGACTGTGATCATGTCACACCGTGGTAAGCCATGAGGCTCTCTGATGTTTGCGAGAGACTGTGCAGTCGTGTGGGTTATTACCGAGGCTGCACCCCTGTCTTTGGGGTCAGTGGAAAGTAGAACATAGTCCTGATCCTTGGCCAGTCCTTTGCCCTCACCTGGCAAGTTACTCTTCTTCTTTGTTTGTGTGACAGTAGCACGTGGACCCTGGTGGAGGCCCCTCACTGCACTAGGCGTTTTACACAACCAACAGGTGTCTACAGCCAACAGATGCAGGGTGCACACAGGCAAAGTGAGTGGACTAGCGACACCCAAGGGGCTTGGCTCACACCCCAGACGCGCCCGGACACCCCCATACACATACATGTGCTAGAGAACGGTTCTCGGCTCAGAGCTGGCTCCCCATTTCATGCACCTCGTCCAGTCTGGGTGGTGTTGGGGCATGTAGGTCTGGTCCAGGCTTCTCTCTCTCTCTTTCACTCACACACAGGAGAGGCTGGGAGTTGCCGAGTCAGCAGCCTGCACATCTGCAGCGAAGGATCCATGGCACGCTGACATTAATCAGTGTTTCTCTCTCGGACTTTGGCAGGCTCCCGGTGCTCGCAGCTGCGGCTGCATCCTGGGAAATAAGTCCAGTAGTGCAGTCAGCAAACGCCACCCTCTCCATCCCTAATCTCTACGTCTTCCTCCCTGCAAGCTCCCAGTTGTTCCCAGCAAGGGGAGAGATTCAGCCCCCCCCCCCCCAGCTTCTTTGCAAGAATGCTGAATCTGTAGAGAAGAACTTCCCTTTCTGTGTGTCTTCGCCATGTCCTGCTTTCCACCTTCTCTAGCACCTCCTGGCTTTGATCACTGCTCAGGAGGACAGTGGTGACCTTACCCTGAAGCTGATCCAGTGGCATAAACTGGCTTAACTTCCACTCTTCTTGTCTACCGTTTTCAGCAGCAAGACCTCGAGAGTCACTCACTGCCCTCGCTGCCGCTCTGGGGGAGTAGGCTGGGAAACTGATGGCTGCCTGCTCCCCTGAGCTAAGCAGAGTCCTCTCTAGTGCTCTGTCCTCCAGCCTTCAGGTCCCTGTGGGGATGGCACACCACCTGTCTCCTCTCCCCACAGCGGCAGGGATGTGGGGCAGAGGGGTGTCTCAGTGAAGTCCCTGCTTGGGGCTTCTGGTGAATCAGCCCTGAGAAGTTGTGGAGCAATATATGCATAGAGCTGGTGTGTTTGAGGTTTGGGTGGTCCTGGCCCCCAACGCCGGTGGAGACAGCATCCCCCCTGCTTAGGGTTACCAGATGTCAGGCAAAAGGAGGACATGTCCTCCTTTTTACCTTCACATCCTCCGTCCAGTGGGCATTTTAAAAATACATGAGTTTATCTGGCTTTTTACTTACAGGGGTTCAAGTATGCTAGAATGCCCCGGAACACCCTATTTTTAGGGGGAAGCATTCCAGGGCCCCCTAAAAACAGAGGAACGTTACATTAATACTCCATTTTCTCCATGTGTCCTCCAATATCCTCCTTTTCGTGCTTCCCTGTCCTCCTTTCCATAGTTTGGTTTCTGGTAACCCTACCCATGGTGGGCACTCACGAAGAGAGGCCAGGAGAGGTTTCCTTTGATGGCACGGCCTGAGTGGTTGGTAGAGTCCCTCGCGTGTATTAGCTGGGGCAGGAGATCAAGCGCAGTGCTGTCCTCTTTACTTCTCCAAGGGATGGTGCAGGGCCTGGCCCGGACCAGGTGAGCTGCACTTGGAATGGCCTCTAGCAAATGTTGCACGGCTCTGCCCTCTGGCTGCTGCCCTAATTATGGGGGTGCATGGCTCCCACGGAGCCCCTGGGGTCCCTGATCCCATGTTCTTTGGGGTGGCCACTGCCACAGCTCAAAGATGCAGAAGGTGAATTGAAGGAATTAGCTGGAAGCTGGCCGTGGCCATTGAACAGAGTGAGTAATTACAGCAGCGCTCTGTGCCAGCACAGCACCCTCCAGCCGAGGTGTGCCTGGAGCTCAGCTAAAGCATTTAGCTCCCAAGAGCCCTGCAGGGTGAGGCAGTGTTCCTAGCAGGGACCCAGGACCTGTGTGTGGGAGATATGGGTGCTGGTCCCAGCCCTGCTACTGCCTCCGTATATGATGCTCCATAAGTCACTGTCCTGCTCTGTGCCTCAGTTTTCCTAGCTGTAAAATGGGAATGAAACCTAACCACTGTAGGCTTTCAGCTCCACAAGGGAAAAGATCCCCACCAAGTGTACTGACAGTTAAATCTTACTAAAGTGCTTGCTGAGGCAGGAAAATGTGCGCACGCATGGGCATGTGTGCACGTGGACTAGCATAAGGCCCCCATCTCTGTGTGAGGCTCCTCTAGCAATAACAGCCACAGCATATACCTCTGGCCTCCTTTCTCTTGCCTTAAATTCAGGGATTTTCTGCCTCCCAGTAACAAACCATCATTAAAGATTGTCTTGGAAAGAGCATCCTGGTGGTGGGGGCTGTGGAATAGTCTCCCGAGAGAACCAGCAGACACCTGGGTGTTTGATGGGTCAAGGTGCAACACGGATGGATGATGCTCTGGAGGGATGGAGCCTGCAGGGGCTGTGGACGTCTGATACGCTACAGGGGGAGATGTAGGAGTGATGAGTCCTAGCTTAGGTCACGGGCAGGAGTGGCTGATACAGCACAGGGAGATATGCAGGGGGGTTGGCTCCTGCACAAAGCCAGACTCTGACTTTTAAGACGCACTAGGCCCCTCTGTTGTTCTGACTCCTGTGCTGTGTGCCCAGCGGAGCTGTGGAGTTTAAATTTTGCGTGGTTCCTTTTTCTCTGGACACTTGCTCTTGGGAGCTGGTGACTGGAGGGGGGCAAGGGGATTCAGAGCAGGCTGCGTCTTGCTCTCAGTCCTGCGCTGTGTTATGGTGTAATCAGCACTCACTTATTCTCTTTGATTTTTTTCTCTTTTTGTTGTTGCTATTTTTCATGTTTCCCCTGTGTCGGCAGTTTTCTTTCCCCCTGCTCCTGCATTACAACAGAAACCTGAAGCCAGGAATCGTTTGGGTTGCAAAGGACCTTTAGTAGGTCGTCCCCCCAGCCGCCTGCTCTGTGCTGGTCTCCGGAAATGAACTCAGGTTTATTCCTTGTCTCCGACCCCTCTTTTCACAGTGACAACGCCTCAATAGACACACAACGGCCTTGCTTGTACGGGGTTTGGGATGCTCTGGACACAATCCAAGGCAACACAGAATGTCCCCTCACTCCTGCTGCCTCCTTGCTTTAGTAACACCATTATTTTTAAATCCCTTGGCGTGAAGACAAAGGATGGCTAGCCAGCCTTCGTAGGTCTGGGGCCTGCTTCCGAATGGCAGGCATGGGATTAATGGAATTTGGGCATTTCTGGGGCAGGACAGGGCGTGTCATTCTGTGGAGCACTGCGGCATCCTGGAAGGAGGCTGGAGGGAAAATTTGATGCCCTGCAGCATCTTGGGAGGACATTCAAGGTAATTCTGAGCACTGTGGCATTCTGGGAGGAGGCTGGAAGGAAAATTTGGAGCACTGAGGCATTCTGGGTGGGAAGAAAATCTCCGTGCTCATGTCAGCGGGGAGCTGACCAGACTGTGGAGTGAGTTTAGCCTTTGATACACATCCTCTTTTTCCTCATCTCCACTCCTGTGCTCCTTTAGTGCCTGCCTCCTCCTCTCTGCTCCTCTGCACCAGGGGCTGGTGGCGTGAGAACCTTCTCCTCTGCAGCCCCTGCTGTCTGGAACAGCCTCCCCTGGCCTCATGGATCCTTCCTCGCATGTCGGATCGCAGAAACCAGATCTCCCGGTCCTCATCTCCATGGTGTGTGTGTGCATGTGTCTTTGTGTGTGTAAAATAAATACAAGTGCACACACAGACTTCTGCCCCTCTGCAGCTGTGCCCTTCCTCCCACTGCCCAGAGCCTTCTGCATCTCTCCACTCCCCTACCAAGCTCTGCCAGCCTCCAGTCCCTTGGTGTAAGGCTCCAGCAGCTGCCCCCAGCCTGCAGGAAAAGAGGCTGGCTGCTGGGCCACAGCAAAACCGTCTCTGGGGGCAAGAACTGAAAACTGCAGAGGGTTCAAGCAATGGCCCCAAGATGCACTCATGATAATGTTCCAAGTATTGGCAGCACTGTGTTGATTTCTCTTGCTCCCTTCGATCACTCATCATTCAGCTCCAGTGCCGTGATACTTAATGGACTATGTGGGTGAGGGACATCAGGCAGGCTAAAGCTGAACGGGAGAGGAGGAAGAAATCAGCTCTCCAGAAAGTTCGGACCTGTACAAGAAATGCAGAGCGGTAGACAAGGCTAGACCTGTTAGAAAAGCCCCCATCCAACTCAGTGAAGTTGCAGCATGGGCCGTCTGGCAGGCCATTGGACTGGGAATCAAATAATATTAATAACAGCGAGGCCCTTGAAGAGGGGCTTGAGTGTAAATAACTCCACTGGGACATAATTAAGAGGAGCTTGCAAAGTTTTTAAGAAAATACAATATATAAAGAAAGCCTGAATGTTCTGAAAGCCTCACCCCTGATTTTGTCACCTTAGAGCTGGTTTTGCAGTACCCAGAATGCACCAACAGCATGCCCAAGGACTGCTAGTTCTGTCTTTCAATTAGCATCATGTGTACACATGGCAGAAGCTGAGTACTGAGCGTGTGAAGTTCTTGGAGGGCATCCCTTGCTCTTTTGCTCCTGTGCTGAGCAATGTGAATCCTGGCATTTTTTTCTCCACTAGGAGTTGTGGGATGCAAAGGAGAGACCAAGTGGGTTTAAACATTTTAAGAATATCCCATGTTCCTTCTGTCTCTGCCCCATGCTTCATTTGCGGGTGGAGACTGTCATTTTCGAAGCGCTCTTGGCCAGTGGGGTTGCAACAGTGCTATGCTTCGTGGTGGTGGCACCTGCTGAGACACAGTGGCTGTATTTCAGCACTCAGACCCAGATAAATTTGGCTTTGGACCCATTGCACCACTCACCAGATGATGTGGGAGCAGCAGCAGGTGGAGATTCAGTGGTGGTGGAAGTGGGACGAGGTCAACCAAGAGGAGGAGGATGCTGACCAGTTGGTACTAGAGGGCTGGTTCTTGGAACAGCTTCACGGTGGGCTGCACCATTTCTGGGCTTGGCAAAGCAGTGTGGATTGATAGGAAAGAACAGTTTCATCAACCTGGGCCAGCAGTGGTGAGAGAATTTCAGGCCTTAGGGGGCTACCTTTTCTGAGATATGTGCTGGGATTATGGGCTTATGCAATGGAATGACTCCAGTAAATACCACCAGTCCCCGATGCAACCTAGGAACTGTTTTCTTACAGAGTTCAGTGCTGCCCGCTGGACTCTGCAAACTCCTTGGCTTGCCCAATGGTTCTCAACGTTTTGCAGGTTACGACATGCTTAGCAACATGTTGCGACCCTACAGGACACACCAGCCCACTCCCCCAAGGCCAAATCCAGCCATCTCCCCACGAGACACCGCTGTGTGGTGACACAGTAATGTGTCCCGACACAGCGATTGAGAGCCAGTAGCGAGCCAATTTATCAGAGAAATTGATACGTAGCAGCTCTGTCATTCTAAACGCAGTCTCTACACACATCCAAACCACAAGCAGTGCTTTAGGTAAAACACAAAGAAGTGTATTAAGTACAGAGAGACTTTAGTTTAGGTGATTATAAGACAGAGGAACATAAATCAGCTTTGATCAGGAAGAAGTAAAAGCAAATCACATTCTAAACTAAGCTAAATACTTCTAGTAGGCTCCCAAAGTTAGGTGATATTCACCACAGGCTGGCCTATGAATCCTGTGGACAGCCTTTCAATTGCTTGGCGTTGTTCATAGACGGCCTGCAAGAGAGAGCTCCAGAAACCAAAATGTCTCTTCCTTTAACAGGGTCTCCTGTCACCCCCTGGGGTAAGGTGATCTGCAATGTCAGGCTGGTCTTTCCTGTAATTGAGTCAAACTGGACAAACCTTATCGGGTACATAGGCCAGTCCATTTTCCTGGAAATGCTGTGTTCTTTTATGTGTACTTCAGTGAGATCTGAATTAGCCTCTGCTTTTAGTGTTTGCCTGGATCTGTTCAAGCCGTGCAAGGCACACGTTTGGGAGTATTACATAGCAGAACTTCACAACAGTCCACATGACATTGCAGGAACCGATAATGTTTAGCATGGTACAATATAAATATATAGGCCTGCCTGGAAAGACCTATGGTTGTTTAAGTTCATTCTTGTCACTTGGCTCGTTACAGGGGCATAGAAGCAGAGATCAAAATCACAGGCTCTTTTATTTGGGCCTTCTTTCACTGTGACAGGCTGAGGATTTGCACTTTGGCTAAGCAAAAACAAGCAGCAGGGGCAGCCACAGGGGCATCGCTGGTGCCGGGCTTACGTGGCTCGAGCCCCAAGTCCCGTGCCAGCACCCCCGGGTCTGCTGCAGTGGAAACGTGCTTAAAGCGCACAAGCCCTGAATCCTGGCACCTGAGCCCCAGGTCTTTCTCCAGGCCAAGGGTGCTCCTGGGCAGCCGTCAGCTGGGAAGAGTCTGGTCACAGCCACACATTCCAAACAAATTACATTAAAAACAAGGCAATAGCAGGCTGTTAAGAAAGTGACCCACTCTAACACCTCTGGATAAAGAAAAAAATCCTGCAATGTTTGGAGAAAACTATGTTGAACAGCATTCAGTCTGGTTTTTAAACTCTTCTGAACGGTTGTGGTTGTAGAATCTACACTTCGTATTGTTTGGCCATTAAGGTGCCCACTTTTCTGTCTGCTTCTTTGATTGCTTCTGTCTGTCACATCACTAATTGTAATCAGCAGAGGTGGTGGGGTATGGTTGGTGAGAGAATTGTGTTTAGGATTGGTTAAAGAATGATCTTGTAATGTTTTTAAGAAAAGGAGTGGTTAAGATACACTTTAAAAACTGAGGTCAAACAGGAAGTGAGGGGGAAGAAGGAAAATCACTGGTGTGAAGAACTGGGATTCTTGCCTGATTATCTCAATAAACCCATGGTATTGCTGGACGCTGGGTTTCTGCTTCTGTCAGCGACCCAAGAACTGATGGAGGGGCCCTAACACAGCATGCCATGAGCTTCCCGGAAACACCTGACATGACCCAAACTGCATTAAATGATACATAGTTAACACCATAAAGGTGAACATGAATGGCACACACACACACCATCAGCATACATGGAGTGCATTGTGTGTGTCACATCATGTGTGCCACACAATATTTGCATGAATAAGAGCAAAGCTGCTGTGATGTGCAGGAGCTGGAGGCACTCAGCAGTGAACAGGCATCCTATAGAAAACAGAAATGGCTGGGGAAATATGATCAGGGTGCCTCCTGTATTTATGTTGAGTCTCGTCAGGCCTGAGAATGTGCATGGAGAAGGGGTTGGGATACCTTGGGAGGACGGCAGCGATGGTGGGACTCTGGTCTGTAATGCCCGATGAATGACTTCACTGGGAGTGAAAGATGTTTCTGCATGACATACCATGGTGACTTGTCATGGATGATTTGTAAATGGGTTTTATTATGAAACAGTGATCAGTTATGTAACAGACTGAAAATAAAGATTTACTTGAGCCTAGGCTAAAACAAAAGTATTTTATTGGGGGGGAAAATGCCTATTAAGTAGCTGCTGTAAATGACACCTTTAAGCAAAACATCAGTGAAGCCAAAACTGAAAGTGCAACAGCGCAGAGTTGGGAGGCGGGGAAAGGCCTTGAAGTCACAGGCAAGCCTACACCGTGGGTCTGTCTCTTTCTGTTTGTGGGGCTTCTGGGACTGAGTGGCATGGCTTGAATTTATTGGAGCTCAAAAGTCTTTGCACACTTGGGATTCCCAAATTGTTCTGGGGCACCTGCTTGGACCCCTGTGCCGATCTTTTGCATCCCATCCCAGCAAGATGCAGCATTTTTAAACCAAAAGGGGGATTTCTCCAAAGGCTGGTAGACCAATGTCTATGGCAGGTTCTCTCCAGAAGGATTGCTACACTCTTTCAGCACTTAACGATAATCTGGGCATGGCTGAATATCTAAAGAAATACTTTGTCTTTTCTGTTAATGAGGCTACTGGGATTGAGTAGATGGAGATAGAAATTACCACATCCCAGGTAGAAGCCAAACAAACAGTTTATTGGGACTAAATTGGGTTGGAGGGGCTGAATAATCCTCATCAAAGAACATTAAAAGAACTAGCACATGAAACTGTGAGCACATTAGCAAGTATTTTTAAACAATCAGTAAACGCAGGGGCTGGACTGCATGACTGAAGCATTGCTGACGTAGTTCTTTTTATTAAGAAAGGGGAAAAAAGTGATCCAGGTAACTATGGGCCTGTTAGTTTGACCTCAGTAGCATGCAAGGTCTTGGAAAAAATTTTGAATGCGAAAGAAGTTACAGACATCAAGGTTAACAGCAACTGGGACAAAATACAACACGATTTTACAAAAGGTATCGTGTCAGAGCAGCCTGATCTCCTTTTTTGAGAGGATAACAGAATTTTTAGACAAAGGGAATAAAATAGATCTAATTTATCTAGATTTCAGCAAGGCATTTGATACAGTTCCACATAGGGAATTATTAGTTAAGTTACAGAAGATGGGGATTGATATGAATATAGTCAGGTGGATAAGGAACTGGTTAGAGGGGAGGCTACAGTGGATCATACTGAAGGTCAACTGTCAAGATGGAGAGAAGTTACTAATGGAGTCTCTCAGGGATGGGTCTTGGGACCAGTCTTATTTAACCTTCTTGTTACTGACCTTAGCACAAAAAATGGGAATGTATTACAGTAATAAAGTTTGTGGAAGACACCAATTTGGAAGGTGTTGCCAATACAGAGAAGGGTCGGGATGTCATACAGAATGATCTGGATGATCTTGTAAACTGGAGTATCAGGAATAGGATGAAATTTAAGAGTGCAACCTGCAAGGTCATGCATTTAGGCACAAATAAGAACTTTTCCTATAAGCTGGGAAGGCATCAGTTGGAAGGGACAGAGGAGGAGAAGGACCCAGGCCTACTGGCTGATCATAGGATGACTGTGAGCCACCAGTGAGATGTGGCTGTGAAAAAAACTACTGAGGTCCTAGGATGCATCAGCTGAGGTATTTGCAGTAGAGATGGGGAGGTGTTAGTACCATTATACAAGGCACTGGAGAGACCCCCATCTGGAATATTGGGTGCAGTTCTGGTCTCCCAGGTTTAAGAAAGATGAATTCAAACTGGAACAGGTGCCGAGAAGGGCTACTAGGATGGTTCGTGGAGTGGAAAACCTGCCTGATGAGAGAAGACTCAAAGAGCTTGGCTTGTTCAGCCTAGCCAAAAGAAGGTTGAAGGGAGATATGATTGCTCTGTATAAATATATCAGAGGAGTAAATACCAGAGAGGGAGAGGAAGGGTTTAAGTTCAGCCCCAGTGTGGACAGAAGAACAAATGGATGCAAACTGTCCATCAGGAATTTTAGACTTGAAATTAGATGCAAGTTTCTACCCATCAGAGAAGCAGTGGGAGCAAAAAACCTAGCTAGTTTCAAAACTGAGCTTGATAAATTCATGGAGGGTACAGTGTGATGGGGCAGCCTAGTTTGGTATTTGACTGATCTTTGGCTCCTGGTCGTAGATATGCTAGTGGAACGATCGATGGGATGGGTTCTGAGTTATTACAGAGAATTCTCCCTTGAGTGTCTGATGAGCCTTGCCCACATGTTCAGGGTTTAACTGATTGCCATATTCGGGGTCAGGAAGGAATTTTCTCCTAGGAAAAATTGGCAAAGGGCTGAGGAGTTTTTGCTTTCCTGTACCTTAAAGTCTTTAAATCATAATTTGGAGGACTTGACTAACTCTATTATAGGTTAGAGGCCTATTACAGGTAGGTGGGTAAAGTTTCAAGGCCTGCATTGTGCAGGAGGTTGAACTAGATGATCATATTGATCATTTATGACCTTAGAGCAGGGGGTCCCAAACACATGGCCCGTGGGCCACATGTGGCCCCTGAAGCTATTTTCTGCAGCTTGCAATGACACTATTGTTACCAATAGTTTTAATATTGTTGTATGAAAAGGTTTCAGTGGTGCGGCCCTCAGGCTAATGTACTAGTCCTTATGTGGCCCTCATGGTGATTTGCATTTGACACCCCAACTTAGAGTCTAGGAGTCTAACTTTGATGCATTTGCATTAATGGAAAAGGGATTTTTATCTTGATGCTGGATCACGGTGGGTTCCAAAAGAGCTGGGCTCCTGGTGCAATTTTTCTTTGTGCCCAGAGGTTGGCTCTGCCAGGGAATGGCTTCGGGGAGTGTGAGGGAGCACGGTAGGGTAGAGCAGAGAGGGGTTTGCTGGCTTTCTTGGTAACCTGTTGCAAGGAGCAGGAGCTATTGTATGCCATCCTCAGCGACTGATGGGTGGAGTGGGCCAATCCCCTGCTAGGAGGGGGAATCTGGAGGCTCAACCCCACCGGCTCAGAAGTTAGGGGGTGCGGGTCAGGAAGGGTAGGTATAAAAGGGTGACCGCTACACTCAGTCAGGCCTCGGCAGTTGCAGGGGAAGGATCCCTTGTCCCTGCCCCGGGGCCTGGAGCCTGGCTGGAGCTCCCTATAGCCTGTGCCTGGATGACTGCCCCGACTGACCCATGCCCTGCGAACCTCAGGGAAACCCGTCCCTTTTTGGTCTGGAGGAGTGAGCTTCTATTGAGGAACGTGCTCGCTGACTCAGAGCCGCCTGGATGCAAGGAGCCAGCCAGACCCGGCAGCAGCCTGTTTTGGCGAGAGCCCCGCTGGCTCCACAATGGGACACAGTGGAGACGGGTGGGCCTGCACCCCCTTCTCTCCCCTCTAGGGTGACCCACCTGTGCTACCTACTCCCAGGGCCAGCTACTTGTCTGATCCCCGAAAGACTTTGCCAAGCCCCTGAACTGTTGCATTTGCCTGCCCCGCCTGAGGGGCTGGAGACTGCTGCCTGCCCTGCCCTGCCTGATATCTGGGGAAGGCTGATTACACAGATGGCGTCCAGGATCTGAAGAACATGGTTAGGTCCTGGCATATGGGACTGCAGAGTCTGCCACCCATGCAGTGGAGTGCACAACTTTGGCTAAGCTGGCTGCTGCATCTCCGTGATATTTTCTGTGCTCTTTTTAGCCATGGTCACTTTCTGGGACAACTTCCATGCCGCTCTTGGCTGCTCCTGCGATCTCCCAGGAGAGTGCCGTTTCTGTTTCCTCTGGCTCCTCATGTAGCTCCTCTACCCTAGCAGACTTGTTTTGTCTTTGGGACTCTGCCAGCAGCTCCAAGAACGTGTTATGGGTCTTCCTGTTAGACCCCCTCAGGCTGCTTGATCTAGCCTGGCTGTTGTAGGTGAAAACAGACAATTATTGTTCATACTTAGCATTATTTTTCCATGTGCATTTCTGACTTTACTATTTTCCTGGAGCTGGGGAACCTCAGAGATTGTCTGTATGGTGTGTGTGGGAAAAGTGCTGGCCATACGGGGAATTTTGTGTGTGCAGCAGATGTTGTTTGGCCTTCCCACCGTGTCTTGGAGAGTCTGGGCAAGAGGTGAAATTATGTTCCTGATTTCCCTGGAGGTGGTTCTGTGCTGTCAGAGGGGCAAGATGGATAGTAATCCCCTCCCCACCCTCTCGTGACTCAGTGATGTTAGTGAGAAGGGTAATCAAGAGGCGAAGAATTTGACTTGACTGATGCAGGGCAGGAATCAAGCACCATAGCTGCTGTTCAGGAACCAATTTGGCTTTCAACCTGGCCAGTTTCTGGGTCCTGGGATCCAACAAGAGCCTGGCTCTTAGGGGTTCCAGAGGGGCAGCCGTGTTAGTCTAGTTCAGCAAAGCAAACAAGGAGTCCTGTGGCACTTTTAAATTTGTTCATCTTTAAAGGTGCCGCAGAACTCCTTGTTTGCTTGGCTCTTAGGGAACACTTTTTCTTCGGTCAGTCATCCCTAGCTGGGACATGGAGGAGGGAAGAGTGGGCAGTGGGTTACCGAAGCTCTCTGGGTTGCATATTTACGGAGAATGCTGGACCGGTGACCTGTCCTCTGCTGGCGATTTACTTTGCGTCCCTTGTTTTAAAGGAGCTCCTCTTGAGCTGCCGGTTCTTTAGCTGATGCTGCTCGACCTCAAGGTCACGTCCTCTCGTGGACATATCTATTTTGCAGTGTCCACAAGGAGATCTTTGTGCTGTGGTGGGCCACTAGAATTTCTCCCCAGCTGGCAGGGAGAGCCAGGTCTCGGCACAGCTCTAGATGGTTGCGTGAGGCATGGTGTGAGGATTTCAGCATGCTACCGCAGCAGTAGCAAAAGGTGGCTGATAGACTCGAATCCAGGACCAACTGTCCCAACTGTGGCTTTATGGCAGGTTTTTAAAGAGGGAACATGACACCAGACAGGTCAGTGATAGTCTCCTGCAGTGCAGTGGGTGGTAAACATTGCTGATGCACTAGAGTGGTGCCCAGCACCTGCATGCACCTCAGTGGTCCACCAGACTAATTCGGTTTTGCTCACTCTGCAAAAGGACTCCAGTGTTCACGGTGAATGTGGAGCTAATGGGCTGTAATGGATTGCATCATGTGTATGCATGGGTTCTCAAACCAGATTAGTTTGATTTGAGCCAGTTTAAATCCCTTGGACTGTCAAGTATGGTCCTTCCTGATTAGAGAACTGGAATGGCTCTTAACTGAAGTGGTGAGCATTTTGAATCTTTAACTGAGAGGACTTTTCTCCCACTTGTCTGTTGGGAGTTTGAGTTAAATAGGGGTTGGCCTAAGAAAGGAAACTTTGAATAAAAATCATTGCCCCTTTCAATAAGGTTTCTGTGGCTTAGCATCTCTGGTGCCATCACCCGACCAGTTCTCCAGTCAGCCACAGAATTTTCCAGGAAAATCTGTGGATAGATGGCCTGAACATCTGATGTAACAGACAACAGAAAATATAATAGTTTGCAAAAAACAAACAAACAAAACCCATAATCAACAATAACAAGGTAAACAAAGCTTTTGGGCCATTTTATATGTAATAAAGAAGCAACTAAAAGCAGAGAGCCAGTTCTTATGACCCATAACAGTTGGTGTTTTCAAGCACAGCTTCCTATTGAAGAGCTAGGACCAGCTCATTCTCCCAAGAAGCATATGCTTTTATGTGTTCTGTGGCTAAAGAGTCTCCTGGGCTGTCAGTCAAGCATCCTTCACCAGCCCTAAATTCACTTTAAGAAAAGAACTAGTTAAGCAAACAAAGCAAAAACTGGCCCAGATCCAGAAAGCGAGAAGCTAAGCAAATGGGCCACTGTCAAGGGAGGTCAAATCTGTTGCCTGTCAAGATTGGCAGATTTCTCTGAAAAGAACTTGAGTTAACTCCTCTTTGTGTAACACATCCAGGGTCCAGGAGCAGGTCTGGTTTTGTTACATGCCCCTTTTTTGTGGAGCCTGTTTTGGAAACTCAAACCAGGCCAATTTCACATTACAGTGAACATTTAATAATAGCACTCGGCTCACTACCTACAGCTCTTCAGCAAGGCATTTGCCCAGATTTGGTCATTTAAATTTTTCATTTCTGCACTGATGTAGCTGCACCAGAACAGCTCACTAATGTAGACAGAATGGGCCAGTACTTAGGCTGTTTGCATGGTGTTGGGAGAGGCAGCATCAATTCTCTTCTCTTCCAGAGGCTTCCTAGCTGAATATGAGCAAGTTGTTTCATCTCTCTGTGCCTGTATGGTGGGGATAATTGCGTGGCTCAACCTCACAAAGCTGTTGTGAAGCTGAAGACATTAAAGAGCGTGACGTGCTAGAGGTACAGCGCTAATGGAGGCCAAACAAGTACCTAAGGTAGACAAAACAAATAAGGAGTCCTGAGGCACTTTTAAAGACTAACACATTTATTTATCACATGAACAGTCATGGGAGAAATCCCACTTTCCCAGACTCTTTGAAGACGGTGGGAGCTAAGTTCTAAATCAAGATTTTACAATTAAGAACTGAGTTAAGATTGGGGCACCTTCCAGAGTGACAGATTTCTGCGGGCATAAGCGTTCATGGGCTCAATCCACTTCGTCAGATGCAGTGGGTTGGAGCCCATGAAAGCTTACACCTGAAGAAATCTGTTAGTCTATAAGGTGCCACAGGACTCTTGTTTTTGCTGTACACAGATTAACACGGCTACCCCCTTATAAGTTAAGATTTTCTCCCACAAAAGCTCATGTGCTTGATAAATTTGTTAGTCTTTAAAAGTGCCACCAGACTTCTTTTTTGTTTTGCTGAACTACACTAGCACGGCTGCCCCTTTGGAACTACGACTGACTGATGCAGAAAATGAGCTAGGTAGCAAAGTTTCCATGTTATTTTCTGTCACCTCCTACTTGCAGCCAAGTAGTTGAGGACACTGATGTCAGGGAAGTGCAGTCTGGTTTTCACAAATGTGGAATTGCTGCTGCTGGATGGATTTTTGGATTTGTATGGTTTTGTGCCCTCAAACACAGCTACATGGGAGGCTTCTCTGTCAGGTCAACACAAGGTAGAACCAAAGCCCTGGATCAAAGGCACCCACACCTTGGTGATGACTGGTCTAGGATCCAGATCTAAACTGCATGGCTGGGGTGAATTTCCGGTTACTGCTTTCAGCTTCTAGGTGATCCCAGAGCCACTGTGGGAATGGCTAGTGGAGAGCACCGTGGATTCATGGGTCTGATCCTGTATGAGCATGGGCATCTCCTTCCTGATGCCCTGCAGCCGTCATTCCCAGAAAGGAATTGTCTGCGTGGACAGTGTGAATCTGAGCATAGGCCAGGGTTAAAAGGAAGGTCCTTGATCAGGGACTCACTGCGTAGTCCCTTCCTACCTGCAGGACTCTTGGAAGGAAGTTTCCAAAGATCTTCTCTGGGGGGCGGGTAGATGTGACATGTCAGTCCCTGCTGCAGTATTGTTCCCCCTTCCATCCCCACCTTCTTTCCTCCTCCAGCCAATAATTAACGTCCTTCTTGATGTTTCCTCCAAGCCCCCTTACCTGCTGCTTCTCAGCCTCCCCCTTCCCCTGCCTCGATGAAGCCCTGTCAAGGCTCTCAATAGCTGTTAAAAGTGAGACGTTTAGAAATGAAAGCACCCGAGTCAGCGAGCGCTATTAAAATCCATTGGGAAGCTGCTTATTGAAATGGGGCTGCATCTTAATACAGGTTATTTCATGAAGGAAGCGAGAGAGACGCTATCTCCTATAGAGAGGGAGCGAGGCTTAAAAACAATCTGTCTGCATTACCATCATCTCCAGAAGTCTTCAGGCGTCTCTCTCTTATTTCCAGTGACACACACACCCAGGCTGACAATGTAGGGGCAAACAAACCAAACCAAATAGAAAATTAAATTAGAAGAGGAGCCTGACGAGGCCTTTTGGAGCCAAAGTTTCTTGCTTTCCCAAACCCAACTTGCTTTTGAGGGACAGCGATAAACTCAGAGCTGCTGGAAGAGAAGGCCATGACTCTGCCCTGCCCTTAGCCCCCCTGCAAAGCCCCAGCAATGCTGGTGTGTGTTTTTTCTGAAGAGAACCTAATTCTCCGGTGCACTGGAAAGTTGTTGCCGTCAGCAGAATAACAGCATGAGGCAGAAACGCTGCACTAACAATCCGGTGCACACAGACCTAGCATTCACGAGCAGTCCTGCAAGAACAAACCACCCAGCAATAAGAAAGCAATGTGTGTTGAAGGGAGCCAAATGTCAGCAAGTTCATACGGTTTAATTTTGAGTTTTCCAAGGGAAGTGATAAGGGACAGAGGGGACGTCTGTGGACTTGTAGCAGTGAGTCTCAGAACCGCCGTTTGAGCTCATGCTACAGCACTAAAAAGAGCAGTGTAGACAGTCCCCTTGGGGTGTTTGGCATCTCAAAGCCTGAGTGGGTATGTCTACGGCACTATTTTTAGTGCTGTGGTGCAAGGCCACTGAGATGCACTGCCATGTAGTGTAGCTGTACCCAGAGAGGACAAAATGATTGTCAGCATTACGGAAGATACCACGTCAGCGTTCTCTTAGGAAGGCTTATCCAAATGGTGATTTTTCCATTCCTGTCTGGTCTATCATCCACTTCCTGCCCCTCGCCCCTGTAGAAGGGAATGTTTGATGATCATTGAATATCCCTCAGTCAAAAAAAAGAGAAGGATAAAATTTCCCCAGCATTGCTTTCTTCTGTTCCTGAGACTGACTTAGAAAACGCTTCCCTTCTGTATGGGCTAGTTCCTGATGCTGTAGCCCTGGCTAGCTGGACCATGAACAGCCAGATTGGACACAGTATCTCCCCATGTGTTTCACTCACCAAAAGACCTTATGTGCAGCATAGTCTGATTTTGTAAGGTGGCTCACTTGTGCATGGGCAGGGGAGGCACCCAACTCCCATGGCATCTCAATAGCTATGTCTACACTAGAGGGCTCAGTTAAGTTAAAGTCGACTTTATTAAGTTGACTTAGAGAGTTCCCATTTGTTTAAGATTTTATTAAGTCAATTTAAGCCAGGGTAGCCACTTAAGTTGACTTAATAAAGACAACTTTAAGCTGGTCTCTTGGCTTAAGGTGACTTTATTAAGTTGACTTAAGTGGCTACCCTGGTTTAAGTCGACTTAATAAAGTCGGCTTAGGGGTCCACATTTAGTTAAGTTGACTTAATGAAGCTGAGTTAACGCTTAAAGTCAACTGTAAGGGCAGGAGTTATTAAGTCAACATAAGCAAGCTCTTAAGTCAACTTAATAAATGCCAAATATGGCCATGGAGTTGCTTAAGTCAACTTAAGAAAGGTTAAGTTGACTTAAGCCTCCAGTGTAGACATACCCAATGAACTCTGCGTACGTCTGCTCCTTTATGTTCCCTTTAATATACCAGGCTACACGTCCATATGGTCATTGCATATATTGCCTTGTGTGTCCATCATACATGTAGATCACTGTGTTATCCATATGGTAGATGCCCATGTGGGCCGTGAATACACATAGGGGTTGCCAAACGAGATCAACCTTGAGGTTTAATACTCTAGCGCTGACAGTGATTGGTGCTGGAAGCTTCACAGCAAAGTGTCAGAACCCCACAGTAGCACCAAAATGCTACCCCAGTGTTGGGTCTCCACCTGGTCTCCAGTAGGTAGAGCTTGTCTTAAACCCTGAAACTGGAAGTGTAATCCTTTGCAAAATGTGTGTTAATGTTGACTGATAAATCAGGAGATCCTCCTTATCTGTAATGATGTCCAGTTTCCTTTAGAGTCCTGTTAAATTGTTTGCCTCAATAACATCCTGTGGCAGTGAGTTCCACAGTCTAATCACTTGCTGGATGAAATAAGATTTCTTTTTGATCAGAATTGTACTGTTAGTATCCTGTAAGGCAACATGGTGGTACGCCTGTGTCCTGGTACCACTCAGGCATATTTTTCTCTGAGCTACACTCCTCCAGGGAGTCATGAAAGATGGCGAGATTCTGCTAGCATGGCAGTGGGGCCACAGAGATACCTTGGATGTATGGATAGATTAATCCCTACTGTCAATGGAGCTGTTTGGTCCAGCCAGATGCGCAGAACAGGCCAGGCCAGCTGGATTCTTTGCAGGCACCTTGTGCAGCTCAAGCGCCATGGGTGTCATTTTGATGCTAGGCTGTTGGCCGCTCTGTCCGTGGTAATGGCACTGGGGGTCTGTCTGCAGGTTCCCATTGTGGTTGGCCAGCAGTGGCATTATGGAAATGTCACAGTATCTGGGAGTACCTGGCCGGGGTGAGTGGGGTAATACCTTTTACTGGAGGGTGCAGGAGTCAAGCTGTTGAGCTCCACATCATGCTTCCTTGGGACTTAGCTTGCCAGTCTATAAGTCACCCACAGTTTGTCCTTCTGGGTTAAATGGATTCTGCAAGAGAGGAACACAGGAGCAAACCAGCGGTAAAGTAGTTGGAGATGATCAGGCACCAGCAGGTGAGAACTTCCACAGCAGATGTTGGGGTGGGTAAGTAACAGGCCGGTCCCAGATGGTGTCTCACCAGCCATGACATGGGCGAGAGGAGAAAGGCAGGTCTCTGGGGCAGGAGGAGCAGCAAGAGCCATTTGCTGAGGGAATGATGGAGTCCTCTTCTTTGTGCTTGTTGCCAGAGCACATTCAAAGGCCTGACGGCTATAGTGCTCAAGGATGTGGTGTCCATGTGAGTCATTGCTCCATCCTGATTATTTCATAAGGCAAAGCAAACTAGCAGGCTGTGGGACAGTAATGCTGTGAAGAGCTTTGTCTTTATTAATTCTTTATTATTTTTGTTTCAGGCCAGCGCTGGGTTTGTAAAGGCAGCTGGGAGGCAGAGGGGAATTAAATGAACCGAGCATCAGTGAAAGGTGCCAGATTGACAGTCTTTGGAGGCAGAGGCTCTCTAGCCATTGGCAGAGATACAGGCCAGGGTTTGGAGGGGTAATGCATAGGGCTAAGAGGGGAGCCCCGTCTCTGTTCTCAGTCTCATTCAGTTTGGGGCCTTTCCACTGAGATCACCAGTGGGGAATTGGTTTTTGGGATGCTGATGTGTTCTGTGGCCTGAACCAAACCTCACCTACATCCATGGAAAGACCCCCCTACGCTTTGGTCAAGGCATAGGACCTGAAATGAGTCCCTCCCAATTCATTCCCCGTGGCTGCTGCACACCTACTGATAGGGGTGTTTGCTCATTAGTACTAGTCTGTGGCTGGATTTGCCCCCCAACTGCAGAGAGGGTGTGAGAGTCCAGTGGAGGACAGCAAAAATGATTAAGACTGTGGAGCACATGACTTCTGAAAAGAGGCTGAGGGGCCTGGGCTTGTTTAGTCTGCAGAAGAGAAAAACCAGGGGGGATTTGATAGTAGCCTTTAATTCCCTAAAATGGGCTTGCAGCAAGGATGGAGCTGGGCTGTTCTCAGTGGTGGCAGATGATGGAACAAGGAGCAATGGTCTCACATTGCAGTGGGGAAGGTCTGGGTTTGATCTTTTCCCCTAGGAGGGTGGTGAGGTGCTCAGATGGGTTACGTAGGGAGGTGGTGGAATTTCCACCCTTAGAGGTTTTAAGGTCCAGCGAGATAAACCCCTGGCTGGGATGGTTTAGTTGGGGCTGGTCCTGCTTTGAGCAGGGGTTGGGCTAGATACCCGAGGTCCCTTCCACCCCTCATCTTCTATGAGTCTATGAGCAAGGCTGGATTAAGGGTCCTGGCGACCCACAGCAGTGGCCCCCACAGCAGTGGCAGCACCTTGCCTTGGGGTGGGGCAGTGCTTGGCACCAGGGCTGTGGGGGTCTAGGGCTCAGACCATCTCCAGGTGGGCTGGTGCTCAGCGCTGGGGGGCCTGGCCAGTGCTGGGGGCCCCAGGGCATGTGGTTCGGTCAGTCATGGGAGTGGGACAGGCTCGTGCTTGGTGTTGGGGGGGCACAGCTGGCTTAGGGAGTGGGGTCAGGGACCTGTAGACTGGCCACAGGAGGGCTGGCCAGTGCGTAGTGCTGGGAGGGCCTGACCAGTCTTGGGGAACTGGGGACCCATGGGCTCGCCTGGCTCACGCGTGGGGAGGGCTGGTGCTCAGTTGTAGGTCCTGTGCGGGCCAGAGGTCCTGGGTTGACTGGTGTCCCTCAGGAGGTCTGGGATCTGCTGGGGCAGACCAGCCCAGGAGCACCATTGGGCCACCATGCTCGGGTCCCCGACTGTAGCACTCAGTCTGGGGCCAGATTTTAGCAGGGCAGTGGGGCCCTGAAACCCTTGCGATAATCTGGCCCTGTCTATGAGTGGCCTAGAAATGAAAGCTTCTGTCTCCTGTTGACAGTTCCCTGATCGCTCAGAGCCCTTGTCCTTCCTTGCATTTGTGCATTTGAATAAGTGACAATTCCTCCATTCTGGTCCATTTTTCCAACCTCATGTCTAAGTGGATGAGCATATAACTAGGTCCTGTCCCTTCAGGCTTTGCTTATGTCAAGGTGAAAAGCTCAAAAGGGAGCCAATGAGCCGTGTTTGCACATCATCTCTACAGCACTGGGTACATGCTTTCTGCAGCTAGTTAGAACGCTTTGCCAGAAGTAAGGCACTGGAGGAAGAAGAGGAACAGTGGGTGTCGTTTCTTTAGACTTTTCCAAAGGATTTGGACAGAGTTCCTTACAGGAGGCCATGAAGGAAACTTGGTAGGTGTGGAGTGAGAGGTAAACTCCTAGATTAAAAGAGGGTGACAAAAGAAGCAGCAGGTGAAGAACAAGCAACTGCTGCTCAACATGGAAAGAGGGGATGCTCGAAAATGTTACAAGGAGGACTGCTGCCGCTCAGCACATTTTTGAATGATGGGGTGGAAGGAGTGAGCCCATAACAAAATTCTTGCACTTCTTTTACAAAGCTTAATGAATGAGGCTCCAATTCAGCAAACCACCAAAGCACAAGTTTCTCTGCAAACCCACCACCATCTGGCATAGGACATAGATAAACTATTCAAATGTGAAAGAGGACCAGAGTTGCATTAGGTGGCACTTTGCTTTCTGAGACAGTGTGGAGCCAATCCCAAAGCACAGCATGCCGCTGAAGTTGCATTCTTTCGGATGCACAGTGAAAACTGAGACGGTGACCTCAAGCAATTATTAAAAAACCCCGGACACTAACTGCTGTTAAATGGCTGCTAAGGAAAATGTTTTTCTCAGATCCCTATCCGGGTGACTGGTCTAGTTAGCAGAATTTTCCCATAGCACTGGAGACAGTATTATTTACTTCCTGTCCAGGCCTGCAATACAGCGAGGCTGTACTTTATTAAACCACATTGGCCTTTGCCAGCACAGGTGTCTCTGTTAGTGAGATGGGCCACACAATTCTTACGGATTTATTTTCTGGATGACAGTGGCTGTAAACACTGGACTCAATAGTAGAGTGTGTCCAGTTCTGGGTAGTTTACACAGCCTAGGGTATTTAGTCTGGAAAGAAGGATTCAGAGGCAATACAGTAGAAATACATGTTATAGGAGACTTGTTTAATACAGTATAGAATTAATCTGTGGAACCTGCTGCTGCAGGATGTTACAAACAGAAAAACCTCATGCTTACATGAAGAAAGCAGTGAAATCAGTGAGGACAAAATTGCAAAAGGTCTTTAAAAACCCAAGCGGCCAGATCTGCAGCTGGTAAGGTCAACATATCTCCAGTGGGATGCTCTAATTACAGGGCTTTCCTCTGTGGCCATGCTGCTGCCCCTCCTCCTGCTCCCAACATACCCCCTGTGTTGGGATTAGCGAGGGGGACAGCGTAAGGTCTTTTACAGAGGCCTTGTGGTGCTCCCATGTGGCTTGGCAAACAGAGATGGGAGTAGGAAGATGAATTGCTTTGATTCCTTGTGTCCTTCTGAACACAGGAATAGCTCCACTGCATCAGAACCAGAGGCCATCTTGTACCAGTTCCTTCAGAGGCAGGTGTGAGAAACTCTGCAATAGGCAAATCTGGGATAAGTTGCCCCCAGGAAAAGTTTCTTTCTGACCCACGCTCATCACTCAGAAGCTGACCTTTGCCTGAATTGGAGAGGCTTCCTGCAGTGCACAGAGATCAGATGTGCCTGGTGTATTTGCAATAGGAAAGCCAGAGGACTACGCAGCACGTTTCCTTTCATCTATGTTGCCTTAGCAAGGCGTCAGGGAGGGAAAACTCCAGCATGCATTCCAAAAAGGTTCATAGGACCACGGGTATCCTGGAGAAAATTGTCCCCTCTTTCAGGGAAAGAAATGCACAAACCCTGCCTTTTGGGCCCAGTCAGAACCCCAGATTTCAGCACCTGCTCACCGTGTCAGTGGGAGCATGCCAGAAATGAGAAACGCCAAGGACTTAATGTTCCTAGTTACGATTGCTTGGAACGTGCTAAATACTTAGTTTCTATTTTACTGTGTCTGCAATGACCCTGACAAACCTCAGAAGCCTCAGTTCTTTCCTCATCTCTGACATGGGGATAAAACTGACCTGCCCGGCAGGGTGATGGGGAGGATTTGAGTTCAAACGCTCAAAAATTAGCTAAATCATTTCCTTGACTCCAATACTCAGAATTTGCCATTGTTCTTATTTTGATCATTCCCATAAACTACCCAATCAGGGAAGGGGAACAAACCCATGTGATTCATCCAGCCAGCCAACTCAGAGTAGATTTTAGTGTCAGGACACTGAAGAGTTTGTGAGCTATTTATTATGAGCAGGGTAGGAAAAGCCCTAGATCTATTTAGATTATAAACCCTTTATATTCTGCTTAGATTGTAAGCTCCCAGGGGCAGGGCAGTTCCTTGCAGTAGGTTGGTCTATACGACACAGTTAGGTGGACACAAAGTAGCTTATCTCAACCTATTAATGTCAGCGTCTATGCTACAGCCTTCCTCCTGCCTGTGTAAGTGGCCTCGTACATCAACTCCTTCTCCAATAGAAAGTGAAAGGCTTATGTCCGTGTAGTTAGGACCACACAGTGTTTGTGCAGATATTGCGTCTCTTACACCCGCTGTTGGCTGCCTTGTCCGTTTCACAGCGGGAACTATGAAAATGACAAGACAGCCGGGAATTTGGGCCTGGTTGTCCCCTGCTCCACTGGAGAGCTGGCTGGGGGGACCCTGCTCCTGGCTGGGAGCTGAGGCAAGAAGCCTGGAGGGATGGAGAATGAGGAGGGTGCTCAATGGGAGCATAAGAGGCAGCCAGGCTTCCAGCAAGAAGGCCGGGTTCTCTGTTTCTCGCGTTGCCCCTGTTGGGTTGGTGCAAGCGCTCCTGGTAAGGATGTTCACCACTGATCCACAGAGGGCAGTGTAGATGTGCAACACAAGAGTGATTAGTATGGCGGCTGTGTGCCAACCTAATATTGGTCAACTTACCTTGGAGTGTAGACATATTCGATGTACTTGTGCTGCACCTAGCACAATGGGGCCCTGATCGCAATGAAGGTCTGTGAGTCAGGGGCACCATTTGGGGGGGAAGGAGCCCTCCATAGATTTTTTTACTGGAGGTCACCTAACCACAGGCAACCTGAGTGTGTATGACGTGTGTGGAGGAGATGGCTGCTCCCAGCTTGCAGCCTGGGGCAGAGAACCAGTGTTTTGTTTCTACACAGAGCCAGGGTGATTAAAATAAGTAAGGGTGCCACAGGACTCCTGTTCTGTTCTGCTGAACTAGACTAACATGGCTATCCCTGTTCCAAAAGGGCAGCCGTGTTAGTCTAGTAAAGCAAAAAAACCAAGGAGTCTTGTGGCACTTGAAGACTAACAGATTTATTTATCACATGAGCTTTCGTGGGATATTCTCTCATGAAAGTTCATGCGATAAATAAATCTGTTAGTCTTTAAGTGCCACATGGCTACCCCTGTTGGAACTTGATTATGGTAGATTAAGGAGCTGGAGAGGACAGGAAGCCCTAGTCTGCGAGGAGGTGTGTGTGTGTGTGTGTGTGTGTGTGTGTGTGTGTGTGTGTGTGTGTGTGTGTGCGCGCGCACGCGCGCGCGTGTTGGAGGGTGATGAGTGTTGAAGAGATAGCACAAGGAACTCAGAAGAAATACAGCCAAGTTTTCTGAGCTAAGGTTACATTCAGAAAAGAACAAGATGTGAAGTATCTGTGAGTGGAGGATCTGATGGCAATACAGGTTTTACCTGATTAAGGACTGGAAGATTCGACCTTCCAACCTTTTTTCAAGGGGAAGAGCTGCCCACAGTTCCTATGTCTGTTTATTTTCCTGTGCTTGCAGCAACCCTGATATATCTAAAAGACTCAGTTCTTTCCTCAACTTTAAAATGTGGAATTTTGTTGGTGTTTGGTTTGAAATATTCTCCTGTGAGAACTTCCAGAGGGGTAGCTGTGTTAGTCTGTTCCAGCAAAATAAACGAGGAGTCCTGTGGCACCAGAAAGACTAAGGCTGTGTTCACACACAGGGGAAACAACTTGTATCGAAATAACACCTTATTTCGAAATAACTTAATTCGAATTAACAGCTTGTTAATTCGAATTAAGGAAAAAAGCTCAAAGCAAAATAGCAGGTTCAGGCAACAGTTATTTCAAAACAAGTCACTGTTGTTTCAAAACAACATCTTCGCACGGCGTTGTTTCGTCCCCGCATGGGGTTTAACTTGTTTCGAAACAACGCCGTTGTTTCGAAACAACGGGACCTGTTGTTTCGAAACAACCGTGCGTCGTGTGAACAGCCTAAATCTTATTTCAAAACAACCTCTGTTGTTTCGAAATAAGAGGGCTGTGTGCACACAGCCTAACAGATTGATCTGAGCATAAGCTTTCATGGGTTAGACCCCACTTTGTCAGATGCATGAAGTGGAGACTGCAGCTTGTTAGGTAGATATACAAATGCAAAGAAGGGTGATTTATAATTTTATGTGGAGGACCTGTGTTAGCAAGGCCAATTCACACAGTGTGGATGTGGCCCATTCACAACAGTTCAAGAGACAACCAGAATGTTTAAAGAGGGAAAATGACCTTTTGCAGCAAGCTAGATGCTCCCACTCCCTATTCAGACCTAGTCTGATAGTGGCAAGATTGCATTTGAATTCCAGCTCTGCCGTTTCACTTCAAAGTCTGTCCCCCCCACCCGCCCGCCACGTATGGTAACTTTCAGGTGTGTTACTGAGTGTCTGGAGAGACTGAAGTGTTCCCCTACTGGTTTTTGAATGTTACCATTCTTGATGTCTGATTTGTGTCCATTTATTCTTTTGCATAGAGGCAGTCTGGTTTGGCTATACATACGGCAGAGGGGCATTGCTGGCACATGATGGCATATATCACTTTGGTAGATGTGTAGGTGACCATGAGAATTGCAATACAGTCACTGAAGAGCTTTGTTTAAGAGCCTTCTTTGAAGTAACTAGCCTCAACAGAAGCAAAAGCAACATTGCCAACTTTCATGATTGTGTAACATTTTCCTTAAAGCCCCAGCTCCTGGAGTCAAGTAGCTCTGTGGTGATTTCAGCCTCCATCCTTAATGGAAAAGTAAATTTCTAGCCCTGGTGCCTGTGGAGAAAGCTTCAAAATGTGAGCTGTGTGCACCCTACAGACTCAGAAAGCAGAAGACAAATAAGAAAGCCAAATCTATCATTTTAGCATAATCTCATGATTTTTAAGCCAGTCTTACTATTTTTGATGAGCCTGACTGGTGATTTTTCGGTTATCTGGAGTTGGCAATACTGTGAAGGTGACTTGACAGTGTGAGTTACACTCCTGTTTAAAGTCAATTTCTAGGCTGTTATTGGTAGTATGGTAACCTCCCAGGGCCTCAGGCTGGTGCAGTATAAAGTCACAGGGGCTTGCCCTAGTGGGATGCTTCCACGAGTGGAAAGATCTACTCCAGGGCTGGTGCCCTGCAAAAAGTAAATAGCCTAAATGATAGACAGTCCATCTCCAGTTTTCTACAGTTGTTGTATTCAGGAGTTTGTAAGAAAGTAAGAATATATATATATTGAAAGTTCCAACTTAATGACTATCCCTTAAGTGATTTGATACAAGATATCAGAATATGTTAGTATTAGAAGTGAGTGGGCCTAACATTCATTTAATTTTCATTCCTTAAATAGGAGTTGGATGCAATACTCCTGTGAGCTAATTTCTAAAATTATCTGCAAAAAACCTAGAAATTTCAGGTGCCTAAGTAGTATCTGGAATCTGTTAAAGTTGTCCCACCCCCCATCTGAAATGGTGCCCCAAGTGCTACTTTAGTGATGATAAAGAAATTGTTGAGCAATTTCAGACAACAGATATGAGAATTTTATTCATGAACAGAAGAGGAGGTGAAATCTGACAATTGACTCTATTGTCAGTTCACACGGTTCCAGTAGTCTGACTTGTTCCCATTTTACAGAAGGGGCATAGCAGAGGCCCAGAGAATAGATGTGACTTGCCCAAGTGATGAGCACCAGATCTATGAAAAAGCCGACGTGTCCTCACCTCCGAAGGGAATGATTTAGGATAGTAGGACAAGCTGTTTGTAGGACTAATGGGGGTGGAGTTAAGGAAGGGGACATTTTGACTGAATGAAGCAGACTCTCTGCTGGCAGAAATCCATGTAGCATGATTTTTTTTTCTAATGGCTGTCCAGGTGTAAAGTGTGCTGTGAGAGAATTGTAGAGCTGACTCTTCACTTCCTCAGAGGTTCCTGGTGCTTCCTGCAGGCTGGAGGCTCCGTAGGGAAACATGCAACTTGGGTCTTTCAGCAATCAGTCTGCAGAGAATCCGCTAAAGCAGTGGTTCCCAGCCTTTTTTATGCAGACCAACGTGTCATCATCAAAAGCTTTGGCAGGCCACCACATAAGCAATGCATTTAAAACATTGTTAACATAGCCTATGGCTGACAGGTGTCAAACTTGTATATCAAGGATTATTAAAATGCAGCCATTTCTAATAATTTATTATGCTCACTCACAAATATATTGCACTTGTCACAGTACATTTACCTGCAGTAATTCTTTTTTTCTCCCACAGACCGCCTGCAGTACCCTCACGGACCACCAGTGGTCTATGATCCACAGTTTGGGAACCATTGGACTAGAGCAGCGGTTTCAAACATGCGGCCTGTGGGCCACATGCAGCCCCTAAAGCTATTTCCTGCAGCCCGCAATGACACTATCATTATCAATGTTTGCAATATCATTGTATGAAAAGGTTTCAGTGGTGTGGCCCTTGGGCTATCATACTAGTCCTCATGTGGCCCTCATGGTGATTTGAGTTTGAGACCCCTGGACCAGAGTAAGCTTGGGTGAGTTGAGTGTCCTGGAGCAGCCTGTTTCGTCTTGGTGGTTTGAATTTTTGTCTGCTAGCACCTGGAATTGTAGGAAATCAAGTAGTGTTATGTGGCAACCATACAGCAAGAGTATTTGATATTTTTATGTAATGTCTTTGTGCATGTGACGTGGATGTAACATACGGCACCCCATGGAGTGGGCAGAATGTCTCCATCTGCTCTTTCACCCTCTTTAAGCCACCCCTGGCTTCTGTGGTTCTAATCCAGTCTTTTGTGGTTAACCCAATGACATTCTCCTCTCTCCCTCTTTCCTTTCCTCTCCCCCACCTGCACTGCTTGTCTCTGGCAGCAGTCACGGATTCTCTTTCAGGTTAGCTCAGAGCTTAATTGAAAGCAACTGATGCTGTGCGTAAACTGCACACAAACACACAGCGATGTAGGAGCCACTTTGAAGATTGACTAGGGCTGGGTTACCTGCCGGCACGCTGAGGGGCCGATAGATAATTAAAGTGACAATCGATCATACGGGAACAGAGGGGGAAAAGATGAGGAGGAGGAGAATGAAGGTGATGGTGCTGCTAATGATGAAGTCAAAACAGCACAGAAGGGGGCTGCCTGTCCAGGCTATTGGGTGGAGTGAGAGGAGCTGAGCTTGTCATAGTCCAACCACTGGGCCCACCTCCCATGTCTTATGGAAGCATCAAGTCCCTCGGAAATTATTTATGCTGCTACAAAAAGGAGCGGCTGATAGACAAAGTGTTGTGCCATTTAGAAGAGTGAGGGGGGAGATGAAGACAGATGGACTAAAATTTCTGAACACTCATGAAAGATTCAGGGGCGTCTCTTGTTAAATTTAATTGGGAGAAACCTGACTCGGCGTCTGCCTGCATGGCTTGCTGGCTTTTACTTAAGAAGTCAACTGACAAGCTAGTCGTGTGTTTTCTTGCCTCCCCGCTCCTCTTAACCCACACTGTGTGTTTGCCACTGAAGAGAGGAAAGGCTGGGGCATAGTTATGGCATGGGGGCAGGACTGAGTTCAACGTCTCATTCTGCCGTGAATTCCTATACATGATGTTGGGCAACTTGTTTAGCGCATCTCTGTACTGGACTAGAAAGTGTGTTTGCCAGCTCCTGCGAGCAGATCCATTCTAGGTGATCGATGATGGAACACATGCATAGGTGACGCTCTGTCATTATCCCCATTCACAGAAAGGGAAACTGAGGCACAGAGTGGGAAAGTGAGTCAGCAGCTCACCCCCTTGCCTGTGCTCCGGCCACTAGCTCAACATTTCTGTGCCCTTGGGGTGGGTCAAGCCTGTTGCCAGGTGACATCACAGCCTGTTCCCTGGGAGCTGTGTTTTCAGTCCAGCTGAACCCGCTTTGACTTTGGGTAGTGAAGGAAACTGCCTGACTGTCTGTAGAACAGCAGCCGCAATTAAACTGACTGGGGCTGCGACTCCAGGGAACGTGGGGAATGGGAAACCCTTCAGTGAGAACACTACGGGATACCTGCTGGTGTGTTACTTCGAAATGTGTCAGACTCCCATTTCTGCACACGTGGGGCCAGATGGCCAGAACAACCCCGCGCCTCCAGCTGGGCCAGGGTTTCGTCAATGCTCAGCTGCCACATGGGCACCTTGGGAAGTGGGCAGGCTTTCAGATCTGCCCATCACTGCTGCAATGGGAGCTGAGCACGCCTGAAACTCTGGACACTCCAGTCAAGATGGCAGGTCACAGCTTCAGCTGCTGTGATTAAGAGGGAGTATTGCATGCTGGGTCTGCTGACCTCCCTGGGCCCCGCCTTTCTATAATATTGAGGACGTTTGCAATCTGCTCCCTTTGATGCAAGCCAGAAAACTGACAGTGTACCAACAGGACCATCCCTGATGTTCACCATCTTGCACGCATCTCACGTTGGAGGGGCAATGAATGTTCAATGCTTCTTGCTTCCCAAGGGCCGATCAGTGGCTGAACCAGTGTCAGCTTCACCTTTTGGGCAGACTCCATCATTTCAGTGGACGTTAATGCATCTTCTCGAGGCCCAGGCAAGGCAGCCGTACCCAAGGGACTCAGTTCTACACGGCACTGTTTGCTGGGCTGGACGGTTCCAACAGTGATGAAGAGCTTCTGTTTGAATCTCATCCCTGGTTGCTGTTGGCTGGAGGGCTAAGAAGCCTCATTCAGCACAACATTCTGGTAATTAGACTCCCCGGCACCCAGCAGCGCAGACAGGAGATGGATGATATGTGTGGAAGCAGGTGGATGTATCTGGTTAGGCAGCCAAGAAAGTAAACGCATTGCTTTTTGTTATCCTTGAAGGGTGGATGTCACCAGGTTTCCAACGTAGGACAAGGAGCTACTTATTCCAAAACATTGCTTCTCCTTGCCTTTCACCTGGGCAATTTAATCTTTTGCTTCAGTGAGACTATCCCCGTGAGCATGGTTTCGGAGGATCCGTCCATCCACACATCTCTCCATCCGTCTGCCCGTCCACCTGTCATCCAGGAATCCCACTTTGGTGTCTGACTTTAATATTTCTCTTCTCACTCCATCTAGTGAGCTGGCTGGTACGTAACGTGTCTTCACTGCCTTCTGCTGGATGCAGTTAGAACTGCTCAGTTGTGCATCCTAAGCCCCATACTGCTAACCGAGAGTCTCCCTTAGCTGAAGTGGGAGGAGCACATTGGAGCACGAGGGTTTGAGTTTTAAGTCCACTGCCGCCATGAAGCACTCAGTAGCTGTGGAACGCAACAAGGCGACAACTCAGAGACCTGAGCTATTGTGAATTCTTTGCACTTTACAGCACCTTACAGCTACTAATCCCGAACATTTGCTGATCAGTCCTCGGGGTGGTCAAATGACTTGCCCAAGGTTGCAAACTAGGGCACAGAATCCAGTTTCCTGCTCTAAGCACTAGGTGACACTCCCTCCTCATCACAAGAGAACTCAGGCATGTCTAATGTTGACATGATTTCCATTTGTGGTTGCACTATTCCCTTGGGAAGAGCTGATTGAGTTATTAGGTGCAGCTAATTTACCCCTTCATTTCATCTTATAAATCACTTGTGAACAGCCTGTGACTTTTACACGTTTGTGTGTCTCTATTTGAGAAATAATTTGTGCTCTCAGAACTTAGCTGATGACTTTTCATGAACCGGTCGCTCTGAAACTCACCTCCGAGTCAAGGGCAAGCACCACGCTTGTCCCACTGAGGGAGATAAATGCTTCCCAGGCCTTGCCTGACCCCTGCATGGGGGTGAATTTCCCCCACATACTTTACACAGTTTTCCCTTTCCCCATTTTTCTTGTTGTTCAGTAAGTTGTGCATAATTCTTAAAGCAAAAAGGGATTGTTATAATCATGTAATCTGACTTTCATCACACAGACAGAAAACCTTACCGTGGAATACCTGCATCGAGCTGATCAGTGTGAGCTGAGCCAGAATGCCTATTTTAGAGAGGGATACAGCCTTGATTTTAAGACCTGAAGTGAAAGAAAATAAACCACATCCCGAGGTCTGTCAATCCAATGATGAGTTACCCTTGCTCCTTCGTTCTGGTTTGAATTTGTCATGCTTTAGCTTCCAGATCCTGGATTTTGTTAGGACTTTGTTGTCTCTAAAACAGACACCATAAAATATGCAAAATGTGCAACACAGGCAGGTTCCTGTAGGCACCTTCATTTTTGCATTTCCATCTTCTTTTAATCATTTACTCTTAATGCCGTATTGACGTAGATGTTTTTTGCATTTAATTTCCTTTTTTTTAAAGAGAAAACCACCTTTTCATTGTCTATGCTTCAAAATGTTAGTATTTCCAAGATGCCAATTACCAGGGGTTAAAGTATAACTTGGGGGGTCCTGGAATGCTCCAGCGCTGGTGGGCCCAGTCATTAGGGGGTGCCAAGGGCTGGGCTGGGGCCAGCAAGCCTATCCCACCCTGCTCTGCTCCTTGTCCGTGCTGGACCCCAGTCCGCAGCCAAACCCCAGTGGCGGCACCGTTCCCTGCCTGTGGCTGGATCCTGGTGGCGGTGCCACTCCCTCCACTAGTGGCTGTGGGGAGGAGACACGCCAAAATCAGTGTTGGCCTTGGGCCGGCCCTCTATACAATGAGATACTGACCTGAACATAGGGAACTGGCACATGGATGGAGAAAAAAAGTCTCGGGCAGCTGGGTCTATAAAATTTCCAAAGGGATAGCCATGTTAGTCTAGTCCAGCAAAAAAACCAAGGAGTCAGTGGCACTGCTATGGGCACCTGCATGGCCCCACAATATGCCAACATTTTTATGGGTGACTTAGAACAACGTTTCCTCAAATCTCATCCCAAAACACCTCTTGTTTACCTACACTACACTGATGACATCTTCATTATCTGGATGCATGGCAGGGATGCTCTTGAAGATTTTCACAGAGATTTCAATAATTTCCACGCCACCATCAAATTGAGCCTGGAACGCTCCA